>CM067221.1:41455839-42055839 GCA_034190945.1 Octodonta nipae | reverse complement strand
TTTTTTTAATATTTATATTAACATACCATCATACGAAGGAATTTATTATCTACATACGAAATTCCACTCATTTTGTCAGAATTGTTTGTTTTAGTACAAGCCAAGTCGTCTATATTTTCGCTCATATTTTAAAATTAATTTTGATCATACAAAATTTTCAAATTAGCAAATATTGAACACTAACCTCTACACTAAATATTCCCAAACAGTGTTGTCACATAATTTTTCAGCAAAACAGAAGATAGCTCGATGAAATAACAGTAGATGGCACATCAAAACAGTAGATTTGATAATATTAAAATATAAACAACTTTATTACTTACTTAAAACCAAATAATATGGATAGTACTGGTTTATAAAGTTAATAAATAATTTAATATGTCCAATATTGGAATTTTCAGAAAATATCAAAATTCCTAACTACTCTTACTTTCATTCTTGCCAGCATAAAATATTCCAATCCTGTTAAGATAATGTGAAATACTGAGAAAGCAGTATTTAGTAACGTTGTATAAAATATCATTGTTCATTTAAAATAAAAAGTTAAATATTAAAAAATGACGTTGGTAGCAGGTCAGTTGTTCTTCAAACTGTTGTTGCTTGAGCTTAATATTAACGTGCCCTCTAAAAATACTGCTCGAAATTGATGGTTACAAATTTAACCTGTTAAGGGATGGATGGCACTAACCTTCAGATGTTCTTTGATATTTATATGTTATGTTGAATTATGGTTGTATTACTATAAATTTGCTTTGTTATAGCCGCATATAAGTCAATCTTGATTAATGCGCAACATTGCAAATAACTATTTAGCAAACAAAAGTTTTCCCCAAATAACCGATACGTGGTGCCACCTATCGCTTAGGCCGAATTAGAATACGACTCTGAAGCAATCGCAACTACTCAATGTCCTGAACCTTTTGCGAAATTGAATATACTGTTGTATAATGCGCTAGTGGTTAGTAGTTAAACATACAAATGGTTGAAATATTCTTGAGAAATTTTTTTCTTTAAAAACATAAAAGAGAAATCTTAATATTCTGCTAACAATAAAGCAGTAGAAAAGGAGCACGTAACAGTACAATAGTAGATCAGACAAAACAGTAGATCTACTCATAGATAAGAGATTTATATATGTATATAGATGGGAAAATCTCCGTGCAAAACGCGTTCACTAGATTACAGCGCTCAAGTGAGTGGTTGAAAAAACATACAAGGCGGGAAAATTAAATACGGATTAGCATTAAATACATTGTATTTTTTTTAATTCTTAGTCATCCTGATTTCTGACTACATCTTTTACCAAGATGCAATCAGAAATGCAGGATGACTAATTATTATCTTTAAAATGTTATAAAAGGAAAGGAAATACAATAGTAAACTATTTTTATTGAAGGTTACATAGTTTGTCTTATTCCAATCGAACTTTTTTTATTCATCCATGATCTTGCCTTTAACAGTTCTTAGAAGGTGAGATGGCCTCCTGATATCCTGATAAAAATATATTTATATATTAAAAATATAATTAAATTCTAGTAATATTTTTACCTCTTATATTTTTTGCTGTCAATATATTTCCATGTTCAAAATTAGCAGCAGGTGGTGTTGCAAAAGATAAATCTAAGCAAATATTATCCTATTCACTTTCCAAATCCAAGTTAACATCCTCCTTAGTTTTCTCATCTAAGAAATTTTACAATAATGTACTGTATCATCAAAACTATTATGAAATAAATCACATACCATGATTATGAAATAATGAAGGAATGGCACCAAATTTCAAGTTCGATTTCCTACTTGTTAAGCCCCAACAAATCTTGCTTTCTGAGGAACAGTATCACACTCTGTAAGACATCCTAATTTGTTGGGGCGTTTTGTTCAACAGTTTACTGCTATTAATCTGGTTGACCCAAATTTGAAGTAGCTGCAAATATATTTCTTTTATTATACAAAATATAAATTATATTATTTAGTAAATACAGTTACATATTTTCATGTAATTATTTTATTTACCTAGTTTCTTTTGGGAACCGATGCATCACTATATTTAAACTAGTATATCCACAAAAGGGAACACAGCAATAGATTACCATGATTTCAATGAATACAAAATAAAATGAAATTTGAGAGCATCAACTTAACTTACAACAATTCATAATTCAATAAACAGAAATTAAAAATTGAGAAAAAAAAACAGAACACGGAACAAGTTTACCTACACTTTCACCAAACAATAGTTTCTTTATTTCTAAATGTTTGTCCTTTATTGTCTATATAAAAGTAAGAGATAAATATATTCATGGACACAATCCACGCAACCATTAATAACAGAAAACTTATTCTATTTGTCAAATAGCGGCGACTGAGGTTTTTGACAAAGATCGATATAATTGGGGGTATATCTGTCTTTATCAACCGACTGGTTGAAACTCTGAACGAAGTACCAGGAGTCCGAACGGTCTTTTCCGCAGTATTTGTGGTATAGTTACTTTTCTGCGCTGCGCATGGGATACTCACTGATGTTTTATTATTATCTTACGCGCTTCGTGTCGAAATATTAAAATTATAAAACTAAGTATAAAATATTAATGTAATTGTTTAAAAATAGTTTTAATAAAAAAATGGAAAGGTGTTGTGCTGTTCACCTCAGTGGCCGAAAGGCAAGTGAAAATGTGGCTAAAGTAGAAAGTCTAAAAATAATATTAAACATCAGTGTTGTTAATAAATATTGTATTGTATACACTGTGTATTTGTCAAATCCAACTACAAATATATAGGTAATCAATTAATTACTTTCCTATTATCAAGCAAACTGAAATAAATAGGTATTTAACCATTTTTGAATTTATATTTACTACTTAATTTGCAGAAACTATGTTTAAATTCTTTACTTCACTTACGGTTTGTTTAATAGTTTAACACCAAAAGATGAACATAATTTTAATTCTTAAAGACCTGTATAACTTTAATTTATTTTTTATAAATTGTTTGCTATGGTTAATTGTATTTATTTATTTACCTTTTTAATTATCGCAATGTGTGACTGTCAGTATCAACAAGATTAACCGCGTGAGGATTTAAACGAGTACTTCCTAAAAAGTAGCGCGCTCTACCGGCAAAACATTCTGTCCCCTAAAATGCGTTCGGACTCCTGGTTTTAGAAACAATATATAGTTACACCTATGATCTACTGTTAAATCAGTAGATCTGGTAACACTGCCCAACACAAAATATAGGTACATCTCATGAAACACGAAACATTAAAGTAGATTTGCCTTTTTAAGCAATGTGTGGCGTCGCAAGACGGTTGGTTTTAGAAATACACCTACCTGCCCTCCAATTAGGTAGTATTAGCCACGGTGTAATGGCGGCACTTCACTTAGTGTAGCGTATTCGTATATTTGCTATATTTGTCCAGAAACGGCGATGTGTGGAGTGGTTATTCGCTATTTTTGCTTTATTTGAACAAATAAGTCGAATAACGCTAAGAGCAATTACGCCTTACCGTCCAGTTGTCGGTTTTCAATACACTTTAAAGGAGTCAAATAAGCCAAATATTTGCTTTAGCCGTCCACACTTGATTCATGGAGTTGCACGCGGCGCTTCGATCGTGATCAACTACAGTTGTTTTTAATGGCAAAGTAGTGTTTGTGGCAAAATGGAGTGGTCGAACAATAACATCATGAAGTTTCTCGAGTTGTACCAAATGCATCCTTGCATTTGGGACCCCAAACATACCAGCCACAAAAATAAAATAAATGATGCATGCTGATTTAAAGAAAATGTGGGAATCTTTGATATCTGCGTTCAGGGGTTATAACACAAAAATTAAGAAATCAGAAACATCAGGAGCAGACACGTCTAGCGTATACAAACCCACATGGTTTGCTTACAAATATATGAATAGTTTTCTGGGAGCCATCTATAAATGCAACCCATATACGAATACTGAGGTAGGTAAAAAATAAATAAAAAACATTTTTCATTAATTTTGTGTATTTATATTTATGGTGAGGCAGGTATTCAAACACATTTGGCATGTTTGAGTGTTTTGCGATATGTGTGGATGGCACGTTTGGAATATTTGCGAATACATCAAATATTTGGACGAATGTAGCGATACAAAACAAAAATACGCTAACACCAACTGAAGTGCCGCCATAAGAAAATGGTAATGCGACGCTTATGAGGAAGATTCACGCAACGTCAACAGCATGGTGGCGCCACTGCATACAAGGGTACAATGGCCGCCATGCAAGAGAATTTTGTATATGTGGCGGCCATTGTACCCTTATATGCATTGGCGCCACCATGCGGTTGACGTTTCGTGAATCTTCCTCATCCAATAGCAATACGACTGCGTGGACAAAAATGTCGCTGCTTTGTCTGATAAACTGCAGGTTCCTCTATGGATCAAATCCCACTTGCGCTTTTCTCATTGGATATTTCACTGTATTTTTGGTTGCGTTGTAAGTTTAAATAATCCTTTGGCACAGTGTTATACCGAATTGTAATATACAAAAAAAATCCAGATTTCTGTTTGTGGTATGAAATTCTAAACAATGTTATAAAATATCAACTTACAGAATATCATATAAACTGTATTTGGTATTATAATATTAACTTTCTGCATTCAATTATATCCATTTCAATCTTCTGAGATCCAAATGCATAAATCGTCTTTGTTAATTTAATATATTCTAACAATATCCTTAATATTATAACTTAATTTATAATAAATCATTATTAAATTCATCTGCTATTTGAATTGGCCTGAATAAATATATATCTATTAATAGTTAAAATTAAGATCTTCGAGTTCAATCATTGAGTAATTAACGATTCAAAATAATGCTGTAAAACTACTATCTTCTCTATCATCAAACTTCATTATATATTGTAATCATTATATCAATGAATTAGGGTTAACAAAGATATTGGACTACAGTTTGTTTAGTGATGAGGACTGATGGATTTTTAGAAGTATATAATATAGCTACTAGAAGTGATACCCAAAATTAAATCATTATTATAATCTTTTATGATTTGCTGCAAGTTAAGTAACTTCAAATATTTTGTCTGTTCATTGGGTTTTCTCTCCTCCAATTTTTTTTCCTACAGCAGATAAGTACTTAAAAATTGTATATGTAGAACAAAGTGTAGTAAGGCAATTTTGTAAAATTGCCCGGATTACTGGCTGTTTGCACAGAGATTCTTCCTCACAAAATAATTCAAGACCTCCTCTACAATCTTTTCGAAATTACTTAACTTCAAATATGTTGTTGAATGGTAACGTAAATAAAAAATATACTAGATAGGTAGGTAAGTAATTTGTGCAGAATGAGCACCTTTTAATGTTTAAATTTTTTACTTTGTGTATAGGTAGCTAACAAAATTGAATGTGTTATTTACTGTCTAGAGTTATATTTCGTTATAATTATTTTCAACTTTTTAGTAATACTTGGATATAGGTTAAATTTTTTTTAAATGTTTTATTCTAAAAAAACTTTAGCATGTTCTTTGGGTGAAAATATCCTTTGCTATATTTTTACATTTTTTTAATAATACAATTCAATATTTTCTAAATAGTTAGGATTATAATTTTTAATAAAGACACAGATATAACCAGGGGAAAAAACTGTTTCCAAACTAATTAAAAAATACACATTTAATTATATACCAATGCACATAAAGATTAGAATAAAGAGGTTGGGGTAATTTTCTGTTGAAGTAAATGAAATCTTAAGTCCAGATAAGCATTTTCCTTAACATCAGAAGGCAGATATATCAGAATTTAATATAGCATATTTTTAAGTGAATATGATATTTAAAAAACCAATTTTTACTTTATGAAAATAAAGAGGTCCATTTAGTTTCGTTTTCAAAGTCGAATTTTACAGCTGATATAGTAGCTTGCCAAATATTCAAAGACCGATATGTTAGAATTTGGCATAGATTATTTTATATGTAATTGTGATATAAAAAACGTATAAATGCACATTTAGACTTTATGAAATTAAACACGCATTTCGTTATATTTTCAAAATGTAAAGTTTGAAAGCCCATGCAGTTTGCTAAATATTGAATGTCGGATACCTGAAAATTTAAAATAGAATATTTTTAGAAAGAAATGAAATAATTACAATTTAAAAGATGTGCATTTCATTACATTTGCAAAAATTTTAATTTTACAACCCATATAGCTTGCTGAATATTGTATAACAAATACCGAAAAAAATTGAACCTATGAATTTAACACCTAATACTTTTGAAATAAATGCAAAAATCAGAATTTTAAAGAAATCTAAATATTCATTAATGAATATTTAGATTTTATCAAAATAAAGATGTGCTTTTCATTACATTTGCAAAAAGTTTAATTTTACAGCTAAATATTAATACCAAAATATTCTCAGATTTTTTGTCGTTTGTCGGCTACTTTTAGGGTAGTAATATTCATAGGTTCAGTAATTTTTAAGCATTTTTTAGCTATAATTATGATCTACATGCCCTTTTGTGGAGTCATTAGTATTAAATTTCTAGACAAATAAATATTCCGAATAATAATGCCGACTGAAAAGGAATTTCTATATAGTGATATTCATTCAATATTTGAAAATTTAAATTCAGGAGATATTTTCAATTCCGAAAAATTTTCAGATTGTTCATGCGCACCGTTTAATCCATGGAAATTAACCACAAAATGATTTTTACAGATGACATGAAACAAAACACTACGTGATCCGATTTAGGGACAGAACAAAAATAGAGCTAAAAATAATGAACCGATTCTGAATCGATTCATTACTGCTTCCGCGAAAACCCCTAATAATTTGAAATATTCTTGGAGTTGACGCTCACTTATAATGGATATATTATAATTGTTTAGTTAAAACGCAGATTTTTGGTAGTACATATAATATGACTATAATTTTCACTGGAAAATGTTTACACAAAATATTCGGATTAATTTAAAAGCATACGCACTTTTTTATCCATTTATTAAAAAATACAAATAGGTGTATATTAAACATAAACAAGTTTCCACAAATTTAATTGTAACAATCCGTTAAAATAACAATTTTAATTATATCTAATTCTTAAACTTAATACTACACGAGTATACATAACAGTTAAACAGGTCCGAATGATAAGAGTAAGTTAGCAATTTAAATTATATACAAGCTTAACAATAAAGCTTCAATTATAAAATAATGTTTGTATTAATTAAACATTACACATACTAATTTTTACATTCCTAAGCAATATTTTTATATTAATAACTAAATCAACAAGTACAATATTTCGCTACTTCTTGCCTTTTGAAATCTTTCTTATTACAAACATCTTTTAGAATTTAGAATATACACCAAATGTCATATCGACTGGTACATATTAATTCTTGGGGTAAACATTGCAGGAAAATATATTTTTTCATTAAATACATTGATTTTTTCATTTATTTCTTTAAACGAAACTTTGAAGTTTATGTATGAATTTAAATATCACATATGAACTGAATTTTATAAAATGTCAAAGTGAAAAATTCTAAATAACTTATTCATTAAAAAATAGAATAACCATACTCATTAAAGAATGATATCCTAATGCTTTAAGTAATAATTAAAATAGCAGGAGATTGCGGAAAAACTCGAATTATTCCATGAAATAAAATATTCGAGAAGTTATGTGTGGAAGATTAGCGTAATAAACTTAAAGCTCACATTATCTGTCTAATGTATATCTGTTATCAGAAACAGCCCAAGGTGTGAGGGGCATGGACCGCCGCCTATGGCCTCTTGGTTAGGAGCTGAAACAACAAAGACTTCACAGGGAGGCGTTCTTGTGTTTCAGGGGGAGTTAACATTTTTCTCGGATGAAGTGGAATATCATGTTGAATATAGTGACTGGCTCTTTAGAAATTAAACTATAGGCAGATGAGTCTATTGTTTCTATTCTAAAATATCCATGCTAAAAGAAGGATGAAACATATTGGAGTAATCAACCTCGCTTTAAGAAGGCGCGAAGATCCTAGAACATCTTTTGCAAAATGCCAAATAGAATTTTGGCGAAACGTCAAGACAATATTCAACAGTATTTAACTGACGAACGGATATACCGCAATATATAAATGAAAGATTCCGGCTTTTACGAATTTTCGGCAAGAGTCATCCATTTATAATACCAGTTTGGGACGTTTTGACTGGAAGAGGTGGAGGATTTAAGCCTGGCTGAATTTGCTGTGAGTTTTGAAATGGTGTCAGATGCGGAGATATTACCAAAATGCACTTGAGTATGCCACCTCACATATCGAAATGAAATCAGCTTTTTTTTCATTGAGAAAGAGACCACAGAATCTTGCTTCCTGAGTCGTGTTTACTTGTACACAGGTGCACCCCCTTTTGTATATGGAAACCCAGGGTTGCTGAAACAGTAAAACGGACCCTAGATTTCAACAAAAACAAGGAAGAACACAAAACTACAACTATTGGGAATTTTAAAGTTGAAAACATGCACTGGTTAGGTGATATCAATTACTTTCCCTTGAATGAAGCCCATGGAAATTTCATGCCGAGAGTTGCTGCAAAAATGAGCAAGAATTTTCTACGTGAGAGACTATTGGGGATAGAACTATACAACATTACATGAATGCAAATTCTGACCTATTAACCCAAGGCAAAAAAACTACAATTACACACTGCAAATGCAGAAAATTTTGCTCACGCTTAGCAAGCACTTCTTTAAGTACCTGCAATGAATGCTGCTCGTGAAACATTAGATAATAACGTGCGGGTTTTTGCGGACGAAAATATCATTAATGACGACAATAAGTTTTATGGTGATATAGACGAAAGGCTAACGATGCCAGAAAATGAGTTCCTTGCAAACCTACTTGGACTTTATATACAGCAAAAAATTAATCGAAAAGGTTTCTGAAGCTATCGAGGCTGATTTAAAATCCACTACACGACAATTGTTGTTTTTATTACGTGAAGTGCAGGCACTGATTAATCATATTTATTAAAGTTTTTACTGGAACATATCAAAAGTTGGTATGCTTCGATGGTAGATTTATTATTGAAACAAAATTCATGGAACTTGCATCTTTAACTGGGATCGCTGCCCAACAGATATTTAGCAAAGCTTTGCATTCAGTATTTTGTTTACCTATTAAAAACGGCAACCCCATGACATAAACGTTTGACCGAATAGAAGCTTAAACAAAAGAAGTGTAAGCGGCGTCATATAAATTGGCTAATCTTAGAAGAAATTACAACGTTAAAAACAAGCAATTGTTAGGCCAAGTGAACATTTGACTCTTTGGTGACTCTATGCAACTGTCTCTTGTTAAAGATCCCAGATGTTTTTCGCAGCCGTCCTGGGTTCTACCTGAAATTAATTTGTAGACGACCATTTTCATTTTGCCAGCTAACAAAATTAGAGAGATAGTGAATTAGCCACATACCACCTGGAATGGCTACGCGAACGTTGAAGAGTTACTCTAACGGAAGATTCTGGGGAGTTGCAATTTATTTTCTGTTTAACTTGGCTCCGACTTCAAAATAAGTCATTTTAAATTTTTTGTAAATCGGTTTTGTTTTTAAAAATTTACTTATTTTACTATTTTTAGTGATACAATGGCATAATTGGATGCAGTTTTACTTTCAAGCAACATTCTTAGTTTTTATCAAACTCGTTTCTCTTGAACAGAATAAAATTACTTTTACTTTTTTTCTAAATAATAATATTGTATTAAAAAAGATTTGCATAGTTGCAAAACATTCTTATGATTGCAACTTAAGTGGACCCATTGCATATGTATTCAAATTGAGAACCTCCTCCTTTTTTTCTGTTATTTATTGCTTTAACACCAATTACATTCATTTAATACTCTCTTCGTTGTCAAGTTTTATCCTAAAATAACAACAGGAAATCGAAATTCAATAGCAAAACTTCAGAGGAACCGCCAATCAAGTTTCCAGGTGTTTGCAGAAAGTGTCACGAATGCCCAGTGAAAAAAGGACAGAAACACTTCTCATACCTGCTAAGAATGTCAACTTTATCTGAATACATTGAAAATGACCAGAGTTACGTTCTTACTGAGGTCACGATTATTATTTTTGTGATTATATATTGAAGATGTCTTATGTTTGTTCCTAAACAATATTACAAGCAAAATGTTTTTAAAGATTTCCAATTTTATTTTA
This sequence comes from Octodonta nipae, assembly GCA_034190945.1. NCBI lineage: Eukaryota > Metazoa > Arthropoda > Insecta > Coleoptera > Chrysomelidae > Octodonta > Octodonta nipae. The sequence continues at coordinate 42,045,631 of CM067221.1, read as the reverse complement.
TTGTATAAAAACGGCGAAGAAAACTTTTGTGATACTTTATGGTTTTTATCATCTTTTACCACTCTTCAAAAGATAGCATGGATGGTTCTTAAACGGCCTTTTACTTTGCTCTATAGACCACAGCTATAGACTGCGAGTCTAGTACCTAGCGTTATTCTGCCTTAAGTAGTAGGTAGGTAGTAATTTGATGGTAGAACCCTAGCCTGTGTAATAAGAGGCACTGGCGGATCCAGAGGGTGGGCTAAGGGGCAGAAGCCCCCTCCCCCATCATCTGATTGGTATACTTTTTTAGTGTTTATTGTGCTAAAAGCAACCTTCAATGACGTCAAGCCCCCACCCTACCTCAAACGAGACCAAGTCCCCCCAAAATGACAATCCTGGATCCTCCCGTGATAAGAGGTTTGTTTCTTTGTTTTTTTTTATTATTTGCAGCAACAAAAAAGAGAAATTACAAATGACGAGAATGGATTTTCTTTAGGCAGTAAAACGAGTGAGACGAATCAGGCAGCAGCTACAACGCACTGTCATTCTGATCAAAATGTACCACTACATAACAGTACTGAAGACTTTAGTAATTTACCAGTGAATCAAGAAGGCAGTTCGTAGTCTGAAATTGTAGATCCTGTAAACATTGTTGACGAGACTTCTCAATATCATGGAGCTCAATGTCTTCTACCAGGCCTGGGAAATGAAAATGTATGCCATGAATGTGATATTGGACGATGGGTTGGACAATCTTCTGTGATGACGATCGAAAAGCGAATGTAAATGTTAAGGCGATACTGGGTGCCTTCGGAGAAATATGCTACGCACTTGAAGCCTACATTTAACCATATATGGTTGGAAATGTACATTAGCTTGTTTATTCGAAAAAATTGAAAGGCGTGTTCTGCTTGTTTTGAGTATTATTTCCATCGAAAGTTTCTCGTGGTGTGCAGGGATCTTTTATGATCCGCCGTTTCAACAAGTACATATACATACTTGTTGTAAAGCACATTTAAATAGTCAGTGGCACAAAAAGTCTAGTACGACTGCCAAAACTTTTAGCAATATAAAATCAAATGTTGAGAGGTAAAGAAACACAGACAGATTTACTTAAATTACAAATTAATTTTGGTGATGAAGTTTTGAACAAACATTATAATATAAAAATGTTCAGTACGCAAAAATACAATATGAGATTTTAAATATAAGGGGATTCCTAATCAGAGCAAATTTAAGAGACGAGTTAAAGCTGCAAGTGCTTACAACATTCTGGCTAATGAATCAGCTGATATATCGGGAAAGGAGCAACTATCAATCGGTTTAATGTTATGATTAGAACAAAAATAATGTAAGAGTAGAATTTATGGGTTTTGTCGAGTTAGAAAAAGACTTGATGCGCGATCTAGAGCTGCTGAAATTAATAAATTCATTAATGCATTTAATATTATGTTAACAAATGCCTTGGGCAGGGCTATGATGGATGTACAACTATGGCAGGAAAAGACGGTGGAGTTCAAAAATTATTAAAAGAAACATATAAGAAAGGTGTATATTTTCCTTGTGCCTGCCACAAACTAAACCTTGTTGTGAACGATTTAAACAATGTTCCCGAGATTCATAACTGCATTGGAACTGTCAAAGATATTGTTATTTTTTTTGGAAATCAGTTTTGCGTCGAAAATATGCACCAAAAATCCCATTGCTGTGTGAAATAAGGTCGTCCCAAAAATATAACAGTATCTCATTGTTTAAGAAGCATTTCATTGAAGTTGTGAAGGGTCTGGAAAAGCTTTCTCAAGAAGGCAATTCCGGGACCAGAAAACTGGCATTTGAACTGCTGTCTGCAGTTGAACAAACCACACATATATTGGCTTTCTGTATTGTTTACAAGTACAACTCCCTGCTCGAACCTGTCCCGAATATATTGCAGTCTAAATACCAGAGTGGGTTCGGTACAGGAAGATCCAACAAAATGCTTATGAGAAGAATTTAAGTTTACATCTGATGTAAATATAAACAAACAAGCATATGACACTATTAAAATGAATAAGCTATATCAGGCATTAGAACAGTTAGGAGTCCCAAAAAAGCTTAGATAGCTAATAGAGATGACGACGACAAAAACAGAAAACAAGGAGGAATTTGCAATACAGAATGGGTTTGGACAAGGAGACCCACTGTGAACAGTTTTGTTTAACCTATTACAAGAAGTTATTCTCAGGAAAAGTGGTATTAACCCTAATGGATTGATGTATGGCACCAATGACTTCCAATAGTTTGAACGTCCTTACAACTTCATCCTTGTATCTCACCATCAGCATCAATGACTAGCTTATGCTGATGACATTGTGCTGATGGTGAGATACAAGGATGAAGTTGTAAGGACGTTCAAACTATTGGAAGCAAAAGCCAGAGAATATGGCCTTACAGTATATGAAAATAAATCTACATATATGTTTATGAAGGACAGCTCCACAAGTAATCTAGTTATTAACGCCGATGGGAACAGGACATACATATTAGTGAAAGTAGATCATTTTGAATACCTAGGTGTAACAATAACATGTAATGGACATGAAGAGAAATAGAAAAACGACTAGCCAGAGGAAGCCCGCAGGTACCTTTTCAAAGGTTTTAAGAGCTACAAATATATCACGAGAAACAAAACTAAGGGTGTATCAAACAATAATAAGACCCACAGTCACCTATGCGTGCGAGACCTGGACAATGACGACGAAAACGGAAAGTAAACTAGAAATTTGGGAAAGTAAAATATTAAGAAAAATCTTTCAAGGAACTAAGTGCCAGGTCGATTATAGGAGAAGAACAAATAACGAAATTGAAGAGTTATACAAAAATCAAGTATTGTTCTGGAAATGAAAATACAAAGAGTAAAAACGATGAGTAAAAAGAATCCTATTTAGAAGTGAGGGAGTAAAAAGAAAAGGAACACCCAGGAAAAATGGCTAGAGGAAGTGGTAAATGATCTGAAGGAAGTGGGAAAGGAATACATACCCTTTCGTTCCCAATGCCAACTGCATATTTTACTAAATCATCACATTTATCAGTTCATCCCAAAAAAAATCCAATTTTTGCAAAACAGGAATATATAACCTTTAAAATCAACAATAATTTGACCAAATACTTCAAAAATAAGAAAGACAAACTTAACTTTATATTATATCGGAAACAAGGAAGATCATTTAAGTCAAGAATGGTCTGAACATTAAAAAACCTATGAGAATCTACTTTTGAAATATTACACAAAAATAATAAAAATAAATATTCAGCAAATCTTTTCAATGATCAAGTTTGCACAAAGACATCTACCTATAATGATAAATTTATTCAGGTATTTTAGCTATTAGTATTTACTTATCCTGTTTAGATAAATGTGATTAAATATTAAGCAGTAAATAAATTGTACTTTCTACCTGTCTAAGTAACGATGTGACCAAAATTCTCTATGGTTATAACTCGCTTACAGCCAGAGAGAATAAACTTCTCTCTGCTTAGAGCATTATATAACGTATTTCGATATTTAGCAGTTAGTTTAAAAATGTATTTTTACAAAGCCAGTCAACTGCGGGAAGCAATCGTCAATATTTAATAAATTAGTGAAAATTAACATAGTTATGTCCACTCGGTATCCTTTCTCTCTCATCCAGCGTTACGATTTCACTTGTATCTTAGAGCATATACTTCTGAAGATAGCGCATAATGCACATATGTAGTGACAAGATGAGAAAGATAGTGCAATAGAGAGAATTGGTGGCTATTTCACTTGGTGAGTGGAAGTAGCTCCCAACCGAGTAAAATAATCTGTTACTATCTTTATTTTCCTCTTTCTAGTCTAGTGACGATATTTGTGCACTACAGACGCTATCTCCAGAAGTATATACTCTAAGATTTGTAAAGCCGCTCCTATCTAACGCATATTACGTATTACCTCTAAGGAAACAACCCAGATGTGCAATTTTTCATAAGCAGGGTCAAAGATGCGATTTAGCCCTTTATCCAAAAGTACGTTTTGTAAATTATTCTACGGAATAAAGACTGAACATTTTGAATATCTTTTTTTTTAACTTGTTTTGATCATTTTTTTGTACAATAAATATGAATGGGTAATCGGTAGTCTCATTCCCTACTATCCTTTTAAACATACCCCTCTCAACTCTAAGTTCAGCGCAGACGGGGCAACTGTTTTGCAACTGCAGTTGCAAACCAGTTCCATTTAGAATTAGATTTGTTCGTAGGCCAAGTCAATAATTTTACAGTTTAAAAAATTATCCGCGAATCAGTCCTGACAGTTGGCTGTGTTAACATTCGATTCGTTGATGTCTAGTTCAGTTATCTAGGGAGATTTGGAGAGTAGGCACATTGAGAACCCGAGTTCGCTCCGGTACTTCTAAAGATGTAGTCTATCTAGAACCTGATTTGCATTATTTTCATTTTCTTTTTCATTAATTAATTATAATTTCAGATATCCCAATATGGACCGGATCTAATTCCTTTGTATATCAATAAAAGATGCGACCCTTCTGTTTTGAATAAATTTCTAGTCTTATTTAGTGTGCATTAGATATTTTCCCAGATAGTTGGAAAATCGAATATATACAATCTATTCATAAGAAAGACAGCAAAGATCGTGTCACCAACTGCAGATCTACTTCAATATTAAGCGCGTTACCTAAATTATTTGATAAACTTATTGTCACTAAAGTAAACAAAAAGCTCATCGAGAGGGTCATCCTTGGGTCCTATACTTTTTAATCTGTTTATTAATGATAGCACCCAAGTAGTTATGTTCTCAGATTGTCTTCTTTTTGATGATGATCTTAAGTTAATTAAAGGAATTGCTTCCTTTGCGGACAATCTTCAATTGCAATCCGATTTACATGCACTTCAGAAATAATCAAATGATCTGCTGCTTAACATCGAGAATTTCTGCATAATTTCTGTTAGCAGCTTGGAGCGACATTTTTTGTATAACCACAATCTATCCTTAACGTTCGATAGAGCGATAAGTTCGTTTATTCGAGATTTCCACTTTTTTGATTCTTTCAACAGTTTACTCGGTAATGAAATATTTGAATTTTGCACCAACAACGAACTCATTTATTGTATACCAGTGATAAAAACGATAAACAGTTTTTGTGCATGAATACGGCTGATATGGATATAATTGAATCTATTAACTTTCACTCGAAAACTAAAATTCATGTATTAAGTGAAGATGAAGCTTCAAATCACGATTTAATAGAACAACAAAACCTTGAAAATGTAAAAATGACTCAAAATACGACAGATTTGTTGAACTTTACAAGATCTAATCGTTAATTGACTATTCAAAAATCGAGATTTCAAACTCCCAACTCCTTGATAAAACTCATAAAAATACTGTACCTAATTTTCTTTTGTCAAAACAAACTCGGAGAGCTTCATGACATAATCATAAAGGACCTTTTTGAAATAAAACCAGACTTTAGTACAGAAATAATTAACATATTTCCTAGTAGTTCAGTTAAAGAACAAATACTTTATAATAACCCTTCGATTTGATCCAGAAAGAAGCACAGGATCCATTTAATCCCTCTGAAACTTATGTTAATATGTTAATTTTATCTTTTATATTTGGTAACAAGGACATCAAAATTACATAGTAACAACTCCACCTGAAGATCACATAGCAATAATTATAGAACAATATCATTGCGGGGAAAATAATTTTCCCAAGGGATTAAATGAAACTCTTAGACGCGTAAGAAAAAGTACATTATATCCAGGAATAATTAAAAACATTGAAACATTTATAAAATCTTGTGAAATTTGCCAGAAAGTAAAAGCGAATCAATGTACACATATTTGAATATCTACATACAAATTACACATTAACAATAGGCGATGCGATGAGTTGACAAAATTTACTCAAGCATATGCTTTAAAGGATAAGAAAGCTTCCTCAGTAGTTAATACCCTATTAACATATTTTCAACACTATGGCACACATTTGCGCATACCCAGAGATTATGGAAAACAGTTTAACAATACTTTAAAGAAAGACCTTACAGAACTTTACAATTTCAAACTAATTATTTGTATAATTTCAAAATACAATACAAATCAAACAATACATTTGGTGTTTTTTTCAGCGAAAAACAGTTCCATAAGATGTCAAAAGTGCACAGATGGTATTTGCTTTTTGTGTTGTTGAAACTTAAGCAAAAATTAAAACTCAAATCACTTCATAGAAATAATCAAAAACATAAACTTACAAGAAAACGAATTAATGGCAAGTCTCGACGTCATATCTCTCTATCCCAGCATACCACTCGACGAAGCACTCGACAATATAGCTATGAATGAAAACCTGCCTTATCATCATAGAATTAGCCAACCACTGCTTCAAAAATACGAATTTCCCCTTCGACGCCCATTTTTATAGACAAATACAGGGTGCTACTATGCGAACTGTTCTATGACCAATGTTGCCAAGATTGCTTATGGTATATTTGGAAGAAAAGGCCATAGCTAACGCAGCATTCAAACCAAAAATGTGGGTTCGCTGTGTTGATGACATTTTCATTATATGGCCGCACGGGAAATTAATTACCTTCCTTATATGAAAAAGACCAAGACAACGTAGCCGATGTCAGTTTACCATATATTAAAGGTACAACAGACATAATAGGAAGATTTCTGGGTAAACATAAAATTCCGACTACATCCCACCCACAAACAACAATAGGAACATTGCTAGGGAACTAAAAGGATAAAATGCCATTAGAGAACCACGGAGTTTACAGCAATTTATGTGGCGACTGTTTCAAGTCATACGTCGGCCAAACGAACAGACAAATATCCGCTCGTCGAGATGAACACAAACTATACATAAAGAACAAACAGACCAATGTTAGTCTGAATCTGGTAGACAATGTCCCTCGTTCCTCGAAGTTTCCTTGGACTTCATCATCAGCATCATCAGCATATATAATTTCGAGAATATAATTATGGAGCCCAGCCTCCAAATTAAAAACATTTGGAAACCACTTCTTCGGCCACAGTCGCTACGCATCACCGACAACCAACCGCCAGATACGACGACGCTGATTGGACCGGATGAGACCCAATGACCATGACCGGCGACGCATGACCGATCAATGGTATAAATACCACGGATAAACTGAATTTCCCATCATTCACCTGATGACGATAGCAGATACAAAGCTATTGAAACGTTGTGAGATCAACCTTTTCAAGACGATGGAAGTCCAAGGAAACTTCGAGGAACAAACAGACCACTTCTACTTTATTCAGACACGAACAAGAAACAAGGCATAACATAGAGTTTAATACTTGCAAAGAAATCGCCAACGTCGAAAACTACAAAATCAGAATCATGAGAGAAACTATTGAAATTGAAACCCGAGATACCAAGAACTAATGAGACCAAACTTTAAAAATTACCACCCTTTTGGAAATCAGTAATTCTATACAAAAATAACGATACAACAAAACCAACAATAAATCTATTTAGATTTATTGTTGGTTTTGTTATGTACCTGATTAACCAAATTACCCACAAAACCCATAATCACTGCAATTGCAATTAATTTACCATCAGTTAGCCCAATCTAATAAACAAGAAGTGCCTGAGTGACTAAAAACGAATGAGGACACTCAGGGCACACAGGGCAGGTATAAATTGAGATCAAGGGCAAGAAATTCTTCAGTTATTTAGTATCTTTTGAGAAATCCAAATATGATTTTGGCGAAACATCTAGTGTTTTTTCAACCGAAAACAACATACGAACGGATGTACACCGGAATAAATCATCAACCGTGTAATGTTAATATTTATATAAACAATTCTATACATGTGAAGTAACAAAAAGTGTAAAGAGTGCATGTCGTCGCTAACTGGCCGAACAGAGAACATTTTGCAATCAATAATACTGAATGTAATCATATTATTTAAATGCGAAAATAATTTAAACATCCATTTTCACTTTTTACCCAAAAATCTGAACAACTGATTCAATTCGAAATTTGTGTACAAAACAAATTTTATTTAAAGGAATATTTGGTTATATATTATATTTGTTAGTATATATATTTTTTAGCAATATTATTATTTTATTATTGTTTATGAAAATATCTTAAACTTCAACATGCTGTATTTTGTCGCTTTTTATATTTTATACCCATTTTTATGTAGAGTTTCTCAAATCTCCTTTGTTACGACAACGAATGGTGGCAAATTGGCACACGAGCCATACCAGTATTATGAGTCTCCTCTTTTACCTAGTCAAAGGGAAAATCATTATCTCTAAGAGACAGCATGAAATTACGGATGGATCCGTGTGAAGTGAAGAAGGAAATTAACGGCCAAAGTCTATACAAACTTTTGTCTAAAACACCACTGATGAATATTTAAAAGATATACAAACCTGTGGAAAATGAGTTAGACCCACTTACTTTGTGGAAGGTACAACAATATGTATGGTATTTTTTCTCCTATAGCCCAGCAATATTTGGTGATACCACCCACCAGCGTCCCTAGCAAAAGAATAGTTAGTTGAAATGATTGTGTTATCAGATAGGGGAACTTCAGGTATTACCGTACAGCGGCCAATTCAGTACAGCAATGTTTTGACAGAACAAATTGACTTAGAACCGTTTATTTCTAGGCTTGTTCCAACTTGACGAATACCCGATACACAACCGACAATCGACGTGCGCGGTAACGAGTGACGTCACCTTAATGGTGAACTCGTTAGATAAGCAAGTTGTATTATCAAAATTAATGCAAGATCTACCTAAATCATTCATAAAACATTGTACTAGGTGTATTTCATTGTTAGGATTTTAAGTGCTGCTAGAGAAACAGTTGGCAATATTCTACATAGGGACAGCATACTTTGCACACAATTTGATTTCTTATAACAAGACTTTTGTCTTATTATTTACAGTTCAATGTGAGCTATTTAAAAAAATTGGACTTAACATTCAATGCCATTCATATAGCATGGGCTTAATTCATATGACTTGTAAACTTAGAACTCACTACTATTCTAAGAGTTGATGAATTTCGCAAAGGAATGCCTATTATATAAACAGTATAGAAACTGATACATTTATGTCAGAAATAATAATCGGTTTTTATAAACCTGGGGAAATTGTTGTGAGTCCAAGCAGCTATATTGTTCTTGTCGGTCGCTCTTGGCAGTCAAGGTTATCAAAAATACGTAAGCCACAAAAGCAGAAAAGTGTTTATAAAATCCTTAAATATTTACAAACGGGTTTAAATAAGCAAGAAGGCCTTGTACGGTTTTTAGAGTTTTTAATAGATGAATCAACAACAACTTTTCGAAAATATTTCATCACTAATATACAGAGAAAAGTTCTTTTTAAAACTGTCATTAGTTACCAGAGACTTCAATAATGCCTTTGTTAATTAAAAGCTTTTAAAAAGAAAATCTCAACAACATCAGCAAAACCTTATTATCTTCCAAAATGACGGAAGCTTCTTTATCAGATTAATTCTCACTACAAGATTTTGAGGATTCAGTTGGACGGTTGAACTCTTCTGAATCGGAAGAAGCTACTTTTAACACAAGTGCTATTAATGTGGTCAGCATAAAGGATACAAAGTGGCTGATTTTGTTATTTTGGTATATGAAGCCAATGGAGCAAACATTGAATACTTGGAAATGGCGGGAAATAGTTTTATCCGTGGAAAGACATTATCGAAAAAAATAAACCTCCATGAAGTGTTCTAAGAGATATATCTACGCGGTGAAAGAAATGACGCAATATTAGCAGTCCGACTTCCTTAATTAACATTGACATGTAGTTTGTTCTAGATAAAACTTTTATATCGAAACTTATCTAATTAATTTATAAAAAAAAGATAAGTATCTAAGGTACAACAGTTTAATGGTCGATGTGCATCGATGTACTTTGGACACAAACACACTTCTTCCAATGAAGTTGATTTTCCGTTGAATTTTAACCTTTATTGACCCCAAAAAAATGTAAATGCCCGAAAGATCGCTGGCTATACGTCGCGCAAAAAAGTGCACCTACCAATATTTCATTCATTAAAAAATTTCAAAACTGGAAATAAGTAGAAGGTACAACATGTTCCCCTACTCAATCCATCAATTACAATTAATTTTGAAAAACTGAAGACATTAGTAATATGAAAATAATTAAATTCAATTTAAAAAAAAGTATTGGAGAACCAGGTAACAAAAAAAGTAGAAAACAAGTGTAATTTTATTCAACATGTAAAACCATTACTCAAAAAATGTAGAAGAAATCCCAAAATTGAGGAAATTAATATAATACTAGGTAGACACTTTACATGGCACACATTCTGCAGTTAAATCTGCAAATTTTTAAACTGATCAATATCATAAACACATCTACAAATCTAAGAAATAATTACAATTTCCGTATTATTTAGTAATATTCATATAAGACACCAAAAAACTATAATAGATGTACATAATGTATTTAAATGAAAATGTGTTCGTTTTATTATTACCTGATATTGTTGACCACTCAGTTTTCCTTCAAAAATTTGATAGGATACTATGCATAATGAGGCATACCAAACACTGAATTCAAAACGATTTTGGATATTAATGATACGCATAGGATTGACATCGGACCACCAGTGCTCGTTGTGTCGATTGAAAATTCCAGCACTACTAATGTAAGCTTCATCGGTTCAATAAATCTTGGTTAAAAATATAGTTTAGTAACAAATATTCTTTTCGTATTCTGTAGGGTTCAACTTTATATTTCTTTAAAGCGGATAATGCTCGACTTCGTGGTATCCCACACTCCGTTTCAGTCAAAATTGGTTCAAGGGACAGGTAATCTTATTGGCAAAAGATCGCATGGATATCGCTGAGCAGTTACCACTGTTACCATACCAGGCTGGTTTAGTTTTAGTAGGGGAAAGTCTCGAAAACAATTCTTATTTTAAAGAACTCGTCTTCGATATGAAGAGATTCAATAAAGCGTTATATTGGTTAATTTCAAACAACCACCTTTACAGAGATGTTCGAGTGCATTTTGAAACGTCATCAAAAATTACTCCATTAATTCAAATAGCTGAGAATTCTATTCGAGAAGAGGATGATGTTAACTCAGAAACTTCACCTTCATTACATTCTATGAAACGACAAGGTAATATTACGGGGATCATTCCACCAAGGTCACTCACGATTCGATTTATCGAGTGAAAAACAATGCACATTTATAGAGAGGGTAGCTTGTGCAGCATTTAGTGTAACCGATCCAAGTGTGTGGGCTAAGAGTGATATCGATTGTATTGTAATCACTGGTGATAAGTACTGCAATGATTGCAGAGCTGCCAGAGCTAACCCTGCACCCGCCGGATTATCTCCTGAATATCTTGATGTAGCAGATCTAATGCCAAGCGTTATGTATAATGGAAAGAATTTAGCAATCACAGTACTTGAAGAAAACAATTATAATAGCCACATAGACAACGACAACAGTCCCGATGGCTTCCCTAACTTAAAGAATGCTTTAAGGAGGTTTTTTAGCGAACGATCGAATGGGATACTAACAGCAAACAGCATCTCGGTAGCAGTACATTGCAGAACATTAGTGGGAAATCAGACATATTGGTTATTTGACTCCCATGCGCGTAGTCCCAGGGAGCTTCAGCTCCCCTGAATAGTGCCGCCTGTTGCATGCGCTTTAGTAACCAGCTGTGGACAACCAAATACAATAATTTAGACCCCCACTGGAACGATCGGTACTATGAAGGATCGATAGTCCAAACTGTAGATCATATAGCAATTCTCTTCAAGCAAAAACAGAAATAAGTGATAATCTCCAAGTAAGAAGTCATCTCGCCGAGGCTTTTACAAAAACGATTGATGTAGAAATCACTCAATTTAGATAGTGTTCTAACATTACAAGCTGAGAATGGCCGAAAACATTACACAATGATACATTTTCAGGTAAATGTTTTGGAATAAAATGTACTAGTACGCGTTGACTTAATAAGTCTAAAATATATTTATGCCTTATGGACCACGCCATGTAACCTTTTTTCAACTTTTTTTGACAACTACCATCCTGTACATACGACTGCCTGTGGACAAGGATAAATTTGTTAGCTGCCTTCTGTAAACTATAGGACGGAGTAGAATCCATCCCATATATACGGCGTCAAATCCGTCCTATATTTCAACCATAGTATATAAACTCCTTGTGGTCTACCCCATAAATTATTTCATTTTTCACATTTTATATTATCGCTCTGTGTAACATTAATTCCTCTCCACACTTTATGCAACTTCTTATGTGCTATAAAATAAATATTTTTTTAATCACACTGTATAAATATAATTTAACTTCAGTATATATTTCAACCATCCTGGATATGATTTGTTTACGTCCATATCATATAACAGTTCTTTAATCACCCTATATAACTTTAATTTCACATTTTTTCTACCATTTTTATAACACTAATCGTCCACTCCACCCTATATGCCATACATCCTGTATATACAGCTAAACGTCCTAACTTATATTTCAATCATCATATAAATGCAACTCCTTCTATCACTTTACTTTGTGATTTTGTTTGCTATAACAAAACATCCTGTGTATAAACCCACAAATAGCAGTTTAGATTGACATGTGTTGTCATTGAATTTTCTATTAGGCCGGGAAAATGTGACCACCAAAAGCACCGTCTTCGCAAAGTGGAAAAATTTTCATTTAAATAGGTATTTGCCGGGTATACAAATAAAACGAGCTTGGTATTCATTGATTTAAGGAGTCGAAAATACTATGCTTTACTACCTATATGCTTGAGATGTACATAGAAAATTTTCAAATTTGCAATTAAAACTTCCAGTGTCTAAAATTCCCACACTATTACGTTGGAATTAAAATATTTATGAAGAAATGTCCGTTATGTCATTTGAAATTTTTAATAAGAATTTTGGAATTTCGGAGATTTTCTGCAAAACTGCAAGTTGTACGTCGCAGAAAAGTATATGAGATCACCTAGGGATCTTCTTTAATAGATTAAACGTTAAAAAACTATACACATCCATAAGGAGTTTTCGAAAAATCCATGCACGCATGTGTTCATTTACAAATTTCTTCACTTTACCAATAGAATTCTTTTCCCAAATTTGAAGTTTCACCAATACGGATAAATACTCTATAAAACAAGGCCATATTCATACAAAACGGTTCACCACAGGAGAAGAATTCAGGTAACATACATAGAAAAAAAAAACGCGACGAATTGATAACCTCCTCCTTTTTGGAAGTCGGTTAAAAATGCAAAGGTACACCGGACTTATCAAATCAATGCAGTGGATGAGTCTCGAGAAGTAGCGATATGCGGCAGGAAACCACCCGACAACGTAATTCCCAAAGACGTTAACAACTGTGGTCGATTCTTGTCATCGATTAAATCTCGGGTGATGTTGAGGCGGAATATTGCCGTCTCAGGAGGCTTAGTGAATGGAGCTATGGGCATAATAAACAAATTAAATGGCCGGCTCTATGGAGAGATCCACTGGAAGATGAGGAACCACCGGAAGCCGTGTTAATAAAATTTGATGGCGAAACTATTGCTGTTAGACTAAAAGATAGTAACGGTATGCGGTATACAACCCATACCTCCATCAAGTACCACGTTTCAGGCGGCTAGGGGTTACGGAGATGTTGAGAGACATATGTTGCCTTTAATATTAAGTTGGGCAGTCACAGTCCATAAACTACAGAGTACCACGCTTGAAAGAGCTGTTATCGATCTAGACAGGAAAAACTGTGCAAAAGGGCAAGTATACGTGGCACTAAGTCGTGTCACAACTTTAGAAGGCATAGTTTTATCAGATTTGGATGCCGACAAATTATTGAATCGACCACACGACGTCAAATCGTTAACGGAACTAACTAGATTACGAAATTTGTCTGCTGGCAATCAAGATCACACACAACATACGACTTAGTAAGGGAACACGTTCATTTGATGTATTTTTTTCTAATACTTTAAATTTATATATAGTTTAAGTTCTTAAGTTGTTAGCCGCCTGAGAAATACATATATTTCACATAGGAATAAATATTGCACAGTTGTATAGTACAAGTAATTGTTTGTTGTCCGAAATAACGAATGGTATTATTTTTTTATTTATTAGTTTCATTATTGTTATTATGCCTTAGGGTCGTTCAATTTAGTTTTATGTATTATTTATTTATTTTTTGTTTTTCTATTATTTTTTTATCCGTGTCATTTTTGTTCTTATGCCTTAAGGTGGGTTAATATATTTCTATATATGATTAAATAGGTTTTTATGTATTTTGTAAAAGTGTGTTTGACGTTGGTTCGAAGCTAGAGAAATATCTATACTCCACATAGGTATACAAATTAGTTAAGTAATGGAAATTGATCTGTTATTAAACAATAAAGCTCTTTATAAAAAATTTTTTGCAGGCTAGGCATTACCTTCAAACACAAATTTACAGATATTTTATATTTTTTGTGTGTATAAAATCTCGAGTTGAATCTTTTTTAATTTTTAGTGTAATTATTGTTATCATGTCTTTATGTTCGTCAATTTGATTTTAAGTATCATTTATTTAATAGACAAGTTCTAGTGATTTAATGGCATATTTGGATGCATTTTCAATTTTAAATAACTGTGTTTCGTAACATTATTCGATATTGCCAAAATAAATGTATTTATCCTTTAGTCAATATTGTTATTTTTTTATGATCCCCGCATACGATCCCAACATTTCTAGCCATTGGCACATATGGATGTTTTTTTTTTCAATTTTGATTAAACTGTGTTTTTATATCATTTTTCGATATTGCCAAAATAAAGGTTTTTTCGATTACTCAATATTGATATTTTTTGAGGATCCTCGCATACGACTGCAAGAAATGATATGTTAGAATTTTATTGTAGGTAGATCTGTAACGTTTATTGAAACATTTCCAATACCCCGTATCTTCAAATACTTATGCATCACCTATTTGAATATTGTTTTCTAATATTTTTTAATGTCTCTGTATAACAAATTTCGTTAGATCCTGGTTTCAACCACCCTATATATGCGACTAGCAATTGGTCACCGTATAAAAATTTTGATTTTTATACCAATTTCTGTAACTATAATTTTATACCGATCGGTATATGCTACAAACATAGAATTTTACTCCAGCATTTATGTCAACCACCCTGTAAATGCATTTATTGAGCCACCCTGTTACACTATTAATTCCACTCTACCCTATACTCCAATTATTCTGTATTTGTAACTGCAAGGGGCTATCCCACAGCGATAACGGATAACTGTATAACGGATGGAAATTCTGCGAAACCGAAGTCGGTTAAAAACAGTTTCTGTCAATATTGGTACAAGGGACAAGTAATTTTGTTTGCAAAAGATGTTGAAATAACCGAACTACGTTCATTCGCGCCACACCAAGCATGACTAGTTCTAAATGTGGAGAGAAAATTTGGAACGCTCTCAAGAGTTTGTTGTGGATATGAGTAAATTGCATCGAGCTCTAGAGTGGTTAATATCTAACAATTGTCTTTACTAAGATATTATACCCTATTTCGAGATTGTTATTGATATTCATATCATTTGGAACAAATGAACACCATACATAATAGTTCTAATAGATTACTGGATCTTCTTTTAACAAATGTTCACTGTAATGTGTTTCTTGATAAATCTCCCTTAGTCTCTGTGGATGATCACCATCCTCCACTAATTGCAATTTTTGATAATATTTAGACAACCGATAAACAAATAGGCAAAATAATGATATTAAGTCATATAACAAAGCAAATTATCCGGCACTTTATAATGAATTATTAGCAAATAACTGGACTTACTTAGATGAATTTACTGATCCGAATAAATCCGTTGATGCTTTTTATAATAAACTATTCCACATACTGTCCTTCCATGTAAAAATTTTCACGTCAAATTCCTATCTGGTTTACTTCTGATTTAATAAAAAAAAATAAAACTTAAGGAAAAATTTCATAGAAGCTATAAGAAATTTGGTGATATCGACTATCGTGAGGAATTTTGCAGACTTAGTACTCTTACTAAAGAGCAAATTAAATTGGCATACTGTGACTATATTGGAGCAATAGAGTCTGAAATACCCAACAATGCTCAGAGGTTTTATCTTTTATAAAGACAAAAAATAATTCTTACAGGATCCCTGGCAATATGCTATATAATGGAATTTCCCATGAACACCCACAAGACATAGTAAACACTTTCGCAGAATTCTTTATGAACTTTTACTCACCACCCAATTTGGAGCAAAATGAGGTACTACAGGAGAATGATCTGATGGTATTGCATAACATCGATTTCAATAACATATCTGAGGCAGAAATTTTTAAAGCAGTTAAGAAATAAAACAACAAAATGTCCTCAGGTCCTGACTTCCATCTTTTCTTGTTAAAGATTGTATTGGCACTATGTACACCATTGAAGTTATTATATAATCTATCAGTAAACAGGCAAATGTGCGCTACTATTTGGAAATTATCAGAGTCTGCCCTGTTTTGAAGGGTGGAGATAAGTCCCATTTAGTTAATTATATATCCATATCAATGTTATCCAATTTCGCCAAGCTCTTTGAAATTGTTCTATATAATCGGATATATCCATGTGTTTCTCAATATATTTCAGCTGATCAACATCTTGTCAAGTTTTCTCAATTTCTTGCAGATGTGTTAGATGATCAGAAGCAAGCTGATGTAATTTATAGAAATCTTTCGAAGGCGTTTGATTGAATTGATCATTCAATTTTAATTAATAAGCTGTCGCAGTTTGGATTCAGTAACAAAGCCATAACTTTTATGCAATCATATCTCAAAAACAGAAGTCAGTTTGTTTCATATAATATAATTTTTTCGATTGCGTTCCAACATCCGGCGTTCCCTAAGGGTCAATTTTGGGACCCTTTCTAGTTCTAGTATTTATAAATGACTTACGTGATGTGATCACCTCAGGTCAACTATTTTTTTGCTGAATTTTGCAAAATGATTTAGATGTTATTTAAATGTGGTGTAATCATAATAACTTACAACTAAATTCTGTGTGTGATCGTCATGCTCTCTGCTCTGACAATTTTATCGTTAATTCTAAGCAAATAACATGTAAAGTATGCAACAATAAATATCATACGCAATGTGTTTCATTAAAGAATGCAGTGGTAAAAAAACATTAATGACTGCCCAAATATATATTGGTTTTGCGACGGCTGTGTTGTTAGAGTTGATGAAAGAATTATTATAATGACCCATTTTCAAAGCATAGAGGAAAAAAACAAAAACCTATTAGAAGAAACAAAACAAATGTTAGAAGCCGTTAAAGTAAATAAGAACAGTGAGAAAAAAGATACATATGCTTCATCAATGTTACGTGGTCAGTATGAAAGACCCCTTTGTGCAACATTGTAGCTTATCTTTAATATTTCCTTTCAAGTAATTGATATTTCTGTTTATCCCAAAATTGGTTATTTAGAGGTGAGCTTAATAGCTAACAATATTCTATTGTTCAAGTAAAACTGCACGTGTTATTAAGGTCACCTTAGTCATCATCGCAGAACCTGTAAATTCTTTGTAAAGCTGTAGAAGAGTTGATATTAACACAGATATTAACACAACCATTATTTTAGTTAGTTCATTTTTGACATCTCTCTCCCGCGACTGCAAAAACTCGGCATAATTTAACATTAATTTATTGTAATAATTTTTATCATTAATTTCAAATAACAAATCAAAGTGTAAAAGTTAAAACGTGTTTTAGTAAAAATAATTTTTTTGGCGCAGTTCATTCGGATTTCGTGAACGTTTCTAGAACACGCGAACGCTCACTAGAAACGGCGGATTCCAATACCTTGCAGGAAACAAAGGACCAAAGCCAAAAATCTACTTTCCTGGTTGAACACGGACCTCAGCCTCACTGCTAGGACAAGATAGATCGTCGAAAGAAGCCGGTTGAACACGGAATCCTCACTGCTGGTGGACACGACAAAGGCTCAAGCTCTATGAAAACAAGAGAGATCAAGTAAGAGAATCGTTTCTTTAATTTTTATGTTTATGTTCAACTTGTTGCATTTTTACGATTATCAGTGTTAATATCCATTCATTCCTTTAAACCTTTTAATTTTAAGAATTTTGTTTTGATTATTTAAAATATTTTCGAAGGTGGAAATATTATTTTTGTTTTATTATCGGACAAATATTTTCGGAGGTGGAAATATTTGATTATTTTTATTATCGGAAAAATATTTTCGGAGATGGAAATATTTAAGAATTTTAATTATCGGAGAAATATTTTCGAAGGTGGAAATATTCAATTTTAAAGAAAAAGCGATATAGTTTTAAGAAACACGTTAAACGCGATTTAGTTATTAAGAAACGTTTTAGTTAGTAATTATTTCAACGAACTTTGCTACAATGTCAAACGAAGAAACTCAAGTAGAAAACTACAAATGATCAGAAATCTTTTCTATTATCCCAGAATACGATGGAGATCAAATTTTCCTCCAATCATTTCTTAATGCATGTGACTGTACATATAATATGGCCCTTGGTGACCAACGTTTTCTATTAAGTATTCATATAAAAAATAAATTACGTGGCAGAGCAGCACAACTCGTAAGCTCTAGAAACCCCACAACGTATCCAGAAATTAAACAATTATTAAATACCCATTTTGGAGAATCAAGGGATCTCTCATCTTTAATTCAAGACTGAAGCAAATCCAAAATGAATCCCCACTTAACTTTGTCAGTCGGTTACAAGTTTTAAATGCTAAAATGCACGCATTTGTACAAAAATCTCAAAATCTTACCCCTTAACAGAAAAAAGCTCAGTGCAGTTTAATTGATACCATGAGTTTAAATACCCTTTTGACTGGTCTAGAACCCAGACTAGGACAAATCATTCGTGCAGGAAATCCTCGAGATATATTAGGAGCACAATCAAGAATAAAACGCGAGCTTTAACTTTCATATTTTGAAAACCAAAAATTTCCAAAATTAGATTCCAAACAATCTACTAGTCCAATTAAAAAACCGAACATTCAAATAAAATGTCTCAAATGTAGCAGAAATGGACACATTGCCCCTAATTGCCAATTTAATCGATTTCCAATGAATCCAACCAATTTTCAAAACGGATCTCGAAACACAAATTTTCAACCGAGACCCAATTTCCCACAACAATTTAATCAACAAAGACCTAATTTTACCCAACAAACGAATTAACAATTCAGACCTTCTTTGCCCCAATTTTCTCAACAAAGACCTCAAGTAAATAATCCAAACCCGCAAAGAAACTTTAATTTTAATAATCCAAGAACACATCACATAAATGAATACCCCCATAATTATGAATTTTCAAACTCATATTATGAAACCGAATATTATCAAGATGATTATGACCAAAATAATTATCAACAATACTATGATGATGACTTTTATAAAACTCCACAAGAATTTGATTATTATCAAAATGACTATTATTATCAAAATAATTCTTCTCAAAACGAAGAAAATTTTCAAGAATTAGCCTCGGGAAACCAACCACCCAACACAGAAGAAATACAAACCCAACTACAAAATTTGTCTTTCAACAGAACGAACCTCGACACGAACATTCAAACGAACCAGTTTATTTAAATCCTTTACTCACCGTAAGTTCCAAAAACTTATATTATATTTTTGACAGGACTCAAACTCACAAATTACTAAAGTAGTATTCACATGAGAATACTGGCTCACTTTTCTTATGGGACCAAAATCATTTTTTGAAATCGAGGTGGTACGCGGTGGAATCGCCTCTGGCGGGTTATTATTGCTTGTGTATGGATGAATAATGTGTGTATTGTTTGGTAATGTATGTGTAATTAAAAATACGCGTGTAATTGTTGAGATAATTATTATTATTTAGTTCAAGACTAGTATCATCGCATTCACTATAATATACGCGACACCTGTATACTTAGTCGTTGGCAAAAAATAAAACGGCTATCGGCATTTGTACAGCGAATGTTGACCGCTAGCCGGATTCTCGGCTGCAAGCGATGAGATCATTGTCGTCGCGAACACAGCTTGTTTCTTAATATTCAAAAAACACTAACCGGATTTCATTTTTTTAATGCAATAAATTTTATCTACGAATATCCTCAAAGGTATCCTAAATTGCAAATGTCATACGAAAGGTGGCATTATAATAATATTTATTAAATTGATAGTGAAAAAAAAAACCCACATATCTAGGCGGATTAAATTAAATACGAATACTTAACTCGCGGCTGACGTCAATACATATTCAAATATCTCCGGTATCGGTGGACATCCAACTAAAGGTTAAACGTTGAGAGTCTCAGCTGAACATACAAAGTAGATTACTATTGCTACAATTTTTCATGATAACTAAAGTGAAGAGATTGTATTAATTGAAACAAAAAAAAAGAGATTTTTTCTTTTTACTACGGGGTTAAATTATAAATTTAGATGATTAAAAGTTCAATTATTCATGATAACTAAAGATAAGAGATTGTATTAATTGAAACAAAAAGAAAAATAAGAGATTTTTTCTTTTTACTAAGGGGTTAAATTATAAATTTAGATGATTAAAAGTTCAGTTTTATTTTAGTATTCAAAGAGTACAGAAGCAAAAACAATGTTAGCGGTATTTTTTATAGCGTGATATTGTTCACTGGTAATGGGTGAAGTGAATTTCGAGGACTATTTAAAGCGATATGGATTTTTAACGGAACCTAATGGAACATCTATATCAGACGTAAAAGAGGGATTGATTAATTTTCAAGAACTATATAATTTGAAAGTAGACGGTACTGCAAATGAAGAAACTTTAAATTTAATGAATAAACCACGTTGCGGTTTACCTGATTTCCCTTTGAGTTTTCGTACAACCTCCCAAAAATGGCAAAAAACTAAATTAAAGTGGTACTTTGTATTTGCTGATTCAGAAAGGAAATTAGTGGCAGAAAACGCTTTTGAAGTATGGCAAAATGTGTCAAACTTACAATTCACCTATTCAGCTACCACGCCGGATATAGTAATTTCCTATGCCGACGGGCAGTTCCGACACTCAAACAACAGAAGGTGTCAAGATGCGGGAAATTGTTACTATCTATTTGACGGACCTTCTGGTGCATTAGGACACGCATATCTACCCAATAACGATACGTGTCGTGAAATTCATTTAGACCGAAGTGAGATGTGGTATTTAGGACTGATAAAATAGAAGATATTCCAGCAAACCAGACAAGTATGCTGTCTGTTTTGATCCATGAGGTCGGTCATTCTTTGGGGATGGAGCATTGCTGTTTTTGGAAGTCTGTGATGTATCCATATTACGGACGCTCCGAACTCGATGAAGAAGATATCCCAGGAATTCAATTTTTGTATGGAGCGAAAAAAATTCCTCAAAGTACGACCGTAAAAAGCATTCCAAAGACGACAAAAAAAATCCCTGAAAGTGCGACGGTAAAAAGCACCTCAAAGACAACACAGAAATATATTCATGAGATTCCTTCGAGTACACAAAAAAATATTATTTCCACTAGTACTACTAGTACCACTGTAAAAAGTACAGAAGAGAGCAATAGACTTATGTCAAGTAGATGTTTCGGAATTGCAGTTTTTAGTATTAAGAAGCAATCTGTATATTATATATAAAGACAGGCTATGGATCATGGATATGGAGAATCGAAACATAAAATCAAAAAACGTAGATCTACGCATGTCCTACATTTTCTACCATCGGATGTCGCTGAAATAACTTCAATATATCAAACACCGTCTGGTGAAATAGTTGTGATTGGAGATAAGAAAAGATTATTTTACATATCAGATGAGAACTTTAAACTACTGAAAAGTCTCAACATTAACGATTTCAAGCTCTCAAAACCAGCTAATGAAATTATTGCCACTGTTACCAGTTATACAGGACAAACTATTTTTTTCCTTTCAAATAATATGTACGCCGAAATCAATAAATGTTCTCTTGAAGGGAAAAATTATGGTTATATAAGCAGAGACTTTATCGGTATACCTGAAAATATTAAGAGGTGCATTTCGGTATACCAACGGAAGAAACTATTTTTTTGAAAAGGATAGGTATTTTGAGTATAATGAATTTTCAAATATTCTTGTACAAACTAATAAGTTAACATTAGATTTGTTTAATATTAAATGTCCTGATTTGACATTGTTCGAACAACTGAGAGAATTGCTGAATAGAATTTTGTCTAGAGAAAATATAAATTAATAACAAATTACTATGTGCGTATTATTATTATCAACTGATTTCCAAGATGAGCCCGTGGAAACTAATTTCACAGCATCTGGATGAGCCAAGTTTTAGTATTTATCGAGTAGGTCTGAGAGAGAGAAAGATACCTTCTTGTTGAAATATATTTGTAACCAGCAATTCCAATCGAACAAAGAAATGCGAGTATGCACCAAACCTAAAACCACAGACGAGAGCAAGGAATAAAAATTTAACGGGGTAGTACGGTGAAAAGAACGGCAACAGAAAATTTGTTTGTAAATATGGTTGACTTCAAAGCATCTACTGAAATCACTGATATCTTGATAGGGTTTTTTTAAATATATGTACATGTTAGAATATAATTCCTCTCCGAAAATAAGGGAAATGTTAAAATATTGACAGAATTTCCTAAAATCCAGAAATCATTTATATTGATTACTTATTTTCACCCTGTAAAATTCTTTAAGCTATAACACGCGAATTAACTTTATGTTAAAATCTCACGGTACAACCAAGCCATAAAAGTTCTCATATTCACCAAGTGTTCGCAAAAGCAAATTCGCGTAGGAATTAATTACCTTGTCTGGGTGATGCAATAGGTAAAAAATCTTTCGTAAGGTAACAGGTTGGTCTGCGGGCTTGTGCACACTCGATGTGGTGAGCGAAATTGTATAAAAGCAGACGCAATTTCGAAAAGGAGTCAATTGCAAATCTGCTTTACTTGTGAATACCAGTTGTATAGTGTTGCAGTGAATTATAAGGTAAGTTATTTTTTGGTCAATATTATTTTAAATATTTTTTCTTTTGCTGTTTTTTTTTGTCTTTTGAAAGAGGTCTAATGCTATTTCGATTTTATATGTTGTATACATTGTTGAAAAAAAATTTTTGTTTCTTCCAAATTATTACTTATGAGAATTATTTTTTGGTTATGCTAGTTACCTCAACTTGTTGGTGAAGCTGTCATTGCTCACACAAGTTTTCACTAGGTTTTCATATCTCTCAATGTAATATTTTAACCTAATTTTAAATATTTGTTCTTTTGTTGTTTTTTGTTCTTTAGAACGCGGTCTAATACTATTTCGATTTCATATGTTGTATACATTGTTAAAAAAAAATTTGTTTCTTCTAAATTATTACTTATGAGAATTATTTTTTGGTTATGCTAGTTACCTTAACTTGTTGGTGAAGCTGTCATTGCTCACACAAGTTTTCACTAGGTTTTCATATCTCTCAATGTAATATTTTAACCTAATTATATATATTTGTTGTTTTGTGTTCTTTAGACAGCGGTCTAATACTATTTCGATTTTATATGTGGTATACATTGTTGAACTTTTTTTTTGTTTCTTCCAAATTATTGCTTATGTTACTTGGTTATGCTAGTTGCCTCAGATTGTTGTTGAAGCTGTCATTGCTCACATAAGTTTTCACTAAGTTTTCATATCTCTCAATGTAATATTTTAAGCCAATTTTATAATCAGTGTACATTGCTGCAAATTACTTTTGATAATTTCTGTTGTTGCTTTATTTATGATTTACACTCCACACTATTTGGTTCTAGTTGAAGCTCAGAAAAACAAAAAGCCAGGCTCCTACACTAACAGCAGCAGAAGCGGTAAAGAAATATAAAATTTGGTTTCCAGCTGAAGCTAGAAAATCAAAAGCCAGACACCCAAAAGTAGAAGCGGTCAAAAGTATAAACAAAGGCTTAAAAGTAAGTTAACTATTATTTTCCATAGAATTGCTATATAGCGTTATGGTATTGTTTCAGATGAGTTTCCTTAACGATATTAACAGTGTTTCGTCCACAGAGGTGGTCAATAAACCTGTGGTAAAGGTGCAACACCTACCGCTGAATGAAAAAAAGAGGGTGCTGTCTGCAAAAGTAGTGAAAACACGTTACGGGGAAAGTGTACTTGTGGAGTTAGAGAGGACGCTGTAGCATTCCTCCCGAAGAGGGTCATGTCAGTGTTCAAAAATCACATAGAGAACTTCTCCAAAGGCAAATTCCACCTAACATTCACCGGCTTACAAGAATTGGGAACCCGTTACCCAAGAACGCTGTTCACCATCGAAGAGGCGGAGTAAACACCAGCAATAACACACAACAAGAACAGTAAGCTTTTAATTAATTTTTTATTTTACTTTGTACCGAGGAAAAATGAATTTAGATGAAATTGCCTGTGTAAGTGATGAAATTGTTTTAAAAATTAGGGAAGTAGAAGGCATTTTGGTAGAAAAATCTAAACCGCTATCTCAAAGGCATGTTGAGTCTTGGTTGAAAAACGTTAAGAAACACATTTTTCTTTGCAATGCAGCTATACGAGAAGCGGATTTAACAATGGGAACGTTACGTAAATTACAAACTAATATAGGTCATCTTAAAAGATTTAAATTGTTGCTACAAAATTATAATGCTACTGGCATGGGGCTTTCGAGACCTAGTAAAAATATTCATAGTAGGATGAAATGGGAAGATGTGGTTACGGCATTTAAAAGCAGAGTTAGGACCGGTCTCATAGTAAATAAATCCCATAAGGATATTTTTGACTTTCTTAAGGATTGTGAGCAGCTTTTTACAATTAGGATAAAAAATATTTTAAAAAAGATGAGCATGTTAAAAGTTAACGTAAATTTCTGTGGAGAATTCTCCAAGATGTCTGGTGATGAAGAGATCCTGGATAATAAGTATTTCGGCAAAAAGAATGAAATAATGGATCTTGGTACAAATTTGCAATATTGGTTTGAAACTTACGTAACTGATCGTATTTTAAATAGGCTTTCGGAGTTTGCTAGCGAAGGGCCGGGCTGGTGTTTAAAGGAAATAATTTCGTTAGAAGTTAACATAGATAGGTATGCTGTGGGTGCTGGAATATCTGCCTCATCGTTCATTGATTTACCTGAAAAAATTAAATCAAAATCCTGTATTAACGTCAAAAACCTACATGGATGAAGCTTGTTTTATGTGGGCGATAGTGTCAGCTTTATTTCCGGCAGAGAGTAACTCATATCGAATCAGTTCCTACCCTTATTATAAGGATGTATTAAATCTGAAAGGGTGATAGTTCCTGTGAAAATAAATCAAATTCCTGTGTTCGAGAGGAACAACGAAAGAATATCTGTCAATGTTTTTGGGCTATAAATGGATACACATTCTAATTTTTCAGTAGTCCCCGTACGCCTCACAAAAGAAAAGAGATAAAACCATATTAATTTATTAGTAGTTCAGGATAAATATTTTCCTAAAAAGAATGATTTTGATTGTATTTATGAAGATGAATGTGGTGGTAATAATGATGAGAATGAAAATGATAACAATCATGAAATTCGATATCATTATCCTGGTTAAAAGATATTTCACGGCTTTTAAATAACCTAGTTTCAAAACACCATGGGAAAGAGTATGTTTGTGATAGATGTTTAAATTACTTTCACTCACAGCAAAAGTTAACAGAACATGAAGTTTACTGCCCCCAGTTAAATGAGTGCAAAATTGAATTCCCTAAATATTCACATGTTGAATTCAAAAATTTGATGTTCAAAGAAAAGGTTCCTTTCATTGTTTATGCCGACTTCGAGTCTCTCTTAGAACCATACAACGACAGAAATACCAGCAGCAAAAGTGTGAGGTATCAAAAGCATAGAGATTATATTATTATTATTTCAAATGCAACTACAATGATAAATATTCATTTTATAGAAGTAACAGGGGTCTAGATTGTATGTCTTGGTTTGCGATAGAAATGGAAAATGTCGCCAGATTTGTTGAATCAAAACTTATTAATGTGGAGCCAATGAACACCGAAGTGAACTTGAAGGATGCTACTAGGGATTGTCATATTTGTCGGAAACCCTTTAGCTCTGAAGATAAAGTGGTTAGAGACCATGGCCATCTTTCAGGGAAATTTAGAGGGTTTTCACATAATATATGCAACATTTTGTATCGTAAATCTTTTGTAGTACCCATAGTTTTCATAATTTAACTGGCTATGACAGCCACTTTATCATTAGAGATTTGGCTAAGCGCAATAATGTTTCTTTATTACCTTTAAATAAAGAAAAATACATTAGTTTCACCGTACATGATCAAGAAACTAAAATAAAGTTTAGATATATTGACTCCTTTAGGTTTATGGGGAGTTCATTGGACTCTTTGGTTTCCACACTCGCTAATAATAATTTCGAAATTTTACATAGAGAATTTAAGGATATTTCTGAAGAAAATTTAAAATTATTACATAGAAAAGGTGTATTTTTCTATGATTACCTAGACAAGATAGAACGATTATAAGAGGTGGGATTACCTAAGAAGATAAAATTTTACAATAGACTTACAGATGAACATATCAACGATGATGATTATGAACACGCTAAATTAATTTGGACGCAGTTCAATTTGAAAACTCTTGGAGATTATAGCGACTTATATATGAAAACCGATATATTGCTACTAGCTTGTGTTTTCGAAAAGATCCGGAATACTTGCCACAAGACATGTGGTTTAGACCCAGCTCATTACTATACCATACCAGGATACATATGGGACTGTATGCTAAAATACATGAACTGTAGGCTGGAAACAGTTCAGGATGTAGACGTCCTGCTTTTTATTGGACGTAAACCTTTTTTATTGTGACGTGAACAACATGTACGGTTGGGGAATGAGTCAGTTCCTCCCCTATGGAGGGTTCAAATGGACTGGCACAAATATCGACATAACCAGCATCCCCGATGATTCGCCCACAGGGTACATCCTAGAAGTAGATTTGGAGTACCCTGAAAGCCTCCATAATCTTCACAAAGATTTACCCTTCTGCGCCGAGCATAAAAAACCAAAAAACTCAAAAATTGAAAAACTGCTGACTACACTAGATAACAAGGAACATTATATAATTCATTATAGAAATCTGAAACAAGCTCTGTCGCATGGCTTAAAATTTACAAAAGTACATAGAGTTTTGCATTTACAGCAGTCTGCTTGGCTAAAACCATACATGGATTTGAACACACAATTGCGAAGCCAAGCCAAGAAAAAGTTTGAGCAGAATCTTTACAAACTTATGATAAATGCCGTGTTTTGGGAAGACCATGCAAAACGTTCGGAAACATCGCAACGTGAAACTGGTCAGAACTTGGGATGGCAAATCTGGGGCAAGGAATTTAATTTCAAGTCCCAGTTTCCACAGCAGAACGATCTTTGATGAAGATCTAATGGCGACAGGTTTAAAAAAGCACAATATTTTGTTTGATAAGCCCTTGTACGTCGGAATGTGTATCCTTGATATATCTAAAATTCTCATATATGAATTTCATTACGATTATATGTTGAACAAATTTCCAGTGGAAAAGTGTAAACTATTGTACACAGACACCGACAGTTTAGTGTATGAAATCTGCTGTGAAGATCTCTACGAGGAAGTGGTGAAAGCTGACATCTGTCGTTTCGATACCAGCGATTATCCATCAGATAAACGCTGGAATATACCTTTGATAAATGGCAAAGTACCTGGTCTCATGAAAGATGAGGCAAAAGGAAAAATTCTATTATACTTTGTAGGGTTACGCTCGAAACAGTATACCTATAAGATGCAGGGTACCAAATCCATTAAAAAGGCCAAGGGAGTAAAGAAAAATGTGGTTAAACGTCAAATAAAATTTGAGGATTATTTAGATTGTTTAAAAAATTTTACAAAAGATTCCCACCAAATTGTATTCTTAACAAGACTCAACGCTGTATTCAGTCAAATCTCCATGAAGTTTATAGCGTTGAGCAAACAAAAATTGCCCTAAATCCCTTCGACGATAAGCGTTATCTGCTCCCTAATAGTTTTGACACTTTGCCATGGGGGCATTACAACATCAGGTAATTTTAATCTGATTTTATTTTTTCTTGTAGGTAACATGACAACACTGCAAGCATCAGGACAATTTGTCAAAATCTTAAAAGTGCAACTTTATTTATTCGCCTGTCTCCTTTACCATGGGGATTAAAATTTTTTAAAAAGTTTCCATTTTATAAATACGAGCAGTTAATGGCTGAATATGCTAACTTAGCAATTGACTGCGATGCTGTATTGTACAATTTTGAATACCAAAGTGAGTTTAATTTCCCCCATAATTTGAAATTGGTCCTACTAAATTACAGTCACCTAGAACCTTATTGTGATCATGACCAATATTGTATGTGGTTTAAATACTTTGAAATTATTGATTACAAGCTTTTTGTGTGTAAATCATGCATACTTTGTTTAACTGATGCCTTTAAATTTAAAAATAAAGAATTTAGATACAAGATTAGGAAATCTCACGCAAGGTATAAATCTATACACATACATCAGTTATATCAGGATAAGAGTTCGTGGTGTTCCCTTTGTTGGGACCCCATCTTTGAATTAAAAAACAGGGAGGAATGTAATGAAGATTTGCATTCACGGAAATTAATGAAATGGAAATGATTTCTAATGTGGCAGTGTTGTAGTCATGTAAAACAATGTATTGCTGTTGTTGTTGTGTAATATTAACATTTATTTTTATATAGTATTGCAGTTAGTTTTAAGATGTAGTATTTAAATTTTGTATATTGTATCACTATATGTATTAAAATAAAAAAGGTATATAGGAAAAAAAATAAAATGATATATAGGAAAACTGCTTTTTATTTTAAGAAATAAAGACCTTTAAATACCCAACCGTTTCACATCTGCAGATACAACATTTATCAATATCTATAAAACAACTTGAGCAGCAGGCTAAATGTCTACATGGAAGAAGTACAACAGATATTTCATTAGTTAAACAAATTTTACAAGATAAGTTAGTAGCTTTTGAATCTTCTATTGTTTTTTGAATCATTAGACAGTTGTTGGATATCATCAAATGTGGTCCAGCAACATCATCGTTTGGCAGGAAGTTTGAAATCTGTATGCCACAACAATAACATATGATTCTATCTCCTGAACCACTATAAAAGAATCCAAGTTTTGCTAAATCATTAGGTCTCTGCTTTAGAGCTATAGGCCAATTGCCAAACGTAGAAAATCTGCTGGCAACACTTATTTTATCTTTATGAACAACAGGTTTTTTTCTATTTATTAAGTATACGCTATCTGTATCGAAGAAGGAACAATTTGGATTCCAATCTAAATGGTCAGCTACAGGATCGTCTGTCATTTGCCAGTTGAATCCTTCAGTCCCACAAAATGCACATTTTACTACATCATTTTGACCAAAATAAATAAAGCCAGCCCTTGCTAGTCTGGAAGCTGGGAATTCTGATGGCCAGTTTTCAAAGGTACGTAATCTGTGTTCGTATACTTGATACCAATCTCTACACTCCATGATTGTAATCAACCGAGGGAAAATTAAAAGCCGGATGATTTTATACATTTTATTGAGGTTTTCTCGCTACAATGTCGGCTACAATTTTTTCTCTGTAATAATAAAGATATTCTCTTAAAGCAATAGACAGTTGAGATGTATTATCAACACAAAAAGATGATAGTAGTCGTTCAACTGGTTGCGAACAAATTAAATGTTTCCATGAACAAACTTCATTTAAAATTTTTATAATATTATCAAAAGTTCATTTCTAAATATGCTTCTACTCGACTAGAAATTATATGTTGAATTCTAAAAAGTTCCACTACATCACTATGAGAGAAATATAACGCAATAATATTTTACATCAACAAGATTAGTTTCTCGTCCTCCTCAGATCTTGTTTGGGTTGTATGTAGAAATTCTCCACAGGAAATTGGTGCTGCAACCTCGTGACTGGTAATATTTGGGTTTTCTAAATAATTCTGATTCATCAACTTCAGAACGCACAAAACATCCGCCCATTCGAAGCTGTTCAAGACAATTTTCACATTATTTTTTTGTAGAATAATTACTGGTGCAAACGTTCGAGCTGGACTTAATGCACATTGGATTTCCAACTCAGAATTGATGAGAGGAAATTTGGTGTGTAACAGATAAAACGGTTCTGTTTTAACTGCTTCTTCGTACATGTTTAAGATTCTATCTAGGTCGGCGTTGTAGTCAATTTATTCAAAACTAGTATCACTCATACTGCTGCTCACCAAATTGAAGTGCTCTTACTGAAGGTAACGGTAAATTCAGAAGGGTTTTATAACTTCTCCGCCGTTGTCTTCCCTCATACTCCTGTTTTGTAAGTTATAACCTGTTGCTGGAATCAATCCAGCTGTCGTGACTTTTATCAAAACCTCACCATCGAACTTTGACTTTATTACCTTTTTTCTGCAACACTTGCTATTGCTGTTGAATGGCTACAATTTTTGGATTAATCATCTTTAGTTGATTGTTGATATGCGAAGAGACTTCGTTTTTGTGAGATCGCAATTCGCTCTTGATCCCATCTGACAATTTTTTGATCTCTAAGTTCATCTTATTAACTTTATCACTCATTTCATCGTGCAATTTTTACATATCCACATATACTTCGGGTACATCTTTTAGCATTTTCTCTTTGATGGCCTTCACTTCATCAATATCGTTTTTCAATTGCAAAATTTCATCACTTATAGTCTGTCTTAGATTCTCTTCCATTTGCTGTGGGAATTTAGTAAGCTGGTTAAGCTGGACGTTGGTATTCGACTGAAATTCCAGAAAGGTCTGTTGATTAACCCTTAAGCTGCTATCAATCGTATGTCGATTTTTCTCAAGTTTTCGCATACTGCTGTAAACCTTATCGCTGAAATCACTGAATGCCACTTGAAAGTCCTTTTTAATTTGAGACAACTTGTCACGTACTCTGTCATCGACATAGAGTTTATTGGCGGCATCCATATCCGCTTTGGGATCTCCATTTGAAATTATCACTTTCTCTACATCGATATTTCCATCGGCTGTGAAGGAAAATGGTATTTTTGCGCGCTCACAATCACTTGGTTGCTGTTGTTGAACAGCACTTCGACTAAATTTATCGAGAGACATTTTACTAATGACTACTTTGGTTATTTGTCGCGTATAATATTGGCTTCTTTGAGCTCATTTATTATCCCTACAATTTCGTTGTCGTGGGATGTGTTGCCGGCCTCTTTTGATGTAACAAGTAACCTTAAACGATCTACCAATTCATTGGGATCGTCCCAGTAGACGTATTCCATAGGCTTTGTATTATATTTCAACTTCATACCTCTTCCTTCGCTGCTGCTGCTTGGCTTAATTGGTTTTATAAACATAGGTTTAATGACATCCTTGGATTTGGATATTCCTGAGGGTTTCAAATGTCCTTTTACATTCCAGTGTACTAATGCCCGCTCCAAAACTTTTTGGTACACGATTTTGTCATCTGGAGTGTATGCGGGGTCCTTGTAGAATATCAGTTGATAAAGACCAGGTGATCCTCGAAACACAGCATCTCCAACAGTAAGATACCACTTGGAGGTTTTCGAATTATATGAGGGTCCATAAATGTTGTCAATTTTATCACTCTTGTGGAAATATTCGGTTACATACTTTTGCACCATTGCTGGATACTGCTCCATATAGGACTCAAAGGTTTTGTCAGAGTAATTAGTCGGATCATCATTCTCTTCTTCCGTTTCCTCGGCTTCAGCATCGGTATAAAAACTAGTCTCTGCGACTGGTTCTTCTTCGAGGAATAGACTGGATTTTGGTGTTAACGGCTCTAGTTTTTCTTTTTTCACAATTGTTTCTCGTTTGATAGATGGCATGGATGATTTTGTTGGCGCTGGTGGTATCTTGGTGAGAACTTTGGATGTAGCCGAAACTATTTGTTTCAAAGGTCCGACCACCGGTTCAAAGAGCTTATTGAGGGTCTCATCGTTTTCCGATTTACCCAGTTTCAGACTGAGGTACTTCTTGCAAATGGACCGTGCGAGTTGTTTGATTTTTTCTTGCGAAAAGCTTCTGCAATGCTGTTGCTGCTCACTGAAGACATGTTTGTTGTCTGGCTGATTTGATTATTTTTCGCTTTGTAGTCTTATATATTTATCGAAACCTTTGCGATATCGCCCTTCATTTAAATTGAATTCTGTAACAATAACCATGAACCCGTAGCGATCCTGCCAACACTTTGAACACAAGTCTTTAAACTGTTCGAATGACATATCCGGAGATACGTGTTCATCATAGGCGTGCTTTAAATTGATTTCATCTTGTTTGAATAGCACAATCACATTACAATTGTCTGTACGTCTGCAACCAATAAATTGAATCGATGTGTCGGTGTCGTCCCATGGAAAAGAAATTCTGAATCTTTTTCTGTTTATCACCAGCCACATCATCTAAAATAAATACTGAATACTCACAGGCGTCTGATGGATCAATTACATTTTCGTTTTCGCTGAAAGGGAAATATGACACACCTTTAACGCTCTTGAGAACCTCTTGTAGTAGTGGTATTTTGGTTGGTACAAAGATTTCGAGTAGACGTAGACATTTTTAAATCGCAATCCGTTTTCGTTGAACAAAAGCGAGAGCAGCGCATTGGTTTTCCCGCAACCGCTGGGGCCGCAGAACGCCGCCCGGACGGAATTTGGCCATAGTTTCCCATTTTTCGATGGCACACTACCATTGCCACCCCCTTCCGCCACAAAATCTAGATTTTCTATAGGCAATTGAATATTTTGCTGGTTTATGTGCATTTTAAAGTAAACTGATGTACATGTGTTTTGGGTGGACGTTTAAATATAAACTTTCTGAACGTCAGTCAGTCAGTATTATGTTAACCGCTGAAGGTAGTGGAAGTGTAGTGAACACTCTAATCAACAAGTTACTCTTTGAAATTCACCTTCCTTGCTATCAATTTTGTGGACCGGGTACGAAACTCGAAAAACGCTTAGCTCTAGGACAGCGAGGTATAAACAAAACTGACGTAGCTTGTTGGGATCACGATATTGCTTACAGTAAAAGCACTTCTCTAGCAGACCGTCATAAAGCAGATTTTGAGTTGGACTTGGGAGAGATTCAAATCTAAGGACGCTTCACTCGGTGAAAAAGCAGCTGCTTGGCTCATAACAACGACTATGAAAACCAAACAGAAACTAGGTCTTGGCATGAAATCTCAAAAGCGGAAGAGGAGTAGAGGTATGAAAAAATCTTCCCGTAAGCGAAAATCTTCAACACGCAAAACCCTTTTACCACTTCGAAAGCATGTCATGCTACCTACGAATAAAGCTATCGCTAACTCTCTTGCAGGACAAAGTCTACGACAGTCATCGCTGATGGATTTGAGAGCGGCTAGGATGGCAATTAAGAAAGCTGGCGGTCGTAAGAAAATTCGAGTTCCTTGTGTGATACCTTTCGAGTCGAAAGTCGGTGGAATTCTCCCATTACTCCCGCTAGTTGCAGGACTCTCAGCTCTTGGAACCCTTACTGGCGGAGCTGCAACTTTGGGTAAAACAATAATAGACGCAAAAAATGTCAAAAAGAAACTTGAAGAGGACAGACGACACAATCAAGCTATGGAGGAGATTGGAAAGAAAGGGTCCGGGCTCTACCTGAAAAAATCCCGCCTGTACCTGAAAAAGTCCCGCAAAGGAGGCTTCGGTCTCTATTTGAAGAAACAACAAAAAAACTCCCAATAAAGTTACCCAGTCGAGCACTATATACCAGTGAGCTTGTTGAATACGCCAAAAAATTGAAAATACCAAATTTTAAAGGTGTATTTATGCGTGATGCCTTACCTAAAAAACAACAACCATCAAGAACCGAATTTGCCATCATCAACTTGGATTCTAGTCGCAACAAAGGCACACACTGGGTAGCTTATATTAAAAATGGAAACGTTGCGCAATATTTTGATAGTTTTGGTGCTTTGACACCGCCCCGTGAATTGGCTGAGTATTTAGGAAGCAACGTATCAATACTCTACAACAACGACTCCTACCAAAATTATAATCAGTCTAATTGCGGCCATTTGTGTCTGCAATTTCTCTATAATAACACCTAACATTGCGGGAAATCTTCAGCCATGTCTTTGATATTAACGCTGAAAGGACGCAGTTCAATACTGTCCATTGATTTTCAACCACCTATTCAACTACATCCTGACTACAATTACGGTCTAGCCTTGCTGAGTTTCCACTCCTACAACAGCATCCCGAACATTGAGAAGGGAAGCAAAGTGTATTTGATCGACTCGAAAAAGACACCAACCACCATCGAATTACCTGAAGGATGTGGATGAGATTTTCTCATTGAAACCTAACAATAATACACTTAAATGTGAAATTTAAAGCAGTAAATACGCAATAGACTTTCAACGGGAAAACAGCATCGGTGTCATACTGGGTTTTTCCAAGGGACTGCTCTCACCTCTTCAAGTGCACAGCTCTGATTTACCAGTGAATATAATAAAAGTGCGAACAATCCATCTCGATAGTAACATCACATCGGGAGCATTCTACAACGACAGACCGTCACATACCATATACGAGTTTGCCATTGGAGTTGATCCTAGTTTCGCTACATAACTTTGAGAATTCTCAATCAGGAATCTGAACTTGTCAATTTTCGAGGGGAGGACATCATTGTGAGACTGGAACTGAAACAGCTATTGCAGCAATAATGGGACGCTTACTCATATTTGAGCATCCTCATAAATGTACAAACATACCACAGTCAAAGTCAGTATCAACGAAACCTCCAATAAACTATTTCTACAATCGCTAGGCTATCATGTCAACTCAAGCATTCGATATCTTCCGAAACCCCAGTTTCGATGACAGCATTCGCAGAATGGAAGTCAGAACCTACTATCCCTATGTAAAGTCATTTGGGAACAACGACATAGTGGAGATTACTGTGAACCAAGCTGATTCCTGGTTATCCATGGCGGACTCGTATATCGCCGTTAAGGGTCAAATTAATGTAACGGCAGGTGCAGGTGAAGTTTCCCTATCCCCTAATGCAGGAGCATTTTTCTTCGATAATATGGTTTACGAACAGTGCGGTAAAGAAATGGAATCGGTTCGCGATCCCGGTCGCCATACGAGGGTATCTGTGCTATGATCCTACCAGTTCAAGAGAATTAGCTATTGCTGGCTGGAATTTTCCCGGTAAACCAATTGTGAATGCAGCAGATAGATCTTTCCGAATGTACATCCCGCTCAAACATTTGTTTTCCCTCTTCAACGACTACCAGCGAGTGACCTGCGGAAAGCAAATAATACGTTTAGTGCGAGCAAGAAATGATGATGATTGTCTTATTATTACTGATAAATCTACAAAAGCAAGCGTGACGATTGACAGCATTGAACTCAAAGTCCAGCATATTTTCCCCAACGATGATATGAAACTTGAACTGCTGCAAACCGTTAAACAGGATACCAGCATTATTATTCCCTTTCGTAACTGGGAACTTCATGAGTTGCCTGCTCTGAAGACAGGCGCCACACGAGAAATTTGGGCTGTGAAAACTAGTGCTGCTATAGAGAGTCCTCGATATGTCATCGTTGCCTTCCAGACCAATAAGCACAGCAACATAGCCGCTGATCCCACAGAATTTGATCATATCCACATTTCTAATATTCGTCTAACTCTTAATGGAGAATTTTAGCCGAACGAAAGAATGCAGTTGGATTTCCCCAGAAACGAATACGGAGAAGCCTACAAACGCTATACGGACTTTTATCCCAGTTTTGCCGACAAAAGACACCCGCTCCTAGACTATCTCACCCTCAAGAATCACACTCTCTTCGTAATCGATTGTTCCCGACGTGAAGACAGCATGAAATCCTCCACTGTGGATGTACGCCTGGATATTGAATCTCAAACCGGGTTTCCCGACAAAAAAAGTGCCTTCTGTATAATCATCCACGATTGTTTCATGGGGTTTCTCCCACTCAGCGAAATTGTTCGTAAGCTATCATAAAAGAGCACATCTGCACATTACAACTTCAGTTCACCATGGAAATCGCAATCGTTGACATTCAAGGCTTCATTCTTAACGGGGAATTTGTCCCCAAAGAATTGGCTATCAAGACACATGCAACGGGTGTCATACATTACCTGTTTAAGCCTCTTCAGCCCTTTGAAACGCTATGCAAGGAAGATCGACGAACCGTGAGATATTCTGAGAATTTTCTTCATGGTCTTAGCTACAATGGTGGAATCTGGGATGTAAGCCAGTTGAATAGGATTTTGAATTTTCTTCTCTCCAGATGTACTCATGTCTATGTCAGAGGTCACCAAAAATATGACTTACTAGTTAGAAAGTGTAAGAATGAGCTTCATGTGAAGGTAGTAAATTTGGAGCATACCATCAACGCCGTAAAGTTGAGAGATGTAACTAAGAAGGACCGTGAGACAAGTAAATATCCTATAGTCTGCGGCTATCACTATGAAGATTCTAATGAAGAATACGCAGAATACAAATGTGCTATAAAAAATTTCAATGATATTTATGATTGGTTACTTAATAAATGAATGAAATATAACACGTATTTTTATTTCCAAAAATTATTTTATTATCAAGTGTATAGATCTTATGCATTTTAACATAACTTTAACTAACAATAATATCAAAGATATAACAGCAAAACATAATAATATTAATAAGTTATTGAGTTCCCTCTGAAGCGAATTTGGTAGCTGTTGTCTACTAGTCGTTGCTGTTGCTTCGGCTTCCTGCTGACAATCATAATTTGCTGTTAATCCATAAAAATCCTCCACAGTGCCATTGTAAAAGAAAATTTTAAGTTTGTAGTGTAATAGGGTTCCTTTTTGGAAATTCTGCAAAATATGCTGGTAGTAGTCCATTATTTAGCAATGTCCGCCTCATTAGGGAATAATCAGATCTATTTGAGCAGTTCAGAGAAAAGCACACTGCTACATTTTCCACCCCCTGTGGTATATTTGTGTATAGAATGTTTTGTGATATAAAAGTCAATACCACAAAACCAGTAGTAATAGTAGCTTTCACTAATATCATTATTCAAAATGATGTATACGTCTTTATTCTTCAGTTAACAATTTTATAATGCAACACTTATACCTTTACACCCTGTTTTGTATTCACCCAGAAATGGCTGAGTAGAAAGAGCGCCGAGTTAATCACAAAGGTAAGTATATTCCCCATTACAGGTCCCCGGTTCGATCCCATTTCTCGGCTAACATTTGTGGGCAAATTTTTTTTTTAATATTTAATTTATCTCTGGTGGGAGAGTCAACCGCATTCGTGGTAGTGGTAGTGAAAAACATACATTTCAACGCAAACACGTATCCCCGCATTATCTCTTGAAGTGGTATGATGTCTTACAGTGACATTATGTCAAACAACCATCGCTGTAATTTTACTAACAGAAAAACTACCACGAGAATTACACCCAACTACTTAGTAGCCCACTACAAATTCGCAAATTTTCTGGAAATAGTATTTACTGATGAAAAAGTAGTCCTGCGTTCAAATAATCATGAAGCTGTTCTTCAAGATGAGTGCATTCAACTGAATCCCTTTCCAAAAGACAAAATATCTTCTGTCACTTTTACACCTCGAGGGTTCGAACGATTTCTAAATTTTATCAGTGAATACAGAGACGACAACAACGTACTGGTTTCCGAAGATTACGACAACAATTTACGGGTCACCATATGGGCAGAAGATGGGGAAAACCACTTATTTATTGAAAAAAATAAAAGCAATAATTATGAAATTATAATTCCTCTTAATGTAGTTGCTCCAATAGATTTAAAAAAATTGTATGATATTTTTTATAATTTTAATAAAACATATTCTTTCTAATACTCTCGTTTATTTGTCCCCTCTAACAATCCACCCGAAATTGCAAAAATCAAATGGCTTGCCGGAATTCGACTAGTTGACCTTCACCAGCACACCGATGATGAGAGCCATGACTTGTGAATATTTTACAAGTATATACTCGCAAAATCAAGATTCCTGCCGCCGAGCTGACCTTGACCGGACACTGGTCTTTAAGAAACCCCAACTAATAAGAGGCTCTTGTAGGTTAATTCACTGTATGAAAACCAGATATTCCTCTCTGGTAATATCATCACATGCCGTCTTCGCGATAACCAACCGTGACGTCAACCTTTTACAAGCCATTAATTGCAAAACTCGTGAATCCAGCCGGCCGACCTTGACGGGGAACCAATGCTGATGACCCGTGTTTACCGACGACTAACTGTGCAGGTGTCGCGTATATTATGGTGAATGTGCTTGTACTAGTCTTAATCTAAATAATAATAATTATCTCAACAATTACAGGCGTATTTTTAATTACACATACATTACCAAACAATACACACATTATTCATACATACACAAGCAATAAATAACCCGCCAGAGGCGATTCCACCGCGTACCACCTCGATTTCAAAAAATGATTTTAGTTGTCTTCTAAACGTTGTTTGTGGCATATTCTTGATTATTTTTATGTTTTTTTGGGGAATAACACCACAATAGAAATAAAACTACGTATATTGCAGGAATACCAAACGTTTCAAAGTCTATTCGGACTTCGTTGTCAATGGCTTTATATTTATTGATGTGATTGCAAAATGAAAATTTGATTTGACATTTAAAATTGACATTAGAAAATTTGTTGTTTTTAGATATACAGGTAGCACAAAAAATTCTAAAGATCATGAATTATAGTTAACCAGCTTTCAAATTAGAAGAATTTGAAAGAGTTGTCTTTAGAATTTATAAGTGGCGTTCCAAGGTACGACTTTGTTATAAGATAGCGCATTCGCCAAAAATGCGATCAAAGAATTCTATTGTTTCAGTGATCCCATTAACGTCATAAGGGAAAACCTAGGAAAAACCTTATGAACTATCCCGATATTGGGTTGTTCAAAAGGAGGTTACCATTAATAATTTCTTCCTTAATTGTCGGTAACCAGATACGATTAAATTCTACAGAAGTAGAAGCGATACAATCGTCTTCATTCAAAAGAATTAAGGCAGACTCTTTTAGTTTTCGTTTTGTGTTATGTTGTTCTTTGTGAAGTATAGTTGAATTGTCAAATTGTATTTTATGGCCTAGGTCCCAAGCATGTTCACAAATTTTCGATTTTTCAAATTGTCGTTTCGTTATGTAATTCTTGTGTTCATTTATTCGTACGTTTAATGGTCTCGATGTTTCTCCAATATAAAATTTATTGCATTCGCAAGGAATCTTATATATGCAGTTTTTTGAGTTCTGGGTTTTGTTTGTTTGTTCCATTATTGTTATCAATTGATACAATAATGGAACTACTAACATATTGTACCAAAACTACATACTTTCAATTAAACGATGACTTTTACCAACAGGATTTTGGCATGGCCATGGGTTCTTGTCTCTCACCAGCATTAAGTAACATATTTATGGAAAACTTTGAACAACAAGAAATTTTATCAAAAGAAAATAAACCTTTAATTTGGTGGCGTTATGTTGACGACATTTTCGTAATTTGGGACCACAATCTTGAAGAACTAGATAAATTATTAAATGATATAAATAACAAAGAGCCAACTATCAAATTTACCCTAGAAATTGAAGAAAATAACAAACTATCTTTTTTAGACATATTAATAACAAAAACAGAATCTTCATTCGAAACAGAAGTTTATAGAAAACCAACTCATACAAACAGATACCTAAATTTCAATTCAAATCATCCGAATACAGTAAAGAAAGGTGTCATTAAGTCATTATATGATAGAGCAAAGACCAACTGTTCTGATAATAATAAATTCAACAAAGAAAAAATAATTATAAAGAATGTTCTCACTGGAAACAATTACCCCACAAAATTTATCAACAAAGAATTAAACAGACTTGAACAGAAAACAAACCTTCCGAATCAACCCAGAACTACTCTTAACACTACTACTACTCAAGACAACAACATTACAGTTACAACTATTCATGATCTTTAGAATTTTTTGTGCTACCTGTATATCTAAAAACAACAAATTTTCTAATGTCAATTTTAAATGTCAAATCAAATTTTCATTTTGCAATCACATCAATAAATATAAAGCCATTGACAACGAAGTCCGAATAGACTTTGAAACGTTTGGTATTCCTGCAATATACGTAGTTTTATTTCTATTGTGGTGTTATTCCCCAAAAAAACATAAAAATAATGATTTTAGTCTCATAAGAAAAGTGAGCCAGTATTCTCATGTGCATACTACTTACTAATCAATACAGGAGCTTCATTCTCAATTTTTAAAGAAAAAGTCGTAAAGAATTTTCCCAAATACCCTGAAAGTAAACCAATTCAAGGTATTACTAATGAAAAGTTATTAATTACAGAATCAACTCTAATTCCTTTTGCTCCTAATGATTATCACAAAGTTTTCGTGTATAACTTAGACATAGAATTCGATGGAATTCTTGGTCTTGATTTCTTAGATCATTATAACTGTATTATTGATCTTAAGTCCAAACAATTGATAACAAATTTCAAAACTGTCCCATTATTCAAAACCGGACAAGAAAACTCTTCTCAAGAAATCATTCAAAATCCACAAAACTCAATATCAAAAAATCTTATTGCTACGACAAGTCATATTTCTAAAAAGTCCCCAAACCAAAATAATGTCGTGCCAACTTTGACAAACTTATATCATGATCCAGTAAACCCACAAGTTCCTGCCAATATGATATGGTTTCAGCAAGATAGAGCACCGCCCCATTACGAAATCAATGTCCGGCAGTACCCAACCCAAATTTTGCCAAATCGGTGGATTGGGAGGCGAGGATCGATAAAATGGCCAGCACGATCTACTGATTTGATGCCATTGGACTACTTTTTGTGGGGATATGTCAAAAGTACTGTATACAAAACTAAAGCCCTCAACTAGCTAGAATTTTCTGGAGAATCTAAAAAATAAATAATATACAGGGGCTTGCATTTGAAACAAAAAAGTTGGTATCGGCCATAGTCACAGGACACATCCTATATATATATATATATATTTGTTTGTTGAAAAAATGTGCTTTTAAAAATACAAATCGACGTGTCCAAGCGTTTTTCCTTCCATAACGAATAAAGGAGAGTTCCACACTGTATATATATATATATAACGAAACATGGGTAGATATGTACAGGGCTCCTGACTTTGAAACACAATTTGATAGTTTCTATTTTGCTTTTTTGCAACATTTTAATACAGTTTTCAGTTACAAAAAAATTATTCCTAAGAAATTCGAAAATAATTGGTACAATAGTAAACTTAAATCTTTACATGCTACTCTATGGGAAAACAGAAACTAATTTATAAGCAAAAAGTTAACAAGGCAAAAGCAACTTTCAATACTGACAGAATTCTCTGTGCACAAAACATTAGTAATTAGTAGAATCCTGGACAATTATAAATGAAATGAAAGTCTAAAAATCCTCTCCCTAAGGAAATGTATGGTAATTCTGACAACAAATTTATGAATATGGGAGATATATGTAATGCTGTTAATGAACATTTCGTAAACATAGAGGTTTCAGTTCCCAGGTATGAAGAGATTAAACTTTGCGACTTTGCTAAAACATCATTTTTCTTAACGCCTTCAACACCGGACGAAATTAAATATTTAATTAAAAAAAAACACTATTAAAAAAGCAGCTGGAATAGATGAAATAAATGGTACTGTTTTGAGATCTGTAATGGAAGAAATATGTGTTCCACTTTCTTATCTAATTAATGAGTCTCTTAAAATAGGAAAATATCCCAAACAAGGTATGGCTGATCAACTTCATTAATCAAATAGTACGGGAAAATCGATACCCTAAACAATGGAACGAGATTATCATACATCCCATTTTAAAAAAAGGAGGAAGAGGGAATTTATCCAACGAATTCCGACCTATTGCCTTGATATGTTGCATCCGGAAAGTAATGGAATATCTAATCAAGAACAGGGTTGAGTGGTGGGTAGAGAATCGGAATCTTGTGCTTACATATCAGTGTGGTTTCAGAAAGGGGAGGGGGGGTAGTAGATGGAGTGGCTACCTTAGTGGCATCAATTATGAACGCCTTTAGCCAAAACCAGCTAGTACTAGCAATCTTCCTAGATATTAGGGCAGCATATGATTGCGTAGACATTGATAAACTGGAATCATACTTAGCAGAGTACCAAATACCAAACAATTATATAAATGTGATGGTGAGTCTGCTTAAACAGAAGAACATTTCGGTAAGAAGCAACTCTGGCAGCTTGGTAGGCCCACAACCTATGACACAAGGATTAGCCCAAGGCTCTCCACTCAGTCCATTATTATTCAACATATATACAGCTTCCATGCATAAGATGTTCGCCCAAGAGGCCAGATGTATACAGTATGCTGATGATTTGGTAATTTACTTTATAGGAAAAGATGTGGGGAAGCTGGTGGCGCAAGCCAACAGTAAACTGGCAACATTAGAGAACTGGTTTGATCAGCATAACTTTCAGTTATCTATCAATAAATGCAGAACCATGGTATTTCAAAAGGGCAAAGGATTGTGGAATAGAAGTACACATAGAGTGATATATAAAGGAAATGAACTGGAATGGACCCAACAATATAAGTACTTAGGGTTTAATCTTAGTTACAATATGAATTGGAAAGGATGGATCGGGGAGATACTGGCTAGAGCGCAGAAAGGCCTAAACATATTGAGAGCGGTCTGTGGCACATGGTGGACCCGGTAACCTTGCTTACCCTATATAAAGGGCTTGTTAGATCACATCTGGAACATGGGAGCTTATTATTGCAACCGACAGCGAAACAACATCTAGCAAATCTAGATAAAATGCAATATAAAGCCCTGAGAATTGTAACAAGCTGTATGAGGTCAACACCGATAGCAGCTCTATTAGCGGAATGTGGAGAGTGGTCATTGGAAGCGCGTAGGC
Organism: Octodonta nipae; assembly: GCA_034190945.1. NCBI lineage: Eukaryota > Metazoa > Arthropoda > Insecta > Coleoptera > Chrysomelidae > Octodonta > Octodonta nipae. The sequence goes on along the minus strand of CM067221.1, from coordinate 42,002,439 downwards.
AAAAGCAGGCGACCAAATTTGTGTGTAAGATTATGGCAGATCTGGGAAATCCATTTCGAGAAGTTATGTACCAATTCAAGGTATTACTAATGAAAAGTTATTAATTACAGAATCAACTCTAATTCCTTTTGCTCCTAATGATTATCACAAAGTTTTCGTGCATAACTTAGACATAGAATTCGATGGAATTCTTGGTCTTGATTTCTTAGATCATTATAACTGTATTATTGATCTTAAGTCCAAACAATTGATAACAAATTTCCAAACTGTCCCATTATTCAAAACCGGACAAGAAAACTCTTCTCAAGAAATCATTCAAAATCCACAAAACTCAATATCAAAAAATCTTATTGCTACGACAAGTCATATTTCTAAAAAGTCCCCAAACCTTTAATTTTAAACAATATTTCAATTGAAGGAAGAACAGAAAAAATTGTTAAACTAAAATGCAATTTATCTAATACTGATGCCATACTTAAGGCACAAGAAAAGGAGAAAGTTAGATTACCTCATGCCGTTGTAAAAATAAACACAAATGGTGATTTTTTAACATCAATCATAAATGCTAATTCAATTCCAAAATCTGTTGATTTTTCAGACCTTTCTTTAGAACCAATCAATAATTTTGATCAAATCTTAAATCTTAATTCCAATATTTATGAATCAGCTTTCACTGATAGGATTCAATTGATAAAAGATCAATTACGTCTTGACCATTTAAATCCAGAAGAACATGAAATGATTACCAATCTTTGTCTACAATTTTCAGACATATTTTTCTTAGAAGGTGACAAATTAACATTCACCAATGAAATAAAGCATTCGATAGACACTAATAATTCCAAATCTGTTTACACCAAGTCTTATAGGTATCCTCAGATTCATCGAAATGAAGTAAAGACTCAAATAAGTAATATGTTAAATCAAGGTATTATTCGACCCTCAATTTCCCCATGGTCATCCCCTGTTTGGGTTGTTCCTAAAAAGCTCGATGCTTCAGGCAAACAAAAATGGAGAATTGTAATTGATTACCGCAAATTAAATGAGTTAACCGTCGATGATAAGTACTCTTTACCCAATATTTATTTCTGATTTATTGGATCAGCTAGGTAAATATTAATATTTTTCTACTCTGGACCTTGCTTCAGGTTTTCATCAGATTGAAAGCAATGAAACCGATATTCCTAAAACAGCATTTTCAGTTGAGAATGGACTTTATGAATTTATAAAAATGCCCTTTGGATTAAAAAAATGCCCTGTCCACTTTTCAACGTGTAATGGATAATATCCTTTTTGGTATTCAAAATGAAAGAGCCCTAGTATACATGGATGATATTATTGTATACTCACCCACGATTCATGAACATATTTCCAGACTTTCAGAAGTATTCAAAAGACTTCGAAATTCTAATTTCAAAATACAGCCAGATAAGTGCGAATTCTCAAGACGTGAAGTAGCTTATCTAGGTCATATCATTACTCCTGATGGTGTCAAACCAAATCCCGATAAAGTTAGCTGTGTATTAAATTTTCCAGAACCCAAAAACCCAAAAAAAATAAAATCATTTCTAGGCTTAGCAGGTTATTACCGCAGATTTATTCCTAATTTGTAAGCAATCCTTTCAAAAACTCAAAGAACTTCTTACTTCTGACCCAATTTTAAAGTACCCAGATTTTGAACAGGAATTTATATTAACAACAGATGCAAGTGCTTTTGCAATAGGTGCCGTTTTATCTCAAGGACCTATAGGTAAAGATCGTCTATTGCATATGCCTCTAGAACCCTTTGTGAAGCAGAAACGAAATATTCGACTATTGAAAGAGAAAACTAGCGGTAGTATGGGCCGTTAAGACATTTAGGTCGATTTTGTATGGGAGAACCTTTACAGTCGCAATCGATCACCGCCCTTTAACTTGGCTTTTCTCAATAAAGGACCCTGGTAGCAGACTTGCTAGATGGAGGATAAAACTAGAAGAATATAATTTTAAAGTTGTTTACAAACCCGAAAAGAAAAATAGCAATGCAGACGCACTATCACGCATAAAGATAAATCACTTCCAAGACTGTACTAACTTTCACTCGAAAACTAAAATTCATGCCCTAACTGAAGATGAAACTTCAAATGAGGACTTTATTGAACAACAAAACCTTGAAAATGAAAATGAAAGAATGACTTTAGAATATAACAGATTTGTCGAACTTTATAAAACCAGATCACTAATAGATTATTCAAAAATCGAGATTTCAAACTCTCAACTTCTTGATAAAACCCATAAAAATATAGTAACTTTCTTTTGCCAAATAAACTAGGAGAACTACATGACAAAATCATAAATGACCTTTTCAAAATAAATCCAGACTTCAGTACCGAAATAATTAACATATTTTCCAGTAGCTCAATTAAAGAACGAAGATACTTCATAATACCCCTTTCTTTTGACCCAGAAAGAATAGTCCCACATCTATTTTACATTCTTTACAAAGCACAAGATCAATTTAATCCAAACGAAACTTATTATGTTGAAAATAATATTGATTTACCAACTCTTGAAATTTTATCTTATATATTTGCTGACAAAGATATTAAAATAAAAATTTGTCAAAATATTGTAACAATTCCAACTGAAGATCAGATACCAATAATCATTGAACAATATCATTGTGGAAAAAATAATTTACACAGAGGTATAAATTAAACTCTGAGACGCGTTAGAGAAAAATATAATTGGCCAGGAATAATTAAAAATATTGAACATTTTATAAAATCTTGCGATATCTGCCAAAAAGTAAAATTTTGCAGAAAGAATTTAAGCGCACCCTTCGTAGTAACAGAAACACCAAAGACTCCCTTTGAGCGAATCAATATAGACATATTTGAATATCCTGACAAAAATTACGCACTAACAATACGCGACGAATTAACGAAATTCACTCAAGCATACCCCCTGAATGATAAGAAAGCTTCCTCAGTTGTTAACACCTTGTTAATTTATTTTGAACATTATGGCACACTATTGCGCATACATTGCGATTATGGCCCCGAATTCAACAATACTTTTTGAAAGACCTTTCAGAACTCTATGATTTTAAATTAACTATTTCAAGTGTGAACCATCCAGAATCCAATGGTTCAATCGAACGTTTTCATGCAACACTTTCTGAAATGATTCGTGCCAATACAGCCGAACATCCCGAAGAACATCCTTTTAATGTTTTACCCTACTTTGTCATTTGTTATAATAATACAAAAAGTTACACCCATATGAACTAGTATTCGGGCATACGTCAAGTAGACCCCTTGAAACGTTATACCATCAGAAAAATCTCATTTCTAAATATATTAGAGATTTAAACAATCGTATGGAACACTATTACAAAATAGCAAGAGCAAAGATAAATAATCAAAAAGAAAAATCAAAAATTCGATTTGATAAGAATGTATCCCAAAACCAACCTGAATTTAATATAGGGGATAAAGTATACCTCAAAGAATCTCAAATCAACAATAAATGGGAAAATAAGTTCAATGGTCCTTATGAAATCAAAGAACTCTATCAAAACGCAGCAAGATTATTTAATCCAATTACTAATCAAACTACTAAAGTAAATTTAGATAGGCTTAAACCCTATTATGATTAGAAATTTCTTCTTTTCAGAATTTTAATCCTTTGGTGGATAATCACCATCTCAAGATGCCAATATCAAATAACACCAGTAAATAATACGATCGGTATTTACTTCCAAGAGGAAAGTAATCTAAAAATATCAAATTCAAAATGGACACTCTTAGTATACAAAGAACTCAGCCATATTAAACAAGCGATTTCAAACAACGATGAAATTTTAGATCATTTGCTAGACTCACTTAAAGAAAATAACAATCGAATGATTGCATTTAAAGTAGAACTGTCAACACATATTAGTCTTTTAAATCAAATTGCCAACAATGTTGATGAGAAATATAAGGAAATATTTGCTGATACCAAAAGTTATATAGGTTCAAGTTCAAACAGACGCAAACGCGGCATTATTAACGGTTTAGGTACGATATGGAAAGCTATATCAGGAAATCTAGACTCATCTGATGGGGAATACTATAGTCAGTCTATTGACCGCATTACGCGAGACGAACACCAGATAGAGAATTTTTTAAAGAATCAGATTTCAGTGACGTCAGTAATTAAGAATTTTAATAGTACAATACAAAAGTTACAAATTGTCGTCTTCGTATTAAAAATACCTTTGGTAGAACCTGAAAATTACATCCTTTGCCAATTATATCCAATTCAAATTGGTCATAAATATATTGCTAGAGACGATGACTCTCTACTTTATGTAACTCTTGATAACATGGACAATTGCAAGTCTATAGACCGAAGATCGAAAATTTGTCCAGGCATATTGCCGTACCCAATCGACAGTGATGCAATTTGTGAAGCCCAGTTTTTCAAGCAAACCAGTTATTTACCAAAAACTTGTCAGAATATATTAATTTATGCAAAGGAGTATAATATCCAATCAATTGCTCCAAATCATTGGCTAATAAGTATATCAGATCCTCTACCGATCACCGTTAGATGTGAAGGAAGAGAAGTTATCACAAAAATAGTAAACATTAATACTATTTTAAAGCTACAACCAAAATGTAGTGCAAGTTCCACCCGAGTTCAAGCCAAACAGTTAATGGATACATATCAAAATATAACCTATCGAAACCATCCAGTAAATATACCATTCAGCTGTTGTGAAGATCTAGTACATATAGTCAACCTTCCAGACTTGAAACCGTTGAAATTAAGCAAATTGAATACAGATGATCTAAACATTGCTCAACACAAGTTGTCCCAATACTCCGATCAATTAGATGACATTATCAATCAACCCTTGGTAACCAAAAAATTATCGTGGTATACTATATTTACCATCACAATAATCATTGCTCTAATTTGTTTATACATATTCTGCAAGTGTAGAAGAAGATGCAGAAGACACCTAATCTCTATACAAGGACCAGATGATCCACCTGTACCACCAATGGTTCCTAGCGTCTTTCAAAGACGTATTAGACGTTTCATTCCCAGAAGAAAAAGTAGCATCCACCTTGGTGAACAGATTGAAGAGGAATCCCCTGAAATGGAACTCAAAGACATTTCCTAAAATATGTATGTATAACACAAAAATTGTAACTTTAGTTATTTGTTTAATTCTAACATTTTTTTGATATTCTATTTTTAACATTTTAACCATTTTCATGTTTTATTTATATAAACTCATTTACTTTTGATATTATTCTCATATATACTTATATTATTGTATTTTACTTGCTTATATATTAATAATTTTTATGCAACTTACACTTTGATGTTTTTATAATGTATTTATTTTATTAATTTTTGAATTTTTCAAATTATATTCATTTTTGATCTTATTCCTGAAAACTTGATTCATGGCATCAACTTTTGTTGTATAGGGGGAAGTTGTTACGTGAAGTATGAAAGACCCCTTTGTGCAACATTGTAGCTTATCTTTAATATTTCCTTTCAAGTAATTGATATTTCTGTTTATCCCAAAATTGCTTATTTAGAGGTGAGTTTAATAGCTAACAATATTCTATTGTTCAAGTAAAACTGCACGTGTTATTAAGGCAACCTTAGTCATCATGACAGAACCTATAAATTCTTTGTAAAGCTGTAGGAGAGTTGATATTAACACAGATATTAACACAACCATTATATTAGTTAGTTCATTTTTGACATCTCTCTCCCGCGACTGCAAAAACTCGGCATAATTTAACATTAATTTATTGTAATAATTTTTATAATTAATTTCAAGTAACAAATCAAAGTGTAAAAGTTAAAAAGTGTTTTAGTAAAAATAAAAATTTTTTAAAAAGTTTTTAATTTTGTTATCGACGTAACATCAATGTCGAAAGGTGAATCAGCCTTGATTATAAAACCTAAAAATCAACAAAGTAAAGAAACAAAAAGTGAAGTGTGGCAAAAAATTAAAACAGCAGATATTTCAGTAGCAATAACAAAAATAAAACCAGTTAGTCAGGGAAAAATACTAATTGAATGCGAAGATAAGGAATCGATGCAAAAACTTCAAAATGCTGCCACAAATAAACTGTCTACAAAATATCTGGTAGAAACTCTAAAAATGATAAAACCGAAGATTCTGATTACGAGGGTAAAATAAAATATTGTAGACAAAAATATGTTTTTAAATAATTTTAAAAAGCAAAACTGTCTGGATACAATGCAAGATGATAATATAAAGGTTTTTAGAAAATATATTCCTAAAAATAAAACGCATTATAGCGTTGTATTGGAAACTTCAGCTGAGATTTTCGGGAAAAATCGTGCGGTGCTTTAAGTGTTGGCGGTTTAACTGAACAGTGTAATGTAGAACTATGTAATGGCCAGCATAAAAGTAGTGAATGTCAAGCAACAATGAAAGAATGTACAAACTGTCGCTCATCTTGACAATTTCAATCACTCGGTATTTGACAAAGAATGTGACATCAAGAAAAATCGGATTATTCAATCCACAGTCAATAAATGTGATGAATATCCAAGGGTTAACCTCGCACATACTAAGACAGCTTATGTATGAAAAAGAACCTCTGTTTGCTAGTGTAACCGGTTAAGTGTTGTTGTCGGACATACATGCATAGTTAATGTATACAGTTATTGTACAATATTGTTTTCGCAGTTAAAAATAATCTATTTGGTCACCCCAAGGCAATCTTGGAAGTTTTTGATGATTTATTAAAAAACCCCATTGTAAATACGATAATATTGAGTATAGGTTTGACGTTGGCTCAATAACTCAGAGTTGGCTGGGTAGTTACAAATAATTTTAATTTAAATGAACTACCAAGAGATTTTCCTATTTTATATAATAAATATAATTGGCATTGAATTATATGGATATGAAAATGCAACAGGGTGTAAACGGTATTGAGTGCAAAGATTTTGAGGATCAATACTTCAGGTCAACTCAAAAAGCTTTAAACTTTTCAGTATGAATGGTTATGTGCTAGTGAATAATAGATTATTTCCGCTTCAAAATGATTGTAAAGCTAAATATGTAAATACTCAATAGCGTAAACCTTTAAAACTTAAATTAACAAAGAAAATTATTATTTAAACAAAATTCTGTTATAATTTGCAACGTTTCTCCGATATATGCATATACTCAGTACTATGGCCGCTGCCATGAATCCTCTGCCCGGTTCTTTTAAAAAGTGACACATGCTCATCATAAAATATACGCACCTAAATAAATCTATCGAGGTGTTCAACTCATTCCTTTATTATTCACGCTACAAGCAAATTCATTTTTAGCGCGACGTTGCCACATTGACAATAATTTACTTAACATGTCGCTTATTAAGGCCTTTAGTAGTTTTATAAGAGTTTTTTGTTTTGTTTGGTGGGTACGCACCTAAAATATATACAGTCAAACTATTTGGGTGTTATAGAAGACATTATTGACCCTCTTCTGACTACTGCAGACTACTTATGTAAAAAATTGGGCAAAAAAATGGATTTTTTGGCAGAATAGCAAGAGACATATATCATTGGTCAAGAAGGTTAATATACAATTCAATAATTTTGCCTCATTTTAATTACTGGACATCGCTACTACTTTGCTGTTCTAAAGAAAATTTGTCTCGTCTGCAAATATTACAAAACAAATGCATCCGTATATTACTTGGGTGTGGTGGGCGTGTTTCAATTCAATTCATGCTCAGACAGTTAAATTGGCTTCCTGTTCAACAGAACGTTGAAAAAGCAAATATCTAACTGATCTGCTAATTACTAGATTTGAGCTTCACGGTGTACTGCTACGTACTAATCGGCATTATAACGTGGAGTTTACAAATAAGTCTTTTTTAATGAAATCACTGTATATATGTTTTTACTGTCAATTAAAGACAGTAAAGACATATATACTTTTAATAAAAATGTAAATACCTACCTTCGATATGGGTTATTGAAACTATAACAATTATATATAATATCTTTAAATTAGCTTAAATTGTACTTGTATGAATTTGTGAATATATGCTTGTAATTAGCTCAGAGCCAAATAAAGATTACTTACTAACTAAACATCGGGAAATGTAAAGTTATCAGTTTTACCAGGAAACATACTCTCGTTAAATTCTCATATAATATTAACAACAATCTCCTGAGAGATGTGAAAAAATAAGGATCTAGGTATTATTTTTGATGACAAACTGACTTTTACGAATCATATTGAGTATATGACATCTAATGCTGCCTGAATGTATGTTCATTGAAAGAAGTCAAGGTTTTTCCAATGTTGCGACTTTAAAAATATTGTATTATACTTTTGTACGTTCTCCGCTTGAATATGGAGCTATAATATGGCATCCCTTTTATGTGTCACAAAGTTTCTGTTGAGTGAATTCATAGAAGGTCTCTAAAATTTCTGTACTTCAAAACGTGCAATAGCTATCCACTACAGGGTATTGAATATGGCAGATTATTAAATCAGTTTTCATTTGTCAGTCTTAATGTTCGAAGAGTATGTGCCTTCTTAAAAATTTTGTTCAACCTACTTCATAATAATATTGATTCACCGACACTACTTAACAAAATCAATTTTCTGGTACCTCGATCTGAGGCCAAAAATAGCTTAACATTTTTGTGCTCTAGGGCTCGAACAAACGTTTTGCTCAAATCTCCTATGCACAATATGTGTTACTACTACACCGATATTTGCAAGCATTGTGACATTCATGTTTGTCATGTTGTAGATCTACATCAAGCTGTGAATGAATCAAAGGTGAACGCCTTACATTGAAATATTTACGATAATTGAGTTGTTTTTTGCTTTTTTGTCTTTTCCTTTTTATGTTTTGTTTATTATGATAGATTTAATTAGTTACATGTATTTTTATTTAGTTTTATACATACTTGCTCTGTTAGTGGTTTATACTGTTGGGCAATAAAGCTTAAATAAATAAATAAATAGATATAAGTCGCTGAAGCTCCATTTTAGTGAAAACATCATACTACACGAGTCATTTCATCAAGCTGATTCAAGATCAATTCTATAGTGAATCTATTGCTACTCGAGAAGAACCCGTAGCAGAAGTTAATACTGAATATCTTGCTGCAAGTGATCTTGCACAGCAAGTATTATACATAACAGAAAGAGGGTTAACATAGAAGTTGCTGAAATCAATTGCAATGGTCACATAGATGAGGATCGTAGTACTGACCGCTTTCTTAACCTAAAAAATGCTCTAGTATTGTTTTTCATGGAGAATTGTTGCGGCTTGCTTACAACAAATGCTACAATTGACACGATATGCTATAAAGGTGATACTGATACTTAAAAATATTGGCTCTCTGATTCACATGCACGTGGTACTAGAAGAGCTATAGCTCCAAGATAAAATGCAGCCTGTTGCATGAAATTAAGGAATTACCAGCCCATGATAATCACATTTTTACCTTAAATGTGTACTCACTAACTCCATTGATTATAACTCCAGCAAAATCAAGAAGAAATGCACATACGTATTGTGGATATTCAACGGTTCGGTAAGCAGATCTAGAGCAGTTAATGTCCGTTCAGTCAGAAAGTCCTACATTAGAAAATAACATTAACAAAAACCTTAAAAGAAAGAAACACTTATATCAGATCCTAAACCAATTACCGCCATAATTGAAATTACAAACATGCTTCGTACTCTTCGTAGCATTGACGAAGCGGTGCCCAATCTGAAAAATATATTTTCGTTAAATTCCAATAACGAAAGTGGATTAACCAAGAATAAAAGAAAACAACGCCACCTTTAAATGTGGGTCAAGAACGACGAACGGAAGAACACGAGTGGTATTGTCTTTTTACTGCTGGAAAACATGGATTTGGAGAAGACGGAGAAATTCCAATTACCCCTTTACATTATTTCCAAACTCGGGTAATGAACGTGGATACGATATGCTATCGAAACGACTATTTGTTTGTTGTTGTTTCAATAGTAGAATATTATCGACTTAATGGGAGGGGGGTGTAGTTCCCACTGGCTGAAAGGTCAGATTGATGCCGATTCCAGCCGGGGGCTATGGAAGTGCCTTACGGACACTGCCCTGCGAGAATTAGAGCTCTCAGGAAGGTGAGCGGTCGAGCTAGAAGGCTAATCTTTGAGGTCATTGGTAGCAGCCCTAGTCCACGGGGGTCTCTAGGAGTAAAATCCTACAGACTGTTTAATTGCGTAAACGTAAAGAACGCCAAGGATAAATCATGGAGTGGGCCCTCTGGCTCACCTCCCCAGCAAATAGACTTAACACCAGATGAGGCAGCTCGAAATATCTTGAATTGCTAGTTTTGTGGCAGGTTCTTTACCACACGAACAGGCCTGGGAGTCCACACGAGACGGGCGCACCCCCGATATTCGACACAACACCCGGGTGGATAAGAAAGCCCGCTGGGGCGAGGTGGATCTGAACATAATTGCTCAGCGAGAAACCATTCTGGCTACACAGCGATCACCTCCTAAATTCATGAATATCGAGGCCAGGTTTCTGGAGAATATCCGCTCTCTGCCTTAAACAGAAAATCCCTCTTATGAGACAGCCAGATTATCAACTATAGGGAGAACTGCATCTTCACAGATATGTTTCAGACTATATGTTTCACCAGTTTAGCCGAGACACTGCTCCTAGAGGAGGGGCTATGCCGCAATTCAAAATTTAAGGGGTAAGAATAGAGGCCTTTGCATTAAGCAGATTCTCGACGGCACGAGCGATGTGCAGTCCCCTCCGAGGGACCTAATGAAGGAATTTTGCACACCCAACGTCAAGTCGCAGGGTTCGGGTTCAACCAGAGATACTTTGGCTAATCTTTGGGACCATTTTACAATTGAAGAGGTGCGGGCTCTTAAACTCACTAGAGGCTCAGCCCCTGTGCCTGATGGACTCTCAGCATACTACGATCCCCATTGAGCATGAGGTGCACTATCTTTAACCTTATTCTGTGCCTGGAGGACCCGCCCTACTTTCTGAATACAGCTAACGTTGTACTTTACCGAAATCAGTCAATGCCCGGGAACCAGGGGAGTTTCGCCGTATATCAATACAGTCAATTTGGCTGCGTGCGCTCCATTCTATCCTAGCGATAAGTTTAGACAACAAGATCTCCCTGGAGAACAGGCAAACGGTTTTCCTTTAAATTGACGGGTGTGGTGAGAGCACCCTGTTGGTTGATATACTTCTCAAATATTCCAACGCGTGTTATCTAACAGCAACGCATTTGATACCATCAGTCATTACGCCATTTTCGATACATTAACATCGTTTGGTCTACCTACTCAATTGGTTACTTACATCTCAGACCTGTACAACTACGCCAGAGTTCGGCTTACTACAAGGGATTGGTCATCGGAGTATTTTACCACAAACTCACTTTTGAGCGAGTACGTATTGAGTGCCTGAATAAGGCGGACCGCCTGGTCAAAGCGGCGGCCCGGAAGTGGATCCTCACGAATTCCCAAATGTCACTCACTGCTATCACTTACATGGCCACTCAATTAGATGAAGTTACTAAGCGCCTACAATTCGGTAACCAGCTGTTAACTTCTAGAGCTAAGGTTGACAAACACCTAGCCAATCTACTCTACCAGTGTTGTGACTCTTGTAAAATCAAGAAGGTCGGTTAGTGCACTGTGAGAACTGGAAATGTTCCTAGACTCAAGTGGTGAAAAAGCAAATCATGAGACGCCTAGCTCAAGTAGTGCTCTCGCCCAATTCACGACTCCTTCAGAACACTCGTTTATAATGACGATGAATTAAATGAAGATTTGGCGCACGAACATTGGGGTACTGTGCAAACACACTGCTAGGTTTTTAATATTGACAGTTATGTTGCTTCATTTGATGGTCAGTCAATTTGCGTAAGACAAGGATAGTTTTTATTACTCATGCGGGGAAAGTAGTATCTTTTTGCTTTCTTTTGGAGTCGAAAAGACGCTAATTTCCCACTTCACAATTACCACACGAGTTTTGAGCAAATTTAATGTCGATTTGAGTGCGACAAGTAAACTTCTCGCACCCAATTTTTTATCTGCACACGCAAATTCACAAGCAAGCTTATAAAATTAAAATAAACAGCAAGAAAAAAAAGACAGTCTCGAAGTGTCAATATTAAAAAAGTGAGGTTGGCATTTAAATAAATTATTTTGTACCCGCAATTTAATAAGTTTAAATAAAAATTAAAAGAAAAACAAACATGAATAATAATCCTGACTGGATTCCGGAAACTGATGAAAGTGATAATGATGAATCTATATCGCCAGACATTTTTGAAACACCAAATGATGAGTCTATACCGCCTCAAATTCTTAAAAAAGCAAATGAAGTGATTAATAATCTGACTCCTGCAACATCACGAATTAAATATGAATCAGCATACAAACACTTTATGCACTGGCGAGCAGCACAACGAATTACAAGTCTCTCTGAAGAGGTATTTTTGACTTATTTTAGTGAGCTTTCCGAAACTCTTTTGCCGTCAACTTTATGGGCGAAATATTCAATGTTGCGAAGCATGGTGGACATAAAGCATAATTTCAATATTCATAATTATTCAAGATTAATCAGTTTTTTAAAGCAGAATGGTAAAGGTTTTAAGAGTAAGAAAGCCCAGACATTGAGTGCTGAACAAATTGATCAATTTCTACGTGAAGCTCCTGATCGCGAATTCTTGGCTACAAAGGTTATTAAATTAATTAAATACTTAAATGTAATCTACGGATCAACCTTAATTGGAATTTTTTAATTATAGGTTGCTTTAATTTTTGGAGTGCAAGGTGCATGTAGGCGAAAAGAATTGTGTGACGTACTGCTGGATCATATAGAAGATAAAGGTGACATGCTCTTGGTACGGATTCCGGATACTAAAACTGGGAAACCTAGATCATTTGTAGTAACAAATTAATTTTAGGATACTTATAAAAAATATGCCAAATTACGTCCTACCAATTTAGCAACAAAAAGATTTTTTATTAGTTATCGAGAAGGTAAATGTACGTTACAAAACATCGGCATCAACACTTTTGGTAGTATGCCGCAAAAAGTAGCAAATTTTTGAAGTTAGCCAATCCAAAATCTTATACTGGGCATTCCTTTCGAACAACTTCAACAACTTTGTTTAAACTAGTTGCACAATATACTATTGCGTGTGATAACTATAATTTGCATATGCCAAGTAAACTTGTCGCATTCAAATAAGAGTGCGTAATTTTAAAATGGGCAATCAGCTGTCTTTCAACCGCAACAGTGAGCGCATAAGATACTACTTATCCCGCATGACTAATAAAAATATATTTTTCGAATCAACATTGAAAAAAGTTGTGAAATGTAAAAAAGTGTTTAGTATTCAATAGGCTGCTATATCTAACAATTATTAATGACAGGGACACTTTTGAAACTATTATCACTTAAATTAAATTAAATAGCTATATAAAACTAAGGATTGAATTTGTAATATTAATTGGCACTGGGGATAAGATGTGGGCTTAACCTGAGGTATGTGCGTATTTAATGGGCTAAACAAAATCATAGATGGATGAGAAAGCTTCATACGCAATTCCCACAGAAAATATAGGGTTTGGGTAGGAAGTGTTCGAAATAAAAGCATTGGACCCTATTTTCTAATGAAAGTGCATACGGGCTACCTTATATACATTTTTGGTGAACTTTTGTATCCAATTTTAATGACCTTACTGCAAACAATCTCAGACACATATAGGCTTTCATTTCAAAACTAGCCACCCCAAAATTACTTTTCAAATCTCTTTAAAAGAAAAAGACAAAAAACCTTAATTTATATGTACGTTTACATTTTACATGTATCGGTTACTCTGGAGTTTCAAACCTTAAGCGGGGGTGAATATCACTTCTAAAAGTTTACATATAAAGGCGCATCATGTGATGCCTCTTTTTAAAGATCTCTTTTTGCCAATCTTTTGACAAATTTTTTTAAATCAGATTATTTTTTACAGAGTAATGACCTGTAAACCGTAACATATTAAAAAAAATTTAATTATAATTGAAAAAAGCTTAAGTATGAATGCCGAGATAAACAAGTGAGAAAAAATCCTTAAATCTTTTTGCGAAAGAAATTTTTGACTGTAAATTTAAACAACTTATTATTTCGAATTTCGACAATGGTTTATTCCTTACAAGAAAGAATTGAAATATTTATTTATGGGGAAGAACAACGCTGTGCACGCATAAGTGCTCATGTTTTTCAATAAGTAAATTCTTTCCGTACAAAATACAGCTTTGACAACCGCTTGCTGGCAATGATTATGACAGAAGGTTGGAATTCTGCAAATTAATGACTCAAAGAGCAAAGGCAAACCCTAACTTTATATAAAATATTTGTTTTTTTCTGACGAAGCAGTTTTTTTAAATGGATTTGACAATAACATAATTTTTGATACAGGGACAATATCAATCCATAAGTTTTTTGGGAAGAGCACAACCAACATCCTCAATGTATGGGCCGGAATTCTCGGGGAATTGTTTTTTGAACTTTTAGAAAATCAAATAGATCAAACTGGAACTTTGTTGCTAGACGAAGAAAACCTATTTTTTCAACAGGACTGAGCACCTCCACATTATGCCTTGCCTTTACGAAATTGGTTGATGATAAATGGATTGGAAGAAGGGGGCGCTATAGAATGGTCAGCAAGATCACCTGACCTAAAGCCCCTTGACTTGTTTTATGGGAACATCTAAAAACTGTGGTGTATAAAACTCAACCACGCGATATTTCTGAACTTAGACGTAGAGCAGTGGAGGAGCTGATTACACCAGAGACGCTTCAAATAGTGCGGGAGGAATTCGAGCTGCGACTTCACCATTGTTAACACAATTAAATACAAGGTAATTTGAACGCTAATACAATATTAATAATGTAAATACAGATAATGCTTTTAAGTTGAAAGTTTAAAAATAATCTGATTTTAAAGTGATGTGTCAAAAGAGACCTTTAAAAAGAGGTATCACTCACATGATACCCCTTTGTATTTATACTTTTTGAAGTGATATTCAACCCCGCTTAGGGGTTGGATCTGAGGGGTGACCGATTCTTGTATTAAAACGAGGTAATCTTTGCACCAAGAAATACTATTTTTAATGTAGTAGATCAAAAAAATCTGGGTTTAAAATTATATTTAGGTAAATTTAGTACAGGATCCGTAATGTAAGGCAGCTGGAAACATCATTCTTTCTTGCCATTACTACAGAGTTGTACACTTGTAATCATATACCTACAGATTCTGAATGTGATGACAGATCACTGGAACGCATATATACCTACACTTTTTTCCTTCTAGCTAGTGCACAAGTACTGGGAAATCTTGTAATTGGAGGTATGGAACCTCATTTTGAAGATTAACAAAAATTTAAGAAAGTCCAGGTCAAACATTGCATTATGAATACATAACAATTTATTCTGCTGGAATATGTAAAACCATCGATTGTGTTTGTCTTTTTACAGTAAAACTCATAAAAAAGTGAAAAGGTGTCACGAATCTCTATATGCAATCGACAAAGACGCTGTTACAGAAATTCTTGAACCATTTCAAGAATTTGTTGATGATACTGAACTATATAAACAATTACAAGATTTCACAATTGCAAAAGTCCATCGTAATTTTCGAATTCAATATGGAAATTCTTTACGCATATATGAAGAAAGGCCTAAAACAGTACCACAAAAAAATCACGAAGAGCCTTTTTCTAATGTTTTTTATTTTATTGAAGAAAATATTGCAAATAAAAGGAGATGCTTCTTTTCCAATACTATATTGGCAGCATAAAATATATCTGCTAATAATGCAGAGGAATATTACAATGATTTTGCTCAAGCATCTTAAAAAAAGAAACTGTTAAAAAAAATACGGGATCGGCTTCAAGTTGCAATCATGCACCACAAAAAAAATTATTTATTCTCGTTGTTAGAAGAGAAAGATATTATTCAGAATGCCGCCAATATTTTACGGCAAAAAATATTAGATGTTAAAAATACGCCTTTACAAGAGTATTAAGAGGAGAGTGCTTAATTCCCGAATTCACAATGAAAGAATTCTTAACTTTGTTGCAGTTATCATTTAGCTGAAGAATTAGAAACTGAAACACCTATTTTTTTGTTTTTGTCAACGTTCAGCTGTATGTCCGGAAGGTATTTTAAGAGCCAAAGGATTACATACTGGCCTAGCTTTCGACAACTTCGATCGATATGTTGATACTTCCTCAGGCAAAGATAATTTGCACGAAACTGTCGGCATAATTTTCCAAAATATTGATCATATTGACAGGGTAAGCCGGGATATATGGCAAATCGGAATAGACGCCTCAATATAATTTTGTGAAATGTAGGACAGGTGAAAAAAATGTCTTAAAATCTTAGCGCACTCGGTCCTTACTTTAGTCTGCCACAAAGTGATGGTGCGTGCTTTTGTATGTAGGAGCAGTAGTAACGGTCATTTATTAACCAGTACTTTGTCCATGATTTTTGGCGCTCTTTAACTTTGGATTTAATAGGTAAGTTTATTTAAGTAGGGTATGCTGACTATCATTAACATTTTAGGAAATATATTAACTTTTTTTTTTCTTCGGAGGCATCTGTCCCTGTGAAAACGGATATATGCTCTGTTATGTTTCGAGATAGTCGCCTGTAAGGGTATTTATCCCTTACCGTACATTAATGAATATTATATGATTCAGGTTAAAAATGCCCCATAAGTGTAACGGAAATTCCTCATGACACTTTTTAGGAAATAAATTAAACAATTATTAGCATAACATCATCATAAACCATTCTAGGTAACCTCATTAAATTCAGCATGTCTACAAATATTATCACGTACACCAATTAGTTGAATTAGCAAAACAATCGGCTGATGGCACACTTCGATAATTGATGTAAATCGCGAACGATCAGTCGAGTTCAAAATGTAGCGTAGTAAAGATTAGATTTAGTTAGTATAGTGTAACCAAGTAACCAGTAGAAATAAACATGTAGTCTTTACAATTAGTATTATTGGTCGAAGGCCGATGCAACATTATAATATCACATGGCGATCCTGAACAATAAATAATGACCAATCTTCACATGGCGATCCTGCCCTCGAACATAATCTTCTGACAGAATAATTCAGCCGATCGAAAACTACATGATTTTCAATAATGGGTACCACACAGTCAAAAAGTCAAACGTCAAGAAACGTCCGACAATGAGGAAGTCAATTCCAATGTCTATATAAATGAAGATAATTTCCCGCTAGACGTAAGAGTAGTAGCCCTGGTAATGATGCTAATAAAATTTAAAAATAGGCACAGGAGAAAAATAAAAAGGGACATATCAAGAAGTATGGCTATTGAAGATAGGCAAGCCCAACAGCCCTAAAAGTTGGAAGGTACAGAACATTATAACATATTATAAATGTAACTCATATAAAAATATTTAATTGCTTGTGACCCTAATAATGAACTATTTTATATTTTATATCATTTGTGTATCTATGATTATTATGTCTTAATTTAAGAATTTTAGGAGATTTATTTTAGCATATATATAAGAAATATCGAACGCTTATAGTACATTGTAAACTTAATCTCTAAAGGTGTTAATAACCTGTGATATAACTAGGTCATTAAATGTTCTATTTACCATATTTTTGCTGACCCATAGTCAACATTGGCCTTGTAAGGTATTTGAAAACTTCCTGGTATTGTTGCAAATTAAAATATTGAGGTGCTTACTTATATTTTTTTACAATTTACTCGTACAATACGTAGTGTGTAGGAATGTCAATTGACCCTAGACAATTATATAAGCAATCAATGAGCAACAAACTAAAAAGAGCTTACATAATGGAAGGAGTACCATCGGAAGTAGCGGAAAACTATTCCACAGATACACAAACCAGAAGTGTAATCCAAAACGTGAACGCTGACAGAACTAAACTGATCATAGAGGCTGGAACATTCAAAAGTACGAAGGAAAAAATAATCGATAAATTAACAAATATCACACCGCAACCTTAGCCGAAGATATAAGCGAAAAAGTCACCATACCCCGCAAAGTATACGAAGCCTTAGGTAACGTGCCTCCATGCGTCATAGATAATTAAATTTCAATTTTGAAAAAAGTTGTTAAATGTAGAGGTGTCATTCTACAAAGCCTCTATTCTCATTTTTCACTAAATGTCTGTGAAATAACTGAAAAATGTGCAAACATGACAACAAATGGGCGAGCGTATGAATGTATGAAAGGAGTAGAGGAAACACGGTTGTTGAGGAGAAGCGTATAGTAATATATAATAGAGGCAGGCTGCCTGTAATTTATTAATATTTTTATTGCTTTTGTCAGAAACTAATTTATATACTTTGAAGACCTTTTTTGACTAATTTAGTTTAGTGTTTGTTTCAGTTTAATATCAAATGAGCAAGCGCGCTTGAATTCGATGGCAACGGTGATTATTATAGAAGAAGTTGACTTGCTTGTACTTTTCTCGCAACTGGCACAAAATTTGAATAACACTTATTTTCGGAAGGAAAATAATGGCTCTACACTGCACGAATTTTACAAAAGTTTTATAGTTTTAAATACCCAATTCTTAAAAAAATAATAGCTTTTTTAAATGCGTTCTGTGGAGGCGATACAACATCTTGTCTCTACAGAATTGGTGAAAACAAATTAATAGATTCACTTCCACATGAAAAATTAGTAGAATAAGGATAAGTCTTTTATCAAAAGAATATCCATTGCAAGGAAATCAGATGCAGTGCCTATCATTTAGTTATGAGCATGTGCAGCAACAAAGCTGAAAAAAAATTATAGAAAAGTCGAACAATTTCTCCTTAAATGATTTGCGATACTTACATTTAAGCAAAGCTAAAATAAAAACTAAATTTGCTTCAGCAACTTTGCCACCAACAGAATAAGCAGCTAAACAACATGCCTTCCGCATTTACTATCAATTACAGCTATGGTTAGGTAACACCAATCTGCGACCAACTGATTAGGGTTGGCAAGTAAGGCACGACCATTTAATACCTGTGGAAAATGCCCGTCCGCCTATCCCTCAATAGTTACTTGATCAGATTGCATGTTTGTGTTCCAAAAAAGATGCAAAGACGCTTCGTGTGGCTGCATAAAACATGGTTTGCGGTGTTCGAATCACTGTTAGCTCAGGCCATTTATGAAAATACGTGACAATATTAATAGTAGAAAAAAACTACCAGGAACGTGTTCTATGGATAAAACATGACTAATTGCCATAAAATTCAACATTTTTCATTGATGCGTTTTTGTTTTTTTTACAAAAAAAAACTCAAAAAATCGATAACAATTTATAGAGCAAGAGCTCATGAGGGCCAGACCTTCCTATCGTCCGTAAGTATGAAAGTTCTTCCATGTGTGTCCCCCAACACAGGTAAGAATGATCCCCACCCATGAAACATGGATATGGTTCGTTTGGCAGGTAACAAAGGTTTACAAAATCTTATCTCCAATTTCTTAAGTTATCAAACTCAATTTTTTTTGTATTTAATTCGTAACATCATTAAAACTTGCGATACTCATTGCCAGACACATAGTATGGTTACAACCCTTCGCCGGAAACCCCTAAACTATAATGTTTTGTAATTATACTTACCTTATATTAGGAAAGCTGAATTTTATATATGTTATTCAGAGAATTATTAAACTGAGTTTTCTCATTAGCCAGACCGTTTGTTGGGTTCTATAATTCTGCCTGACGCATTAAAATTATCTAGTAGTTGCGAAAGTGGGGCTCATATGCAACAACTAGTGCGAGTAAGACAGAGTGCTCAGTTCATTGCGATCTTTTACTGCGCATCAGCTGTCGTATAATTATGTTTTGACAGCTGTCATTGAATGCGTATGCTCATAGGAATCGTTTTTATTACTTTATAAAATAAATGTGATTTAATAATAATAAAGTGTAATCATGAGTGACAAAAAATCAAAATTAGTTTGTTTAATAAATTTTTTCGTGGAAACTTGGAAAAAATGTCAGACTATTTTAAAATTAAGAAAAATACACAACTTCAAATACAAAGATATTATTTTCCCTAATGAATTTAGAGACGATGGTTATCACCGGGCATGTTACAACGCTTTTACAGGTCTGACGAAAAAGTATTTTAGCTCTGAACGTTTGAGTGCTGAAAAGAAAAGAGAAAAATAACATGTAAGTGTTGTAGTCACTGGCAACTCAGTTCCAATCTCGTCGTCGATACCAGAGTCAAGTTCAGAAGCACCACATTCACAATTTTCATTAACAGAGTCTTCAACAACATCTCTACAAATATTACAGACCCAGGTAATAGATGCACAACCTTTAACATCTCAAGATAACACTTACTTACAGCCTGTACCTACAGAATCTTCCATGACATCTCAGTTAACTCCGATTTCTGAATTATTGGGTCAACAATCTTCAACTTTTCAAGGTTATTTTGTTTTTTTACCAATACCATTTTAAATGGTTTGAAGGGGATCAACTACCGAATGATGTCAGTGAGTATCTAGAAACGTTACCAGGTATGTAATAATTATTTTCTATCACTATATAAATTTGTGACTATTTAAAATTGAATTAACTAGTTTTTATTTTACTATTGTAGAAACAGACAAAGAAGATGACAGTGATATCGATCAATTCTGGAACTGGAATTGCAGTGATGACGAATCTGAAGATATTGTCAACAATGATGAAAATTATTGAATACTTAGTTTAAAAAAAAATTCTGTGAATTTTTCATCCTCTAAAAAATTTATCTTTCGTATAATAAACAATTGAATTTTAATAACTTCGAAATTTCAATTAAATTAATAAGAATAAACTTCATAAAAATAAGAAAAAATATGAACTATGTGATTAGACTTTTGATATGAATGATATTTTTATAAAAGTTTTACTGATTATAGATTAGAAAAATTATTATTTAGACTGTAATAATTTTATTTAATTAAATTTCTTGATTAATTATAAAAAAAATCATTAAACGATTCGGAATAAGCGATAGTATGTGTTTAGCAAAAGATTGCAATGATCTGAGCGCTCTGTCTTACTCGCACCAATTGTTGCATATGAGCCCCACTCTCGCAACTGTTAGACATTTTTAATGCGTCTGGCAGAATTATTGAACCCAAAAAACTGTCTGGCTGCTGAAAAAACTCAGTTTAATAATTATCTGAATAACATATATAAAATTCAGCTTTCCTAATATAAGGTAAGTATAATTACAAAACAGTATAGTTTAGGGGTATCCGGCGGAGGGTTGTAACCATACTATGTGTCTGGCAATGAGTATCGCAAGATTTAATGCTGTTACGAATTAAATACAAAAAAAATTGAGCTTGATAACTTAAGAAATTGGAGATAAGATTTTGTAAACCTTTGTTACCTGCCAAACGAACCACTATCCAGGTTTCATGGGGATCATTCTTACCTGTGTTGGGGACACACATGGAAGAACTTTCATACTTACGGACGAGAGGAAGGTCTGGCCCTCATGGGCTCTTAGCCTATTAGTTTTTTACCTTTTATACAAAATCTACCCGTGAAACCGTGTTTGCTACTATGGGCAATGTTGCAGAGTAATGAAAAACCTACAAAATGAGTTATTATACGCTGATCTTGGCTATTTTATTGCTTAGATAATCAAACTTAAACTCGAAATTACGGGAAAAAACTTAATTGTTTATATATATTGTTATTATTTACTTGAAATATTCTTATTCAATAAAAGAGTAGATCTTATCATTCCCAATCTATTTTATCAAAATAAATACTGTAGCCCCCGTAGTTTTTGCCAAATTACACTTAAACCTGGAGAAGACCTTTTTTTAAAGGTCCATATTACCTCACCAGATGACCGTATCATTATTAATAAACCAGAGTTGGAAAGTAGAAGAGTGGACCTATAGACACCTCATCTCAATTTTTCTAAATGTTGAGTATAAATATAAACAATTACTGAATATATCTGATAAATTTAAAATAGAGGGGTTGGACGAGTCCATTCGTGAAATTGTTGTGGGGCGGACTTTACGAAACTTCATCTCGCAATAATATTTAAAATTTTAATTTGATGCAGACTCTTCTATTTCAAGTATAATAATGGATTTATGCAATAAATTTAGTAAAATGGAATGCGAAACCTCAGTTGAGCTTAATAGGCATGTAACATTATTTAAAAAAAATACCTTCTGCTTTTAATACCTAATTCACAAATAACTGTTACCCGAAATTATAACTAAATCAATAGTTATTTGTGTGTTTTAGCGGAGTAACTTTTTAATTGATTTATATTATTATTTTAGAAGTGTTGGAGAAATTCACAAGATCCAATTAGACAATTCGATGGGTATTTGTATACTTTGTAAAAGAAACATGCTTCCTGAAAAAGCAGATGTTGTCAAACAACGCTCGATAAATAATTTCATTAAATCCAGTATAATGAGAAAAGATAAAATACATATGGAATTAAACAATTATGAAGAGCTTGTTATACATAACTTACCCCCGACGCAATAATATTAAAATGGCAGAAAAGATAAAAAGGGAAGAACTTAAGAAGTCTCGTAAACGAAAAATTGAGGGGCGCAATTGTGACTTTTCAAATTATTGTTTATTTTGTGGTAATACTACTAAGAGAAGCTCGTATAGAAGCTCAGTTGTAAAGAAAGAAACTATTGATAATTGTTTGATGGGTAATGAAGAACTAGATGCAACTGTTTGGGGGTGGGAAATTAATACATATTTCCAACTCCAACCGAAGATCCTCCCATACTAGAAATTTTGTTGAAGGAAATATCATGCTCTTGCAAATCTGGATGTAAACAACTGCTTGTACCTGCAGAAAGCATGGCTTGAAATGCAGTTCATTGTATGCTAACTGTGAAATTGAATGAATTTATAGAGAGCAATGATGAATATGATATTAATATAGACACTGATGATAGTGATGATGATGTAAAGAGTGTTAATAATCAGTCATCTTTAATGTGCAAAAAGCGTAGATTGTTATAAATTTTCTAGGTGTGTGCATGCGTGCATGTGATATTAAGTGGTACATAAGCCGTTGTATACATAGGATGGTTGAAATTGGAATTGAATTAGTTATACAGGGTGTTTCTAAAAATATTGTATTGGGTGGCATATAAGTAGTTGCTGATCAATTCGATATAATGAAACAAATGCTACAAGCAATGAATTTGATGATTCAGCAGAATCAGCTAATTGTAAATCAGTTAACTACAAATAATGGTGCAACAAATTTCCATATAATGTCCGATTTGACAAAGGAAATAGCAACGTTTGATGGTGAAAATTTGAAATATGCCAAAACATGGATAAGTAACATTGAAAGTATGGCACTATTACATAGATGGCCTGATGCATTCATCTTGCAATCTGCAAAAACTAATTTAAGAGGTGCAGCTAAAAATTTCTTGGAAAGTAAAGCTATAACCACTTGGCAGGAATTTAAAACATCTTTTTCAAGAAGTTTTATCCATGAAAACAATAAAACTATATTGTGGAAAATATGAATGATAGAAGAGTACAACATGTAAAGGAAAGTAAGTACTAATAATTATTTTTATGAAAAAGTGAAATTATGCAATAAAGTGGATCTGACATTTAAAGAAACAAAAGAACAAATTGCTATTGGACTCTTATCTAGAGAATTGGCTGCAATGATATTGAGTAAATTTCATCAAGATGAAGACCACTTGTATGAAGATATCATAAAATTTGAGAGAATAAGTCATGCAAGGAGCGATAAGAAAATGAAGACTGAAAGTTGCTCAAATACTAGTAATAAAATAAACCAGATAAGTGAGTACAATAATCTATGTACTGCAGAGGATAAACAATTTAAAAATAAAAATCCAGATAATCGACCCCCTAGTAAAAATGAAAAAGGTGAACTGAAGTGTTACAACTGTAATTTGTTTGGACACATAGGCAGGAATTGTAACAAACCAAAGAGAGAATTAGAATGTTTCAATTGTAAAGAGAAAGGACACACAAAAAGACATTGTCCAAATACTCCAAGTACATAAAAAAGTAGTATCAATTATGTCGATGTAAATGCTTCACCTGCATTCCAAAAATATTTGAATACAGTTTATGTAATTAAAGCACCGCTTAAACCAATCATAGACCCAGGAAGCTCCGATTGTACTATCAAAATATCTACTGCATTCAAACATAACTTCAATATTATCAAAACCACTTGTGAATTAAAAGGATTTGGGCTATGATACTCAGTCTTGTCTTACGGAAAAGTTATTAAGAGTTAGTGATGACGTTTCTGCAAAAAATGTAGAATTGAGAATTGTTCCAGATGACAGTGAACAAACAGGAGTAATAATAGGGAGAAATTTTACAGAACTACTATGTAGTTTATATGAAAATAGATTATGCACTTATTTTCGCAATAAGAGAAGACAACTTTTTAGACAAAGTTGAAATTGAAAAAATAAATGTGTTAAGATCACTGAAGATCAAAATCTTAAACCACACGGCATAAATTTAGTCAGTGTTTTAAAAGACAACGAAGAATTCATTTTACCTGTAGTTAATCATGGTGATCAACCTAAAACAAGGCAAGCATTGAAATTTTTAGAGAAAATGGAAGTTCATGAGGTAATGCAAGTAAGCAGGGTGTCAGCAATTGACAATGTTGATCAAGTAGGTGGAAAATACATATTTACCATGACAAATGTTGAGGAAAAAATCATATTATATCAACAGACAGATGAAGTATTGAACAGGAAAATGCAGATATTGAAAAGGGTCTCAGAAGAAAGGACTAGACTTGAAAGATCAGAAGTCAAGGATTATACATTGAAAAATGATCTGTATAAAGTAAAAGGTGGGAAAAGGCTATTTGTAATTCCAAAGACTATGAGAAAAAGTTTGGCAATAAGATTTCATGATCTTAACGGACATTTAGGAGTAGAGAAGACTTGTAAAAAGTTAAGTCAGTATTACTATTTTCCTGATATGAAGAATTATATTAAACAGCATGTTAAGCAGTGCCTACATTGTATCAAATACAAAATAAAAGCAGGTAAGAAGGAAGGAGAATTACACCCAATAACTCCAGACAAAAGACCATTTGAAGATAGACATAGATCACTTAGGACAATTTGTGACTAGCAGTAGACATAATAAATATTTGTTAGTTATGGTTGACAACTTGACAAAATTTGTGTGTTTGGAACCAATGAGGTCAACAAAGGCTAACGCAGTTGTGGGAAAACTGGAGGAATTTGTAAGCACTTTGGAGCTCCAGACAGGATAATTTCCGATAGATGTACATGTTTTACATCTGAAAATTTCAAATAGTTTTGTACAAGGCACGGTATAAAACAGTCTGAATTCGCCCAGACACCGTAAGGCAAATGGAGAAGTTGAGAGAGTAAATACAACACTCATACCATTAATAACAGCTTACATAAAGAATCCAGAAAAGAAGGATTGGGATAGAAATATCAATAAGATTGCAAGGGATCTTAACGAGTCAGTCAATAAATCCACGAATAAAACTGCTTTTGAGTTATTATATGGACACGATGAAGGACTATTACGAGAGGTAACATGCGAAGAAAACAGATATGTGAGACCAGAAATTCAACGGAGAGAGGCAATAGACAATATCGAAAATGCTTAGGTCAAATACAAGGCGTACTACAACAGAAACAAAAACGCTAATGTGATTTATAATGTTGGAGATATCGTTATATAGATTCAAGGAAATTAGAAAGCAAGTACAGAGGACCCCTGGTAATTACGAAAGTACTGGGATAGGACACTTCTGGAATGATGGATTTGAGAAGTGAAAGCCCGATAAGATGTATGTATCGACTGCGCATGTCTCACAATTAAAAATATGGAAGTCCACTTCTGAAGTAAGTGATTACGAACGGGTGGCAGATGAAAACCATAGAATAGGTAACCTCGAAGACGAGTTACAGTCAGGAACGGCCATAAAGGAAATAAGAACAGAGTATTTTATTTGGCCCAAATAGGTATACGGAACGACAAAAAAACGATAGCAGCGCACCAAGTTCATGAGGGGTGGAACTAAAACAGCGGACCATGTAACTAGTCGTCTAAGTTATTATTTATTAGGCACACTCAATTGAAATGGTTTACTATATCTGTCATTAATGTCAATTTTGTTTATATGTGATAAGTTGTTAAATTTAAATTTGAAATAGTATAATCTGAAAACTTTGTTTTATTTTAGAAAGAATTTTGAAATTAAACATAACGTGGAATGGCCTCAGGAACGCAAATTCAGTTGTGAAGTTTATGTATACATAATTTACATTGTAAGAAGTAAATTTTATTTGCATTCCCAATCAGTTTTTATGCAAAAAAATATGATGTAATAAAATTAAAACTCATGATAATGGAATACTTTGATAACAATTCATTTATATGCGAAGATCATTTCAAACCAAAGTTTTCATTATAGTGCATTAAAATATAGATTACATTCTCAATAATCACTTGTTCCCTCTATTTTTTAAATGATAAGTAAAGTTTGATCAAACACGTCAGTAATTATTAATCAATCAAAGAAAAAGCACAGGCATATTGTACATTATCCTATTAATGTAAAAAACATGTAAAATAAGGTACTGGTTAATTCAATAATATACACTTAAGTTTTGTCTCTAAAGAACAAAAACAAAAGCAAGACAACACATTTAGACTATAATCTATAAATCGATGATCACAGATATGTATTTTTTTTAAATAAATGTTCTTTATTAATGCTACACTTGCATTGAAAAGAATCCAGTTTGAAAAATACATTTGGGGGCAATTCTTAGTCCAATTGGTGGACAGATTTGCAGTCATAAATGAAACATAATTTAAAATGACCGTTATGATCATGTAGTGATTAGCCTTTGGATTTTCTAACATATAGATTTGTTAAAAAGTTTTGCTATCCAGGGTAATCAACATTACAAAAGCATCTCACTCAAACATCTTTCAAAATGGGTTAAGCAAATCATATATTTACAATATCAGAGGAGGTATCTAAAATGAATAATTTAGACAAATTGTATGCATAAATTTGATGCAATAAGCAATTGCCTCTTTTTTAACGTATAATCTAAAAACTTTCAAGGTATTCAAAAATTATAAATATAAAACACAGACTAGCTTTAAATTTAGTACTTTGATTTATATTTGATTACTGATGTTTAATAAATGTTTTTACTGTCGACAATTCATTGTTCATTAAAACTCATTGGCATGTATATAATATTTAGAAATCTGTTTTTATGATATTTATTTGTATTGTTTCTCGGGGTTCATACTCTGTTTTCTCACAATATAGTATTGTTAATTTTTAGTGGTATGATGGAAATTTGCATAAATTATTTTACATGGTTATGTTCTGAATTTAATTTATGAATAATAGTATTATGTAGTTTTATTTCCTAATATTTTACCAACATCAAATTACACGGGTTTGAAAATATTTTAATCGAATCAATTGATTGAAATAATTTCATAAACAAAAAAATGGTTTAATCAAAATATTGAATTTGGAATATCCACGTGTCAAATTTGAGTTTCCCGCTTTTCAGTTTAGTTCAACTCCCAATGAATATAGTGCCGCTGATGTCGTACTGTTTCCGACGTTGTGTTTGGGAATGGAACACTCTTCTATTTTTTTCTTTATGGGATCGACCGAATGTCATATGAAGTGTTAGTCTATGATCTTTAGATTTTTAATGTTCTGTGAATGGCAGATGTTTTAAAATAATGTTTTATGTCTGAAATAAGTTGTAAGATATAAGCTTAGATCTTGTACCTTCTAGATATAGCCTGTCATGCACAAATGTCGTGGTAAGACTAAGGAGAGAGAGGGCAATAGAGAGGCCAAAACGCTATTTCACTCGGTTGGGAGCTGCTTCCAATGAAATACGTTCAGCATGTTGTTCATTGGCTGCTTCCACCCACTAAGTGAAATAACCTCTTACTGTCTCTATTGCCCTCTCTTTCTAGCGTTGCCACGATTTTATGCTTGACAGGCTACATCTAGATGGTAAATGATCTAAGGATATAAGAGAAGCAAGTAATGTATGTTTGAAAGGAACTTAAAATAAAGCTTTGTTGAGTTTTTAAAAATACCATTGATTTTATTAAGAGCAAGTAGAAGACATAATTCGACCATATCTAAAATCAATATTAATGAATTTAAATGTTATTTTTAAATTATTCTGTTTTTATCATCTTTGGGACTATAGGCATTAGATGTCGCTACAGTCGCAAAGGTGATAAAAAGTCAGTAATTGATTATTTCTGATTTTAGCATTCAAGCATTTTAATTTTTTTAATATAATAACAAGTGAAATATAATTGTTTTACGAAGGCATAAACTTTACTAGGAAACCAGCATATTTTTTGTTATAAGCATTAACCAGGTGGGAAATATTTATAATGTGGATTAGATTCATGAAGCTGCAATGCTCTAAAATTTCACAATGGCCATCAAAAAAACTTGTAAATTATTTTACTCCTCTTGAATTTAGTAGAAAATTCCCACAAACTCTAAGAATTTTTGATGGAACTGAAATCCCTATATAGGTAAACCTAGTAATAATCTAATAGCCCACAAAGTTCTTTTTCAGCTTACAAAAACAAACCAACTGTTAAAGCTGTGATAGTTACAACACGTTGGAGGGTTGACTTCTTATATATCTCTTGTTTATGGAGGATCTATTATTTATTGTAATATTCTAGAAAGAATAACTTAATGCAAATGTGTGACCCAGAACATTCTCTTAAGGCGGATAAAGGGTTTGATATCCCAGACGTTTTAGCATATAGAATAACCTTAAATATTCCAAAGTTTTTTGATAAACAAAATCAGACACCAGAAGCAGCGAATGTAAAAGATAAGAAGTTTCCCAGTAAGAGAATTAATGTAAAACAAGTTATTAGGTAGAAAAAAATTTAAGATCTCAAAAATCGCACCAAGTACCAAGTACCGCTACCGAACATTCACATATAACAATGCTTGGTGTTTAAAAGGAGTGATATATGTTAAAAGTGGTTCAACCATTTATAGGATAACTTCACATCAAGAAAATTGATAAAATTAGAAGACTACGTTAAATGTGAGTGTGTTTTAAGCCTTATTATCTCTGTTTTTCTAAGCTAATCTATAAACATTTTTGTCACGATTTATATATCTACCTAATGTTAATTGGAGCTAACTAAGGGCAACTATTGTTTCTATCTCACGTTATTGTCTCTATCTTTAATAACAACAAAATATTCTTTATTTGCCAAAGAAATATTTGAATATTTACTTGTGTTAGATATAGTTTAAAATATTATGTGCAACTTAATGTTGAAATGTTTACGCACTTTCTGGGAAATAACACCAGTAAGTCATGAAATTTCTGTATATTTCCAAACGTTTCAGAGTCTAGGTAGCAGATTGCGTTGTCGGTGGCAAAGAAACTATGAAAACAGGTTATGACACCTGACTTTATTATAACATGTTATATATTTTATTCTTAAGTTAAAAACTAAAAATAAATATTATTGCTTTGGTGTATTTTATCGACCTCCCAACACCAATTTTCATGCACTAATTAACTATTTTGAAATATTTTTACTGTCGTGTGTGTACCCTACTGTGAAACAGGTAACATGCTCCGAGATTTTAATATTAAATTATTATATGAAGAAAATTCGGTAGTACCTCTACTTGACAATTTTAATTTAATACAAATTATTATTGAACCTACCAGGATTTTTCGTAACTATAACATCTAAGGTAGCTAAACCGTGGGCAGCCTGGCTAACACCCAACATTAAAGTCTTTATGAGACTAAAAGAGAAACGTACAAGTGCCTATCACTACCTCCACGTGGTTTCCCCTTTAGTACTAGTCACCCCCCCCCCGTGAGTGAATTGCTAATGTGAAGGTTAATGCACGTGGGTGTGTGGAGTTTTAAATGTCTGCACTGTCCTCGAATATTTTTTACAAAAACGGGCAGAGGAGTCCACGCTCTCCGCGAACATCCGGATAAGGTGGACACCCAAAATTTATGTTTAGACGTTAAATCCCGATGGACCGATGAAGAAACGCAAATGCTAGGAGGAAGGAGGCTGAACTGTCTGTAGCGAGATCTTAATATCGAGCTAGCGCGGTACTTTAAGAATCGAAGGGCCGAGGCGAATAAAAAGGTTAGATATAAGCAGTCCTATCCACGTGGTCTCCCTTGGGTACTAGTATGGTGCAAAGAAACCGAGTTCAAGGCTAAGCCCCTCACGCGTGCCGAATCTCTCCGCGTTGAGACACAAATAGAAAAAAGACAGCTGAGATCTGTTCCTACTGTTCAACACCATCTAACAGATACCGAAACCCAAAGATACAATACTGATAGCATGCCTTCCACTAACACGTCTCCCCACGTAGGAGTATTACCAAGAGTAACTGCCCATAGCTGTCGTGTGGCAGATGACAACTTTATGGCAGAGATGTTGCGTGAGCCCATAAATCTTCAGGGTCACAGACTTGAATCTACATGGCTGCATGTTCTTAATAATGCAGTTCTATGGGGGAAAGCTGGTACTGCATCTGAACTTTCGAGCCTTTTAGTAGATCTGTTTTCGTTACCTAACAGAGTATATCAGCCACGAGGGGCACAACCTTTATCGGAGCTGAATGACCAGAGTCGTAGAGGGTCTAGGAGAACTATTCGTATGAGAAAATATGGTAGGGCACAGAACAACTTCCGCAAACATTCTGGGCAGTGCATAAAGGATATTTTGGGTTGACCGGATAACGTCAAGGTTCCATCCAAAGAGGTCATGCTCCCCTTCTGGGAGCAATTAATCCTGGAGGACTCTGATGCTATGCCACGTGTGAGTGGCAGTCCCACAGAAATTTAAACAAACAGCTCCTGGTCCTGATGGGACAAGTCCCAAAGACCTCCGTCTTATCCCTGCTGATATACTAGCGGGGATTCTAAATCCAATACTTTAGTCTGGCACTGTTCTGTTCCCACTTAAGAGAGGCTCGGACAACATTAATTCCGAAGACCAAGAGGCCGAACAGTCCTGGCGACTTTAGGCCCATTACTGTAACATCAGTAATTATTCGACAGTTACATTTAATTCTAGTAAAACGGCTCGAGAAGGAAATTCACAAATTATTACATCGAATAATGCTTCAGGTGTGAATATTATATTTGATCGCTACTCGTCGCCGTTTATAAAAGAACGTTTTGACAGTAACCATGAATACATTATTCCTGGTCCGGATCAAAGAAGGACACATGATTTTGCCAAACAAGCTCATATTTCTAATTTCACAATGGCAAACAAACGATGTAGCCCCTTTTATAAGCAATAAGACTAATGTATTAAATTTTATTCAATGATATACGTACAGGTGTTGTTAATAATAATGTTTTTAGAATGGAGAATCCAGACTATTTTTGTCCCATGCACGAAGAGGCTGACACTAAAATTGTTTATCATGCGTCTAAAATAGGTATAGATTCAACCGTTCTAATCAAGTGCTCTGATACGGATATTTTTGGTTATTATGTAAGGCAACTTGCATAAAATTAAAGCAAAAATCTATATCGAATGTTATGTCTTAAGAAGTCGGCATATTATAGACGAACCTGAAGCTACCCGTTAAATTTAAAGGGTTAAAGGTGTCCATACACGAAATGCAGAGAGGCCTTATATGCGACTAATATTAATCAGACATAAATAATAAACAAATATTTGTACCGTCAAATATTAAATTAAACAAAAAATGGAAAATACAGTAGTTTATTGCGAATTATCAGAAAACTTTTGAACATGCTTGAACCTTGTGAATAAGTTGAGAGTTAGTGCTCAGATGTTCACTTTTCAGTTACGATGGAAATATTTATAATTTTTTTTCGTTGGTTTTCAGTTGAATATTTCGAAGCAATATAACAGACGGTATAAACCGTTCGCGAAATAGTTGCGAAATTATTCACTGTTAAGGTATCTACTGTGACCACAAAAGCTCGTATATTCGGCTTGCAAAATTTTTGGGCTGTGATATTTTTTGTTGTTCTTCAGTTTAGTATTTTGAAGGAATATAACCGAAAATCTAGACTGTTCGCGAAATAGTTGCTAAATTTTTCACTGATAAGGTATCTAATGAGCATTCAAAAGTTCATATCTTCAGTTTGCAAAATTTTTGGGCGCTGATATTTTTTGTTAATATTCAGTTTAATATTTTCAATCAATATAACCGAGTATCTAGACCGTTCGCGAAATAGTTGCGAAATTTTTCACTGATAAGGTATTCAATGAGTATATAAGAGCTCATATCTTCGGTTTGCAAAATTTTTGGGCGGTGATATTTTTTGTTGATATTCAGTTTAATATCTTGAAGCAATATAACCGAGGATCTAGAGCGTTCGCGAAATAGTTGCGAAATTTTGCACAGATAAGGTATCTAATGAGTATATAAGAGCTCATATCTCCGGTTTGCAAAATTTTTGGCCGTGATATTTTTTGTTGATATTCAGTTTAATATTTTGAATCAATATAACCGAGTATCTAGACCGTTCGCGAAATAGTTGCGAAATTTTTCACTGATAAGGTATTCAATGAGTATATAAGAGCTCATATCTTCGGTTTGCAAAATTTTTGGGCGGTGATATTTTTTGTTGATATTCAGTTTAATATCTTGAAGCAATATAACCGAGGATCTAGAGCGTTCGCGAAATAGTTGCGAAATTTTGCACAGATAAGGTATCTAATGAGTATATAAGAGCTCATATCTTCGGTTTGCAAAATTTTTGGCCGTGATATTTTTTGTTGATATTCAGTTTAATATTTTGAATCAATATAACCGAGTATCTAGACCGTTCGCGAAATAGTTGCGAAATTTTTCACTGATAAGGTATTCAATGAGTATATAAGAGCTCATATCTTCGGTTTGCAAAATTTTTGGGCGGTGATATTTTTTGTTGATATTCAGTTTAATATCTTGAAGCAATATAACCGCGGATCTAGAGCGTTCGCGAAATAGTTGCGAAATTTTGCACAGATAAGGTATCTAATAAGCATATGAGAGCTCATATCTTCGATTTGCATAATTTTTTGGCCGTGATATTTTCTGTTCATATTCAGTTTAATATTTTGAAGCAATATAACCGAGGATCTAGACCGTTCGCGAAATAGTTGCGAAATTTTGCACAGATAAGGTATCTAATGAGCATATAAGAGCTCATATCTTCGATTTGCAAAATTTTTGGGCCGTGATATTTTTTGTTGATATTCAGTTTAATATTTTGAAACAATATAGGTTATATTGGATCTAGACCGTTCGCGAAATAGTTGCAAAATTTTTCACTGGTAAGGTAAATAATGTGACTACAAAAGCTCATATCTTCGTAATATTTTTTGTTGATATTCAATTTAATATTTTGAAGCATTATAACCGAGGATCTAGACCGTTCGCGAAATAGTTGCGAAATTTTTCACTGATAAGGTATATAATATGGCTACAAAAGCTCATATCTTCGGTTTGCAAAGTTTCTTGGCAGTGGTTTTTTTCATTGTCATTCATTTTAGTGTTTTGAAGGAATATAACCGAGAATCTAGACCGTTCGCGAAATGATTGCGAAATTTTTCACTGATAAGTTATTTACTGTGCCTGCAAAAGCTTATATCTTAGGTTTGCAAAATTTATTGGCCTTGTTTTTTTTTCATTGTCATTTATTTGAGTGTTTTGAAGGAATATAACCGAGAATCTAGACCGTTCGCGAAATGCAATGCTTTATATTTTTGTTTCATATGGCTCTCTTTCTCGAATACGACCACCCATTTTGATTTCGTTGCCTTCTTGAAAACGTATTTTTTTATGAATGTATATATCCTTTCTATTCCCTCAACTACAACATTTTGGGATTATGAAAGATATTTCGACCAACTGGCACACTTTTTTACTTGCTTTAGGTATTAATTTTATTCATGCAGGTGTTTTTCGATCCGCCAGTCCTATCCGCCAAAGGTCGGTAACTACAAAACCGCGACCCCATGCAAGGTATGGATGGTTTCGGGTCGTTTTCTAGTAGGAAATTTTAATAACTGCCAGGCCAAAATATTCAGAGTGCAATAAAAAGTATAAATCTGCAAATGCCCAAAGAAAGAAAGCTTACCATATAGTTCAGTTACTGGAGGTTTTTAACTAAACAACCGTTAAAATTTTTATATTGAAATGTCCTTAAATTTACTCTTTTCACTAGTAGATTAAATCCTTATAATTTTCAACGTTGGTGGTCGTCTTCTCGGACGACGGACGTGTAGGGACATATGTTTGTATTAAAAAATATTGCTGGCGATACGTATTACGTAAGTGAAAGGTTTTAATGTATCCCCGAATTATACCTGAGATCTTGCGGACGAGGCAAGTGTGTACCGACATATTAAAAAATATTATTTATTGAGGTGTTTTTCGATTCATCCGTCCTATCCACCAAAGGTCGGTAACTTAAAAGGCGACTTGATGCAAGAGATGGATGAGATAGGGGATGGTGGTAAAAAATATTAAGTTACTGCAGGCCTAAGGTATTAATAGTGCAATAAAATATAATAAAATAAAAATCTGCAAACCTTCAACAGAGCAAGCATATCACATAGTTGAGTCAGTTTTTGAGGGATATAACATTAAACAACCGCTTAAATGCTGATTTTGAAATGCCTTTAAATTTACTCTAGTCAATGATACACTAAATCATAAAGTTATAAACGTTGGTAGTAGTCCCGGGGATGAAGAACGTCTTCGAACATTGTCTATAAAATAAATAATAGATCAAGCTTTCATAAGTGGTAAAATATATTGTTTCCACCACACTGAAACATTTTTATAGGGCAAAGGTATTTATGATTCTTATGCCTTGGCACCTTTTGAACTAACAAAAAAATCAGGTGTTTATGTTGTGAGCCGGATCATGTGATAAAATTTTTAGAAAAACTTGCTAATCCTATTGGTTGGGACTCTCTATTGAGGTCAATCACTAAACACCTTATTTTCATTCTGCTTCCTAAATGGTAACAATGTTTTGCAGTATAGCGTTAAGCATCATTAATTTTTGGATTTTTGAAGTACTCGCATATAATTCGTAACAATAAACTACTTATATTGAAAATGGTAAATAGACTGATTATTTCTGAAGAAATAATTGCAAAAACTATTGTTAATGTATGTGAAGTCACTCGTGTTGATCAAGTAGATATAATTTTTGATTCTATTCAAAAATTATCAAAGGCAGCAGTGGAACATTCTAGTGGTGTTAGTTGGTTTCACATATGTAAAAATTTTCTATTGTGTAAAGATGATCGAAGTATATCAAGTTATGTAAATATGTGTTGTCTAAAACTTAAGCGCAATCCAAAAGCAATCAAAAACTATATTCTCAAGTACGTAAGTGCTAACGAACAGAAAAAAAAAGAGAATAACGAATATAATTTATTTATGAATAATTTGGAATCAAGTAATGCCAGTAACTGTAACCCTAGTAGTTCTTCTACTGCTCTATGTGGTAAAGGTGTTAGAAATAAAGTTGAAAGTAGTGATGTATCAACAAATACTGTGGAAAGTGATTTGGAAACTGATCAACAAATAAATAGTGATATTGGTAGCAGCGACTTGAATAATGACATTATTTTTGATTATTTTGGTGGCAAGCAGGATACATCAAAAACTAACACAGAACGTATATTATATTATAATCAATAAAAAGATATATTCTGCAACAAATTGGTCGAAATATATAATTTTAGCCACAATATTAATCATACTATTTTATTATGCTGCTGTATTTAAATTAAATACGCAAAATATCGTAACTGATAGTATTTTTATACAAATATATATTTTTATACAAATATATACGTACATATACATCGTTGAAAAATCACTTGACGTTTCGCCAGAATCATATTTGGCTTTCTCAAAAGATACTAAGTAACTGAACAGTTTCTTGTTCTTGATCCAGAAGAAGAGATCAAAACAAGAAATTTCACTTTATTGAAAACATTGTATCTTCG
This sequence comes from Octodonta nipae, assembly GCA_034190945.1. Classification (NCBI taxonomy): domain Eukaryota; kingdom Metazoa; phylum Arthropoda; class Insecta; order Coleoptera; family Chrysomelidae; genus Octodonta; species Octodonta nipae. The sequence goes on along the minus strand of CM067221.1, from coordinate 41,966,245 downwards.
GTCTGCTATTTATCTGAATATTATTTTTTTACAAAACTTCGAATTAGTCGTCTGAACGAGAAAAGTCCAAACTCTAAGCTGTTTGCCCATTATTTGCGAATTTAACCGATGCAAGTGAGTGGGATATCGTGAAAACCTTCGATATGCAAGATTTCTGCTTGTCCTAATTTTTTAGACACGGTTGAAATAGTCTTCTTTATGAATAAAATCAAATACCTAAGCTGTTCGGAACTTATTCGCGAATTTAGCAGATGAATACAGGATCAAAATATTTCGAAAACGATATATCTTCGGCCTGCAAAATTTCTACCGGTCTGAATTTCTTGACATATTTGGAATAGCATTCAGAACGAGTACCCAAAGCCGTTCGCAAATTATTCGTGAATTTACCAGATGAAGACCAGAAGAATTCGCGAACGGCTTTGGGCCGTCATTTAAGAATTTGACAACGTTCAAAATTTTGCAAACCCAAGATATATCGTTTTCCCAATATTTTGATCTGGCCTTCATCTGATAAATTCGCAAACGGCTTTGGGACTAGATTGTACTCGTTTAGAGAGTTGTTCCGAAGTTGTGTAAGAATTTATAAGCGCCAAAAATTTTGCAAACCGAATACATATAGATTTCACGATATTTAGATCTGGGTGTCGTCTAATAAATTCGTGAATAATTCGCAAACGGCTTAGAGACTTCACTTAACTTGTTCAGGAAACTATTCCTAACGTGTGTAAAAATTTGAGAACGTCAAAAATTTTGCAGACCGAAGATATATCGTTATCGCGATATTTCGATCGGGTCGTTGTCTGCTAATTTCGCGAATAAATCGCGAACAGCTTTGGGACTTGATTGTACTCGTTCAGAAAAATATTCCGAATATGTGTAAGAAATTGAGAATATCAAAAATTTTGCAGACGGAAGATATATCGTTTTCGGAATATTTTAATCCTGCATTATCTGCTAAATTCGGGAATAATTTGCCAACAGCTTAGGTAACTAAAAAATTAGGACAAGCAGAAATCTTGCAGATCGAAGATATAAGATTTTTACGATATCGCACTCACTTGCATCTGTTAAATTTGCAAATAATGGGCAAACAGCTTAGAGTTTTGACTTTTCTCGGTCAGACGACTAATTCGACGTTTTGTAAAAAAATAATATTCAGATAAATTACAGACCGAAGATACGTTTTCGATGAAGCGAAATAAGTCGCGAATGGTTCTGATCAGCGATTTGATTGACCAGCAGATTTAATTTAATTACAACCAAAAAGTATACAGTGTAAAATCTTGCATAAGAAAAATTCAAAGTTAATAAGCAATTCAGATTTCAGTGAATTTAATAAATTCGCAAATGATTCAGGTTCATAATCTCGAATTTTCTAATTCTTTACGAAAAATATGGCTTCATGTTACTTAAAACGATCGCATTCAATTAATATTTCTATAGAGCGACGCGCATGTTATAGTCCCTCGTGCTAAGCGCTGGCCGCTGAGTTTGTTGGCAGCCAGCGTATAAGTATTTCTACTCCACCATATATTTGAACCACCCTGTACATACGACTGCATATGGATATCCAATCCGTTTTTTAACTACCATACCTAATACACAATAAACATTTAGTATCGGACATATTTTGAATCACAGCCTTATATTTTAACAAATTTAAGTATATATGCATATACATCTGCTTATGGGTTAGACGTTTTGAATTATCCTGTAGAATTGTAAAATACTTGTTTCTACACATAAATGTCACCAGCTGCCACTGAATTTTTTAATGTTTCATTTGTTTAGTAATACAAAGACATGGAATTATTCTAATTCATAAATATCATCAAAAGGGAGCCGTTTTCCAGAACTAAATTACATATATACATATAGAAATAACCATACATTACTTGCATTATATAATAAGATACATTTTAATTGTTAGTTGTTAATCAAAAACCTTAAAAAGATTAACAGTTGATTAATCGTTGATTGTGGAAACTCACGACTAACAATTAATTAATTGTTAATCGCAGTTTTCATAATGACCATTATTTAATAGTTAATTGTAATAGGCATTATTAACAAATAATTATTTGTTAATTTTTAATTGTCCAACAATTTAATTTTGCCCATCACTGATACCAGTGTAACATGTTTCGATTTTTAAAAAATTGAACTGATCAATTGTAATTTTACAGGGTGTTCCATATAAAGGATAAAAATAAAACTTAGAGCGGAGTAGAATTACATGAATTCTAAAAATCTTGAGAAAAATGTATATGAGTATAATTACAGTTATACAGGTGGGTTTAAAAAAAATATTATAAACGAATGTTACGATCTACAAGCTGTTTCATATACCGGATAAATCAAATATAGGATAGAATAGAATTCTTAGTATATAAGGTGGGCAAATATGTTATATTGGATGGCCCATAAGTATATGGGGCGAAGTCAAGTTATCGTTACACAGTGTGTTAGATAAAGTTGCGAATGAAGGTTGGTTTAAATGAAGTGTGGAGAGAAATTATATTTTATACTGTGCTTCTAAAAATATGAGGTAAAACAGTTGCACAGATAGGATATTTGAAACATAGGGAGGAGTAGATTTAAGTTGTTTAATATTTAAAAATTGTTAGATAGGGTGCCCCATAAATAGTTGCAGTTTTGGTGAAATTGGGAATTGATAGATTTATATTTATACAGGGTGGTATAAAAATGTCACACTGCATAGCCGAGAAGTAGTTGTACATACAAGGTGGTTGCAATAGAGGGTGGAGTAGAATTATAGTTAAAGTGTGGATAAAAAATTATTCGAATTTTTTTAAGATAGAATATGAGCTGTTGCATATATTTAATATCTGAAACATTGGGCGAAGTAAAATTATAATTATACAGTGTGATTAAAACATTTTAGAAAAAGTTGCATATAAGAGACATATAAGGTGGAGACAAACTATATTTTCCAGGATGCTTAAAAGATATCTCAAATGGTTATTTGGTGGTCCATAAGCAGATGCATATACAGCGTAGTTGAAATATATTGTAGAATGAAATTATGGTTGTACAAGATGGTTCAAAATATATAAATTATACTGGGTGACTAATTGGGAACAGTATTTACAAGATATTTTAAATATATATGGAAGTAGAGTTATAAGCAGTTCTTAAAAATATTGAATAAAATTGTTATATAGGGTTGCGGTTAGGGTGAAATATGTTTGGGTTGGGTCAATTTAGTTAAACAGACTGCTATAAAAAATGTTAAATTGAGTGGCCCAAGAGTAGTTGTATTAAGGTGGTTGAGATTGGGAACTTAGCAAAATTATAGTTTCACAGGGTGGATTAAAAAATGTTTTAAAAAATTTGTTACATAAGGTAGACCATGAACAGTTGCATCCTGCTATATGGACTGCCTGAAATGTAGGGCTAAGCAAAATTATATTTACATATTGTGCTTAACCACAATGTTAGAAAAAGTTGCATATAAAGACCTGTTAAAATCTTAGTTTACGCGTATAGGGTGGAGTAGGACTAAAGTTAGGAAGTAAAAAATAAACAGCAGCATATACAGGATGGTTGCACTATAAGGTGAAGCAGAGTTACAGTTAAACAAGGTGATTCCAAAAATAATAAATAAAATTGTTAGGCCCATATGTCCTTTCAGTTTGATTGAAATGTATGTTAGGTGGTTCAACAAAGTTAAAAAAAAATGCTATATACTATATTATAAGCTATTTCTTTTTGCAAATAATTCTACATTCTATGGGTAGAATGAAACCGCGGGTAACGGCTAGTATATATGTTATATAAGTTATTCCATCGACTTATGTGAAACCATCTAGCAACAGTTCCCAAGCTGAGTCAGCATCCACGTGTCGTCTCAGGTTACCTTCGACGACGTACATCCGTGAGAACAGCAAACGCTGCGACAGCTTAGTCAGCATTCTTATGTTATAAATTGTTCAATTGCCTTATGTCTGCATTCATTATTACTTACAAAGTCTGTCTAGTTAGTTTAACACATAATTTTTGTCTTTTTTATTGTTATTAAGTTTTATTATTATTTTCATTATATTCAAGTTTCTATTAAAAGTTTATTAATTGTGCAAGTATAAATAAAGTCTTTTTTAAAAAGAGAAATTTTGAAAGTGTGATACAACAAATTGGCGCAGTCAGTAGGATCCGTCTAACGTTACTAGAACACGAGTATTCTAACTGGTAGCGGCGGATTCCTATCCCTCAACGGAACAACGAACCTGGAAGAAGTCCTCACTGCAATCAAACGTAGAACACGGCGCTTTCAATGTTCCTGTTGATGTAAGTAATGGTGAATCGTCATTCGTTTTAAGTAATATTATTTGATTCATTTTATTGAGCATTGATTTTTAATATTTGATATAATTTATTTGAATTGATTTATTAATACATTGATTGGTGCGTTCCCGCAATTTGTTTAGTGTATTGTTTTCAATTTGATTGAATTACTTCATTGATTTTTAAACTTCTGCACCTTTTCTAAAACATTCCTTCGCGCTAATGCTAATTGTAAGTGTGTTTTTGCGTGTAAAATATAGACAGTATTGTGATTCGTGGTTCGCATCCCGAGCTATTAGGACGCTTGGGAAGTTTTCGTGTTTGTGCTCCGAACTGTTCGGACATTTTTTGATTCCGTCTGAAGAGACGCCGCTTATTGTTGTTTTTTTGCGTTACGAGTCGCGAGTTAGTAGCTCCGTTTGTAACGACCGCTAAACCGCTTTCATTTTGTTTCTTTTGTGTTTACAAAAGCGCATCATTTGTTGTTAAACCCGCATTTTTTGTATGCTCAATCAATGAACACTACGTCGCCATTTTTTGTGTAACGTGTTGTCCAGATGAAGCTCTAAGAAACTGTTCCTGTTCACGGGGCTAGGCTCTGAAGAAAGAAGAACCAAGAAAACACCCTTTGCAGAGCTTCGACGTAAAAGGTCAGTGATTAACTTTTATTTGGTGAATTACTTTACGTGTTTATTGATTGTTCCGCTAAAGGTCCTTCGTCAATTATATACTTGCATTGAACCAGCATTGAACTAAAACCGCAACATCTAATTCATACATTTTTTTTGAATATTATTCTCTATGTAATGTGTATCGAAGACATTACATTGATTTTAAATAATTTGATTTCATTTGATTGAAACTGATCTATTTTATTATTTGATTTTTATTTTTGATATATTTGATTTGAATGAAATATTGATTTATTTCATTATTTGATTTATTTGATATATGTGTTGATTTCTTTTATTGACATTTGATACATTCGATATTTTATTGATTTATCTACCTGAATAACTGATTTATTTGTTGATATTTTAATCTATCGTGTTTAATTGCTTTACATTTTTTATACCATACTGTTCAAACAATCGTTTATTCCCACTACATATTCTACAGTATCTTAATTTTCTATACCTTTTAATATTCCATTTTAAACCCTTGTTCCAATTGTTTTATATCGATTAATATAAAAATGGCACAAGCTTCTCCAACACCGGTTACCACCGAAACCGAGAGATATCGGTTAACGGAAATATTTTCCGTTATACCCGAATTTGAAGGCGACCAAATTTCCTTGGGAACCTTTATAGATGCGTGTAATTGCGCATATAATATGTCTACGGCGGATCAAAAATATTTGTTAGTGATCCATATCAAAAATAAACTCAAAGGGAAAGCGGCGCAGTTGATAAATTCAAGGAATCCCGGATCGTACCTTGAAATCAAACAACTACCGACATTGCATTTCGGAGATTCTCGTGATCTCTCTTCCCTTATTCACGACTTACAACGTCTAAAACAACTGTCGAACGAGTCCCCATTAACGTTCTACAATCGTCTACAAGTTTTGAGTGAGAAAATGCACTCCTGCATTCATAAAACGGCTGGGCTAAGTCCAGAACAAAAAGACGCCCAGACCACTCTAGTGGATACAACGGTTATGAACACCCTTCTTACGGGATTAGAACCCCGTTTAGGTCAGGTTATACGTGCCAGTAATCCTAAAGACCTTCTAGAGGCACACTCCCGTATTAGAAGAGAGCTCCAACTTTCTTATTTCGAGGATCAGAAAACAAACAAATATGTTCCTCTCAAACCAAATTTCCCACCTCGAAAGCCGACACAACCACTTAAGTGTCTTCATTGTGGTCGATTAGGCCACATAGCTGCAAATTGCCGTTTTAAAACACAAAATAGTTCTCAAAGATTTAATCAAAACTATAGACCAAATCCTGTTGGGCCTAACCAACAAACAAGGCCAAACTTCCCCCCAAATAATCCCCCGGTTCAACAAGGACAACAGTTCCGTCCACAAAACTTCCAGAGACCCCCTTTTAGGTCTCAAATGAACCCGAATTATTCTCGACCTTCTGTCATACAGAACAATCCAAACAACCGTCCTGAAAGGACCCACCACTTTAACCAACATCAAAATGATGGTTATTCCCACTATCCAGACTACAATTACTATACCGAGGATAGCAACACTTACGACTATGAGGATGATGAAAATTATCCTATCGTTGAACAAACTTTCGAAGATACTCCTATCGAGCCCTTTAATAGTCATCAATACCAGGATTTTCTAGCGCTTCCGAGCCTAGACAACCTCCCGATTCGACAACAACTTTGTGCGAAGTCGAAACGCAGAGTAAAAGCTTGAATCTCGACGATTTGAACCCCGACTTGAACTTCCCGGAGCAACTATTTCTTTAAGCCCACTTCTTACAGTTAACTCCAAAAACCTTTACTACATTATTGACGCTTCTTCTAAATTCAAACTACTTATTGATACCGGAGCTGGTACCTCTATCTTCAAAGAAAATACCGTAAAGAATTTCACCCAAAGATCTCCTGAACGGGTAACTATTCAAGGAATTACCCACGAAAAAATCCCCATCTCACAATCTACTTTAATTCCATTCGCTCCACGTAACCCACATAAAGTTTTTATATACGATTTGGACATTGAGTTTGACGGCATACTAGGATTAGATTTTCTTGAACACTATGAATGCATAGTTGACTTAAAATCTAAACAGCTGATAACAAATTGTAAAACCAAACCCTTCGAAGGTTGAATGTATTCAGAACTTTCCTCAACCCCAAACTCCGAAAGACATTAAATCTTTTCTTGGTCTCGCTGGGTATTAAAGACGCTTCATACCAAATTTTGCGAAGATCTCTAAACCTCTGACTAAACTACTCCAAAAAGACGTCAAGTTCATCTTTGACGCAGATTGCAAGTCTTCCTTCAATGAACTGAAGCAAGCCCTTGTATCTGACCCAATCCTGATATATCCAAACTTTGAAGAACCCTTCCTGCTCACTACTGATGATAGTGCTTTTACTATTGGAGCGGTTCTTTCTCAAGGCCCCGTGGGAAAAGATCTCCCTGTTGCATACGCTTCTCGCACCCTCTGTGCTGCAGAGACACGATATTCCACCATCGAACGAGAATTGTTGGCCATAGTTTGGGCTGTTAAGCACTACAGACCGTATCTTTTTGGGAGAAGGTTTACACTCCTGTGTGACCACCGTCCGCTTACTTGTCTCTATTCCATCAAAGATCCTGGCAGTCGTCTAGCCAGATGGCGCCTTAAGCTAGAGGAATACAATTATAAGATTGAGTACAAGCCCGGTAAGGTAAACCAAAACGCAGATGCTCTTTCTCGCATCAAAATCAACCATTTCAAGCAATGTGCTGATTTCCTTTCCAAAATCAAAATTTTCGCCAACAACGAAAGTCACTCCGAACAACCTGAAAACTCTGACAATGACGACGAACATGACGAAAGAATTATCGCTGAGTTTAATCGATTTGTTCAACTCTACAAAACTGAGTCAATAATCGATTACTCTAAAATTGAAATATCCAATTCTCAACTTTTAGACAAGTCCCACAAACGCATAGTTACATTCTTTTGGCAAAACAAAACTAACGATTTACACGACAAAATTATTGATGACTTTTTCGAAGAAGAACCTAATTTCAGTAATGACACTCTTAACATCACGGCCAGTAAATCTGTCAGGCATAGAAAATACTTAGTTGTAACTTTGCCCTATGACCCTGAAACTGTCGTCTCACATCTTTTCAAAATTATTTATACCAACCAAGACCAATTCAACGACTCCGAAACATACTGCATAGAAAATAACATAGAACTTCCCATTCTCGAAATTTTATCTTTCATTCTCTCCGACAAAGAAATCAAACTGAAAATGTGCCAAAACATTGTTACAACTCCTACCGAAGACGAAATTCCTATAATAATACAATAATACCACTCTGGTAAAAACAACCTCAATCGTGGCATTAACGAAACTATCAGACGTGTTAGGGAAAAATTCAATTGGACCGGCTTAATTAAGACTGTAGAACAATTCATCAAATCCTGCGAAACTTGCCAAAAAGTAAAGTTCTGTAGGAAAAACTTAAGTGCACCTTTTGTTATTACGGAAACACCCAAGACTCCTTTCGAACGTATTAACATTGACATCTTTGAATATCCATCTAGAAATCATGCACTCACTATTAGGGACGAACTGTCGTAAACACCCTTCTGATTTTCTTTCAACATTACGGAACTCCACTTCGCATCCATTGTGACTATGGACGTGAATTTGACAACACTTTAATGCGGGATCTATGCCAACTATATGACATAAAACTGACATTCTCCAGCGTTCAACATCCCGAGTCAAACGGTTCTATTGAAAGATTTCACGCGACCTTAGCAGAAATGATAAGGGCAAATACAGCGGAACATCCAAACGAACATCCATTTAACGTCCTCCCTTATGCCATCATCTGTTATAATAACACGAAAAATAAAACCACCGGTTTCACGCCCTATGAACTCATATTTGGGCACACTTCAAGTAGGCCTCCAGAAACCCTTTACAACCAGGAAAAACTGATTTCGAAATACGTAAGAGACCTAAATAACAGAATGGATTATTACTACAGACTCGCCCGTGCTAAAACCGAAAAACAGAAAGAAAAATCTAAAGTGCGATTTGACCAACACGTTTCTACTAAACAACCCGATTACAAAGTAGGCGACAAAGACTACGTAAAAGAGTCCCAAATTAAAAATAAAGCCGAAAACAAATTCAACGGCCCCTTCGAAATTACCGGAATACGAAAAAACTCTGCCACCGTCATAAATTTACAAACAAACCAAATAACTAAAGTTAACTTTGACAGACTAAAACCGTATTTTGAATAAATCCCTTTTTTCAGATTCTGTGGACTGTTTTCAGTCGTGAACCTTCAACAGTACTCCATTACGCCTGTTAACAATACTATAGGAGTTTTCTTTCATGAAGAAGGAACCCTTAAAATTTCTAATGACAAATGGACACTCCTTGTTTACAAAGATCTAAGCCCATTTCGAGACGCTACTTTAAACAACGACAATATACTGAACAGACTTTTAGATACTATTAACCACAACAAAACTAACGTTAAAATCTTCAAATCCAAAGTACAGACTCACGTAAGCCTCCTGAAACAAATACCAAAATCTGTTAACATCAAATATACAGAAATTTTCGCTGACACTGAGACTTACAGTACCATCAGAAAGAAACGCGGACTTATTAACGGACTGGGATCAATTTGGAAATCTATTTCCGGTAACTTAGATGCAACAGACGGAGAATACTTTAGTGACTCTATAAACAAAATTACTAAAGACCAACATCAAATCAAGAACTTAATGAAACGACAATTATCAGTAACAACCTCGGTCATTAAAAATCTTAACACCACACTACAAAAATTTCAGTCCGAAGAGAAAATATTTTCGGAAAATATCGAAACAATTAGGAAGTCAATTGAGTTCATTACAGACGATCTTGCTTTTTATGAACTTCAAGCCAATGTCTTGGATTTGTGTGAAAGCTTAATGGAAAGTTACGTATACATTGAAGATACCCTCAACGATGTATTAACTGCAGTCTCTTTCGCCCGTCTAAAAATTTTACATAGCTCAATTATAAACCCAGTAGATTTAGTCGACTCCCTTCAGAAAATATCACAGTCACTTCATGAAAATAACTTACCACTTCCAACCTATAGTTTAAATGTTGCTAGATACATCGATCTAATAGAATTGGAAGCTTTTCAGATCAATACTAAAATTGTTTTTGTACTAAAAATTCCCTTAGTCAATCCCGAAACTTATACACTGTATCGCTTGTATCCTATCCCAGTTTTGGATTATCGAACAGGATTTCACCATATTCTTCCAACAAAATTAAAATATATCGCGAGAGATGACGATTCGCTATTGTACGCATCTTTCGAAGACCTGAGTGACTGTAAGCCATTATCTAAAGAACATAAGATCTGTTCCAAAGTTATTCCACACACCATAGACAAAGAAGCCCTCTGCGAAGCACAGCTTCTTAGACAGCCAGCAGCCCTTCCTTCAACTTGCAAGCCTTTAATATTATATGCCGAAGAGTATAATATTCAAGAAATTGATCTGAACCTTTGGTTAATTTCGACTTCCGGACAGTTGCCCATCAACATCAAGTGCAAGGGAGAAGATGTCGTTACCCAATCCATTCGACAAATTCTCTATTGACCATCCAACCCAGTAGCAATGCCTTCATTGGTAACACCAGGGTCCATGCCAGAAGGACCACCAACAACGTTGACAACATCACAATAAAAAGTCACATAGTCAACATCCCCTACAACTGTTGCGACAACCTGCCAACCATCGGTCAACTTCCAAAGTTGAAACCCATGAAACTACAGGAACTGGATGCCAGAGACCTGAATATCGCCAACCATAAGCTTAGCCAATACTCCAGGGAATTAGAAAAGCTCCTAGACCAACCATTCTTGGAGAAACACACCTCCTGGTTTACGATCATCACAATAGCAACAACCGTAATTGTGGTTGCCCTCCTTTTCATCAGCATCATCAGAAAGAAATTCCAGAAGCCCCCAACGATCAGCCCTTCTGCCGATCCAGCACCACCACCAGGTCCATCAACCATCAAGCCCAGGGTAAAACTCCATAGCCTCCTTAGTCCTGTCGAGGATATGGAATTGCAGAACCTCCCTTAAAAGTCGATGCTGTAGCATCAACTTTTTTATATGGATGGGAGTTGTTATATAAGTTATTCCATCGACTTATGTGAAACCATCTAGCAACAGTTCCCAAGCTGAGTCAGCATCCACGTGTCGTCTCAGGTTACCTTCGACGACGTACATCCGTGAGAACAGCAAACGCTGCGACAGCTTAGTCAGCATTCTTATGTTATAAATTGTTCAATTGCCTTATGTCTGCATTCATTATTACTTACAAAGTCTGTCTAGTTAGTTTAACACATAATTTTTGTCTTTTTTATTGTTATTAAGTTTTATTATTATTTTCATTATATTCAAGTTTCTATTAAAAGTTTATTAATTGTGCAAGTATAAATAAAGTCTTTTTTAAAAAGAGAAATTTTGAAATTTTGAAAGTGTGATATAACATATATATATATATATATATATATATATATATATATATATATTATATTTCCGTTTCCGCATGTAACATTTAATTATATTTTGGCCAAATTTGTTGCGAATACGCTGGAATTATAATTCATGAAAATTAATAATTACTTTGAAGGTAATGAATTCGAGGACGCTGAGGACATATTTCATAAATCATCCGATTTCTGTCACCACTTTCATAGCCCCAATAGCAATGATGACAATAATGGTGATAATGACAGCAATTTTGTTGAAAATAATCTTTATATTAGTACGAAAATAATAATCATGCTGATAACGAGGACAACTGGACAAACAACAAACGCAACAGAAAATCATACAATTTTAAAGATACCGCAATCATTTTGGTCTACATATTTAAATAAACAAAATAAGCTTCTTGACAAATGGACGAATGCTCTCTCAAAAATATTTAATGCAGAAAAAGAATACAAATATTGTGTGTTAACATTTGACATAACCAATATTCACACTTGCAAGACTGGCGAAATAACTTTCTCATCGACACCGACTTGCAAAAATAGCCAGTGTACGCAGTTTAAATTTTCTTACAAAGGAAACCCGCGAGTTGAAACAATCACTGAAATGGAGGTTTATTACGAAAAACAGATTGTTCATAAGCAAAATGAAAATCATCGACGTTTTATAAATGGACAAGAAAGAGACAATTTAGCCAGTGTAGTTAACGGAAAATCAGGTTTAGAGTGCGAAGAGAAAATACTAGGGTCAGCTGACAAAGACTTATTAAGAAACGGAAATTTTAACGGTCTACCGAGCTTAGACATAATTCATAAGATTCAGTCCGAAATTAGACATATGGATTTAATGAATCAAGACATTATTACGCGTATGTATAGGTTAATTGAAAAATATAATGATACTTGGAAGGGAGAAAAATTTGACTTTGGGTTTATTCAACAATTCAATGTATTTCCATTTTGGGTCCAACTGTATACAGAGCAACAGTTTCGTGTGTTGCTAGAAATGGAGACCGGCTCTGTTTTTTGTTACCTCGATGCTACAGGGAACTTGATAAAAAGATAACACAAAAATTCAAAGAAAGTATATTATTATACACTTCTTTTACGTGGAGATGATCAAAAACGGATTGGCCCATTTCCAGTGGCGGAATTTATAAATACCAGTCATAATATTCCAAGCATAGCAAATTTTTTATGCAATGTAAGGAAACATTTGCATCTACTGGCCCAGCACCGTATGACTTTAATCGATAAAATAGAGACTGACTTTTGTTTAGCCATTTTGCAGGCTTCATGTCAAGCATTTAATGAATGCAACCTAACATATTATATGAACGAAATCTATTTAAAGTCAAACAAAATAGCAATAAATACTGTTATACACATATGTTCGTCACATATGTTGAGTACAGGACGAGGGCATTTTAAAAAATTACATTGACACAAGGATGAACTCGATGGAGCTATGAAAGCCATTTCAACTCTAATTCATTGTATAACCATACAAGCCGCAGGGCAAGTGTTCATGGCAATGATCAGTTTTTATGGGAAATGTAGATCAAAGTGAACGTGATGAAATAATAAGTAAGAAATTTAATTTCAATCAATAAAGTTTTCAAACTGTAACAGAGAAAATTCGCTTCATTATCAATATTTTAAACAAATTTACAACAAAACAATAGCCGAAAATAATATTAATCCAGAAACAAAGATGACTGATTTAAGTGGACTTAAATTTTTTGATCATAAAAATAATAGTGATGATGACAATGGTGATAGTCCAGCAGAATGTGATTCATATTCTGATGAATCTATAATAGCTGAAGAAATGACTGGTGCTTTTAGAGATTTATCAGAAGAAGACGAATCTTATTATAATGTTGATAATAAAAGAAATGGCGCAAACAAAGACAGTAATATAAGTACTCTGAAAAAAAAAGTGATAAAGCATGTAAGAAGAAAACGAAAGAAATTTGACAGCTGGGACCTGATTAATTACATACTAACAAAAAGGTTGACATATTTTCCTTTATGGTCAGCCAGTTCAATTAAAGTATTTAAAATTCTGCGGGAGTCGAACGCAACCATCGAGAATTGGCATAAGTTTATCAAAAAAAAAATTTAATCACAAAAAAATATAGAAGTAACTGAATTTATTCAAAAACAGGAACAAACATTAGCAGGTAAACTACTTAAGCGAAACATGTTGATTTTCACAGAACGGCAAAAAAAGTCAAACCAGTTAGAAAGAAGAGTATATAAGGTTGAAATTGCAAAAATTGAAAAATCGTAAAAAGCCGAAACTAGGTGACATTACAGATAATCCATTTGTTGAAGAAACGTGGAGTAAAGGACATGATAATTATATAAAAAAGTGAGGAGTTTTTTTTTCGCATGAAGAAGATCTAGTAGAAAATATGTCAGAATTAATTATCAATGGGTACCATATAACAAGCGACGTTATGACTTCCTTCAAAGAACATTACTCATCAAGATCTGTGGTTAACAGATTACATAATCAATCCATTCTTGTCGATACAGGTTTCAGCTGCTCAAAGTAAGGGAAAAAAATAATATTTATTGATTCTTTATTAACTCATTCAATGATAAGTACTAATTCTATAAGTGACGGTTTTAAACATTGGTTAATAAAAAATAATGTCGACACCTACCAGTGGTGGTTGTTACCAGTTATAATAAACGATAATCACTGGACATTAATGCTAGTTGACCATTTCAGTAAATCAATTATTTACATAGACTCCAACATATCTTGGCGTTGCAAACAAAATATGATGCTGCTACGAAATCACAAACGGTATCATACCATTAGAAACATTCAGCAGCTTGTAGCAGCCTATGGATACAAAAGCCAAAGCAACGTCAAGTTTGACGAATCATGGAAAATATACGCTCCAACGGATATCATAAAACAAAGTGATAGCTACAAATGTGGGGTTCATGTTTGTTTATGGGCATACGTTATATGTCAATCCGTACCCATGAAATTTGGAAATGAAGACATGGCAAATGCTCGCCAAACAATCTTAAAAATATTAAAAGCAAATAGCGGTTCAAAGATGAATGTAAATGACTCCAATGAGCAAGGAAAGCTGACAGAAAAAAAAAAAAAGAAAAATATTCACAACTTAATCAAACATCAGTAATATTGGACAACTCTATGGTAATACACAATACACCGCCAGTTGGTTGGAAAACATCATTGGACTATTTGTCTCATGTATTACTGACCTGAATGTTGACAAACAAAATTTTAACTCAGAAAATTTAGAACCACTTGAAGAATATAGTTAGAATTAATTATATAATTTCCAAATTGTTAATTTTTCTTATAATTTATAAAACTGTTTTTATTTTATTATTTCAAATCAATACTGTTACAACAAAATATATTATTAACAATGAAATGTGTATCGTTATTTCCTAAGACACACGGCCCAAAAATTTTTCGGAGATATGAGCTTTTGAAATCTCATTAGAAAACTTATCAGTGAAAAATTTCGCAACTATTTCGCGAACGGTGTAGATTCTCGGTTATATTGCTTCAAAATATTAAACTGAATATCAACAAAAAATATCAGGGCCCAAAAATTTTGCAAATCGGAGATATGAGCTTTTGAACGCTCATTAGAAAACATCAATGAATAATTTCGCAACTATTTCGCGAACGGTCTAGATCCTCGGTTATATTGCTTCAAAATATTAAACTGAATATCAACAAAAAATATTGCGGCCCAAAAATTTTGCAAACCGAAGATATGAGCTCTTATATACTCATTGAATACCTTATCAGTGAAAAATTTCGCAACTATTTCGCGAACGGTCTAGATCCTCGGTTATATTGCTTCAAAATATTAAACTGAATATCAACAAAAAATATCACGGCCCAAAAATTTTGCAAACCGAAGATATGAGCTTTTGTAGCCACATTATATACCTTGTCAGTTAAAATTTTCGCAACTATTTCGCGAACGGTCTAGATCAGTGGTTCTTAACCGGTGGTCCGCGGACCACTGGTGGTCCCTGGAGGCATTCCAAGTGGTCCGCGAAGACATCCTAATATTTGACGTGACGTAATGAATCGAGTCGACGAGTCGAAACACCGATGTCCGCGCGCGGCACGAGTGCGAAGGCGAAACGCGGTGCACGAGGGCGGGGGATAGCGGTTCCGTTCCATTCGTTCTTTGTTTTGGCGGGTTGTCGATCGGGTTGTCGATCGGGTTGTTGATCGTCATTCGTCACACGTCGTGTAATGAGTGGTAGGAATTTATAACGTGGCCTTGAGAGAGTGACGAGTACCTACTGAGTACTTAGTTTAATTTTTAAGTTCGAAAGCAAAAAGCAAATATCCTTAGTCTCCGAGCCCGAAGGTAGTTATAGTAAATAACTACTCCAGATATAAACACTACGTAGGTAAGTAAAATAAATATTATTTGTTTGGTTTATGTCACACAACCAGCTATTGCGGATTACTAATTTCACTTTATTTTCGTCACATTGTAAATCTGATAGGTTTCTTAGTAGGTACTGTGTACGAAGTTTTTAATAATTTTTATAAAACGGAAAATAATGCACAATTTAGTATTATCTGACGGTTAGGTTAGGTTTTAGTGAACAATTAAAAACGATCCTTATTTGACTTGCATTGTTTGTATGTAGGTAGGTTTGTTTGTTCGGGTCTAAACCTTATAACCTAATATTTCAAAGCAGTTATTCTCAACCAATTGAGGCAAAGTTTGGAATACATAATTATGTAATTTCGGTGACAATGCAATTGTTTGGTATAATTGAGCAGATTATGATGTATATGTATGTAAATATAATAATATACCTAATAAGACCGTCATCATATTTGGGCTCATTTGATAAGTCTTGAGCAGTAGATAAGTTACTTTAACCGTCATTCCGGCAGCTTGCCCTAGACCTCACAAATAAAAGCTTGTCAAAACAACACATTTTTATTATCTTATACCTGTCCATATTATCACTAAAACTTCGTTTTCAGAAAAATGCCACCAAAAAGAAAATATGACGACGACTATATTAAGCTGGGCTTTACTTCAATAGAAATTAATGGAGAGCCTAGACCGCAATGCGTTTTATGTGCAACTGTTCTTGCTAACGACGCTTTAAAACCGGCAAAGTTGGAACGTCATTTGAAAACCGTGCATCCAAAGTTTTGTAACCGATCGCGAGAATTCTTTGAAGGCAAACTAACAAATCTTAAAAAAATGAAACTTGGACCCAGTGGATCAAGTTATGCAACATCTGAAAAAACATTATCTGCATCATTTGAAGTTTCAAAATTGATTGCCAAATCGAAAAAAGCACACAATTGGCGAATCTATAATAAAGCCTTGTATGCTCAAAGTTGCAGAAGAACTCTTAGGCGCGGAAGCTCAAAAGAAAATTCGTGAAATACCGCTTTCTAATGACACAGTTAAGTCGCGCATTCAAAAAATGTCAACTGATATTGAAGACCAAGTTATTGACAAAATTAAAAACAGCCCTTATTTTGCATTACAATGTGATGAGTCTACCGATGTTTCGCAATGCTGTCAATTACTTGTATTTATACGATATTTGGAGGACAATACAATGTTTAAAGAAGAGTTATTATTTTCTCAAGAACTTAAAACGACGTCGCAAGGTGCAGATGTTATGAATGCAATAAGTCAATATATGGAGGAACATGGACTTATGTGGGAAAGGCTTGCCGGGTTTGTACTGACGGTGCTCCTGCTATGCTTGGTTCTCGCTCTGGTCTTGCAGCATTAATAAAAACTAAAAATCCATCCGCAATTACGACGCACTGCGTTATTCACCGTCAAGCATTGGCTGCTAAAACGCTCCCGGAATGTTTTGCTATGGCTCTGAAAACAGCTATAAAAGTAGTTAACTTCATTAAAAAGCGCGCACTCAATACTCGTCTATTCAAACAGTTGTGTTCTGACATGAACTCTGAACACGATACTCTGCTTTTCCACACAGAAGTTCGTTGGTTTTCGAAAGGAAACATGCTGTCGAGGTTGTACGAACTAAGAGAGGAAGTAAAAATATTCTTAATTAACAAAGAAAACAAAGAATTGCTAGATCAGTTCTGTGAGCCCAAATTTATAATACGTTTTGCTTATTTGGTCGACATTTTTGCGCAAATAAATAAATTGAACCTTCAACTGCAAGGATCAGGAAATTTGAAGTTGCAAGGCATGAGCAACATATTTGCATATGGAGATAAAATCAGGGCGTTTATTGCTAAAATCGAGCTATGGATGAATAAGATCGAAAGAAAAAACTTTTCTGCATTTGATACGCTGAACCAAATTATTAACGTTGAAGGTGCAGATATTAAAGAAGAAATTCAGAAGAATATGATGCTCCATTTGACTAATTTAAAAAGTGAATTCAATCGCTATTTTCCTGACTGCGAGGACAAAAGTATTCAGAAACTGATCCGGAATCCTTTCATTGTTAACGTTACCGAAGTTTCTGATGAAATTCAAGAAGAAGTGATTGAAATGCAACACGACACGAATTTAAAAGATACATTTGAATCAGGAATAAATCTTGAAGATTATTGGAGCCAAAAAGCAATTTCTTTTCCAAAGCTTCGAGACATTGCTATACGTTACCTAACTTTATTTTCATCGACGTATCTATGCGAGCAGGGGTTTTCGGCGCTTCTGATTATTAAAATCAAGCACCGAAATCGGTTGGATGCCACTGCCGACATGCGTTTAGCTTTGAGTAGCACTGAACCAAGAATTCAGAAGTTAGTAAAGAGTATGCAGTCACAAAAATAACATTAAATTAAAATTTGTAACTTTTAGATTTTCACCAAATAATAAATAAATGAGTGCTTATTATAAAATTGTGCATATTTTGTTTCAAACAACCCTTAATTTAGGACAATTCAGGTAAACCAACTGGGTGGTCCCCGGCAAGACAAACATTTGGTAAAATGGTCCCTCATGACTAAAAGGTTAAGAACCACTGGTCTAGATCCTCGGTTATATTGCTTCAAAATATTAAACTGAATATCAACAAAAAATATTACGGCCCAAAAATTTTGCAAATCGGAGATATGAGCTTTTGTAGCCACATTATATACCTTGTCAGTTAAAATTTTCGCAAATATTTCGCGAACGGTTTAGATCCTCGGTTATATTGTTTCAAAATATTAAACTGAATATCAACAAAAAATATCACGGCCCAAAAATTTTGCAAAGCGGAGATATGAGCTTTTGAATGCTCATTAGATACCTTATCTGTGAAAAATTTCGCAACTATTTTGCGAACGGTCTAGATTCTCAGTTACATTGCTTCAAAATATTAAACTAATTATCAACAAAAAATATAGTGGTCCAAAAATTTTGCAAATCGAAGATATGAGGTTTTGTATGCTCATTAGATACCTTATCTATGCAAAATTTCGCAACTATTTCGCGAACGATCTAGATCCTCGGTTATATTGCTTCAAAATATTAAACTGAATATCAACAAAAAATATCAGGGCCCAAAAATTTTGCAAATCGGAGATATGAGCTTTTGAATGCTCATTAGATAACTTATCTGTGCAAAATTTCGCAACTATTTCGCGAACGGTCTAGATCCTCGATTATATTGCTTCAAAATATTAAACTGAATATCAACAAAAAATATCACGGCCCAAAAATTTTGCAAATCGGAGATATGAGCTTTTGAATGCTCAATAGATAACTTATCTGTGCAAAATTTCGCAACTATTTCGCGAACGGTCTAGATCCTCGGTTATATTGCTTCAAAATATTAAACTGAATATCAACAAAAAATATTACGGTCCAAAAATTTGGAACCCGAAGATATGATGAGCTTTTGTAGCCACATTATATACCTTATCAGTGAAAAATTTCGCAACTATTTCGCGAACGGTCTAGATCCTCGGTTATATTGTTTCAAAATATTAAACTAAATATCAACAGAAAATATCACGGCCAAAAAATTTTGCAAATCGAAGATATGAGCTCTTATATGCTCATTAGATACCTTATCTGTGCAAAATTTCGCAACTATTTCGCAAACGCTCTAGATCCTCGGTTACATTGATTCAAGATATTAAACTGAATATTAACAAAAAATATCAGCGCCAAAAATTTTGCAAACTGACGATATGAACTTTTGAATGCTCATTAGATACCTTATCAGTGAAAAATTTAGCAACTATTTCGCGAACAGTCTAGATTTTCGGTTATATTCCTTCAAAATACTAAACTGAAGAACAACAAAAAATATCACAGCCCAAAAATTTTGCAAGCCGAATATACGAGCTTTTGTGGTCACAGTAGATACCTTAACAGTGAATAATTTCGCAACTATTTCGCGAACGGTTTATACCGTCTGTTATATTGTTTCGAAATATTCAACTGAAAACCAACGAAAAAAAATTAGGGTTCGGAAATTTTGCAAAAAGAATTATAAATATTTCCATCGTAACTGAAAAGTGAACATCTGAGCACTAACTCTCAACTTATTCACAAGGTTCAAGCATGTTCAAAAGTTTTCTGATAATTCGCAATAAACTACTGTATTTTCCATTTTTTGTTTAATTTAATATTTGACGGTACAAATATTTGTTTATTATTTATGTCTGATTAATATTAGTCGCATATACGACCTCTCTGCATTTCGTGTATGAACACCTTTAACCCTTTAAATTTAACGGGTAGCTTCAGGTTCGTATATTATACATGTAAATGCGCTTCATGAACTTTTAGAAGTAGATCTGTGTAAAGCATTGCTACGATTTCATGCATTTACCGGTTGCAATTATAATACTAGATTTTTTAGAAAATAGGGCCCTTTCAAATACTCGCAAAAAACAAAGAGTTTCAGCAAGCGTTTGCTAATTTAGGGCATAAGAAAATCGATCCAAACGATACTTTTGCAAAAATAGAGGCGTTTTTTGTAATATGTAAGTATTTGAGAGACAAAAAAATTAATAACGTGAGATATCGAATGTTCCTCCGAAATTATAAAGTTAAAAACACTGAGGAAGCTTTTTTAAACGCAAATCTGAACAACTGCGATGCTTCTTGCTTGCCACCTTCCTATACCGAGCTCCTAGAACAAATAAGAAGCAATAATGGCAAATATAACTTTTCATGGTTTAAAGGCATCAGTAAAAGATGTAATTGTTAGGATATTGGTAAATTTATATTGGTATAAAACAGCTCAAGAAGAAGATGAAGAAGAGAGTCAAGTAATGTTTTATGTTTTGAACATTCTGTGACTTCTTGCTTTTTGCTGTAAGCTGTAATAGAGAAGACATTTCTTTTCTTTTGTTTAGAACTGTTGTTAATTGTTTATTTATATTACTTGTGATAATACAAAATCCACTTAAATAACAGTGTTTTATTGAATAAACAACAGATCCACGAATATTCACAATGTTCACTCTAGTTTGAAGGTAAACTATATGTTATGAATTGTGAATAATAAAATTAATCCAATATTTTAAATTTTAGGATAATCAATATTTGGCAACATTTAATATCAATTTAAGTAAACATTCTATTGAAAGAACTGTTATTAGTAAAGAAATACATCTAAATTAGGTAAATGAGAACGAAGTAAAACGTAATTCAAATATCCTTTGTACAAGTAAAGTATTATTTATATTTCTGAATACATTTCTTTGAAATGATTCATTTGTAGAATAATATAATTATAAATTCTGCAGTAGTTATTAAGTTATTTTTTACCTTGCAAATTATACAAAAGTTTATATAAGAAAAAAACCTTGCAAAACATGCCAAGCGGTGTTGTTTCAACAATGAGAAAAGCAATATGATTCATTATGCGGGCGACGATTAAACTCTTTTGGCTTTTCAGGAGTCGAGGATGAATTTTTTAAATCGTTTAAGATTGAGGAATAAAGTTTCTAATAAAATGAGGGCAGGCAAAATTTTTTTACTAAGCAAATCAGATGCTCTTATTTGTGCTTACGCTAAAGATTTATTGCGGAAACATAAAAGATCACACATAGCAAATTTAGTAAGCAACAAAATGAGAGTACTCGGAAGACTTACTGCTCTGTTTACAGTATACATATAACATTAATTCGGTGATAGAAACTTTGCAGTCCAAAAATCATGATAAAGTCGTTGCAGCAGCAAGCATAACAGCCGGATATGATGAATCTAAAAAAAGTTTCAGGGCTCGAACTTCAGTATTGCGCTGCAGAACATCCTTACTGGCTATTTGTTAATGCTGTTAAAAAATCATCCCGTATTACCTCTTACAAATACCGAAACTTCATTAAAGAACATTAAATATTTTCGTCAATTAATATCTGCGAACTGAAAATTAGAAATGGGAAGTTTGGCGCTTAAAGATTTAAATGAAAAACGTGCGATGAATCCTACATCACTGCCGGGCCCATAATAGAGGACATAATACTATTTAAAAATTATTGTTTTTAAGTGGCACAGAAGTTGATTGAGGATTTAAATAATAAGTTATATGAACACGTGCATTACCCATTTTGGTAAACAGAAAAAGAACAGGCGACGTTCAGTACATTACAATGATAGTAATCAGGCTGTCAATTATCTAAGAACGACGAATCAGAATGTCTATCAGTTCTCTCAGAATCTGAAAAGAAGTTAAGTAGTTACTTTAAAAGGGTCACAACTGTAGGAAAATGAAGCAAATTCGTTCCTGTTTTATTTTAAAAAATGCAAGGATATATAGATGATTCTAATGGTTAGAAAACAAACAAGAATAATACCAAATGAAAATACAGGATATTGAAATAATTAATGAAGTGGTTGAAAATGAAGGTAAGTATTTATATAGTTGAAATTAATTTTGTAGATCAAGTGATTCCGGGATTATGGAGTCTTATGGAGTCAACATATGAACAATGAACAGAAATTTAAATAATTTGCAAGTCACACAATCCAATCCAGCATCTAAAGGTATTAAAATGAGGATTACCTTTGCTCAACTTTTGCCTATTGCATCTTAGAATGTATTGCTAGGTGCTAGGTATTAATAATATATGACTCGTACCTAACTTTGTGTTCAGTGCTATTATGTACAGCACAGACATTCTGTCAAAAAATGTCAACAAGCGCGGGAAAAAGATTGCTTTATTATGTTTTATGCTTTATGAAAAGTGAAAGCTAGAAGTTTGTAATCTACACAACATCAACATCAAGTGTACCACATCAACATCAAGTGTTTTATTCAATCCCTTCCAAAGTCCTTAGAATATTCTTCAAGAGAATAGTTTAGAAAAATAAGGTAAAACCAAATTTTATCCTAGAAAATATGCGATATATGAAGCAGTAAGGATCAGTTTTACAAGTTTGACTGGAGTTCATCCTTAAACCAAATTTCGTACCAGGAACTCGGTTTTCAGAGTTAATTGAAACATAATGACTGAATATCCGAACATAAACTTGCAATTAACAGATGACGAATATTTTGTAGAAGCATGACATGTGAGATGTGTAAGAAGAAAAGTTCCAGTGCACCAGCCAAGACAAAATCATTTTATGGCACGGGATATGACCGAGAGGATTTATTAAAAGATACGGTTCATGCAAAAATGCGTTACGATTTGTAATAAAAACAATTTCACATAAAATTTCAACATTGACTATGCAGTAAGAATTTTTTTCTGTGACTAATTCATATATTTTAGAAATCATGTTGTAACTCCTGAACAAATGGTCATCCTTACTGTGAGGTATTATGCGACAGGGAACTTTTTGCAGACAGTAGGTGATTTATTCGGATTGATAGAAGGACAGCTATTCGTGTCACCTGGAAAGTATCTAGAGCCATAGCAAGGCTTTATAGAGAATATATAAAGATGCCAGTTACAGCTGAAGAAATGAAGGAAATATCAAAGAGATTTTATAAGTAAATTGCCTAAGTGCATTGGAGCATTGGATTGCACTCATATAAAAAGTCTATCACAGCATGGCAACAATCCAGAGATCTATAGAAACAGAGAGGGTTTTATCTCATTCAATGTCCAAGCAATATGTGATGCAAATTTTCTTTTCCAAGATGTGGTATACAGATGGCCTGGGTTTGACTTGATAAAGTGTACGCTCAACAAAAGTATTCAATAAGCCCACTGGTTAATCCACCTATCTGAGCTGAGCACCTTTTTAATGAATTCCATATTAGGTCAAGAAATTGCATTGAAATGAAATTTGTGCAGTAGAAAAGAAGGTTCAATATATTTCTTTTGGAATTCGCTTAAAAGTAGATAAATTTGAAGCAGATGTAGTTGCTGATTATCAAGTGTTTTTGTGGTAACATAGTTATTGTTTAAAATCGTTTAATATTTGCTGTGACTGTAAGAGATATAAAGAAAGAAAAACGATATTTTTAACAATTTATTATCTATATATGGATATGTATACTCAGGCTGTATTAAGGAGGTGGGCCAAAATCGCTTTTAAAAGCGAACACTAATTGTGACTAGTCCGTAAACGACCAAGAGATTGCGCTCCGAATACGGTAAAAACGGACGAGGGTAGCTTTAATTTAATATTATAAAGGAGTACTAAGTGAATGATATAAAAAATGTCACAGGGGGATTTGAAACATTATATTTATAATAATGATTATATTTTTGGTCAGATACCTTTAGGTAATTCGGACTCGTTCTTCTGACTCCAAAAAATTATATTTATTAGACTGACAATTACGCCGGTAATGAGCTCATAAATTTCACTCCGTAATTCACTAGAAATGATCGAACAGATCTGTGGGTTCAAGTGAATTATTGTTAAACAAGTTTCATTTTATGTGTTAAACAAATCACGGACAATTATAATAACTGTATTCGCAGGTGAGAGAAAATACTGGCAAGCACAACATATTGAGAATCAAAGTGTCACAAGGTCTTTACATGTTAACATTATTGGACGTATTTGGTGTTAACAGACAGTTTATATGTAAAAAAAAAGTGCTGTTAACTAGGAAATACATTAATACAGGTTCAGAAGAAATAGACAAGTTAAATAATCACCAAAAAATTACAAAGGTTGTGATTGTTTATAATTTTAGGTTGAACATGCCCAAATAATGACTGAAATTGTGAGAAGCTTCAAGCAACAGCGATGTATTACATTACATTAGATACAGCTCGATAGAATTAAAAAAACCTAAATCTTTAGAACATAGGTATGTATTTTATATTACAAAACTCATAGAAATGACATCAGTAATTGTCTTTTATTACTCAAGCTAGTTATAAACTTCACCAGTTTTTATGATATGTAATACTAGTGGTTTACAATAACTTTGTTATTGTCTTCTAAACTTTGTTTGTGGCATATTCTTGATTACTTTTATGTTTTTTTTGGGCAATAACCCCACAATAGAAATAAAACGACGTATATTGCAGGAATACCAAACGTGTCAATAGACTTTGAAACGTTTGGTATTCCTGCAATATACGTCGTTTTATTTCTATTGGGGTGTTATTGCCCAAAAAAACATAAAAGTAAACTTTGTTATTGTAAATTGAATTGCACAATTTTAGGATGAATTCGTTTAAAATTCAAAAATATAAGGTACATTTTATAACTACTTCGTATGTCTATGACTCGCAGTTTCCCAGATAATTTACAAGAAAAAATAGCCTTCAGTCTCAGATATAGCTGATACAATTTCGAAATTTTATGAATAGTTGCGGTTGCATTGGGATCTTTTCCTATAAATTAAATTATCTCAGAAACTGAGAAATTTAGTGTCACTGCAAAATCAATGAAATGGTGTTGACGTTGGCCCACCTCCTTAATATACCCTGTGTATACCATAGTGACCCTGGGAGGTAACTTTGACTCAAAACGGGAAAATTTTTAACTTCCCGCTCAATTAACCGTATCAGCGAAGGCCTTAATTCATACTATAACATATAAATAGCAGCACTAGTAAGCGGGGTAATGCTGATTGCTGATTGCTTCTATGTGTCGGTGCCGCGATAACTTTTAATAGTCTAATCAAGTGAATTTTGTTCCTGCCAACTTTTCCCAAAAACTGCGTATTTTGGTAAGACTCTGGTGTCCGTAATTTAAGCAACATTTACACGTTGATTTATATATTAACAAAACTACTTTGACCACATTTTCGAGTTATTTTGGTCCATGGTCCAAAGTATCCCTTTATGTTTTTGTTTATCAAAGAATGCACATATCAGAGTATTTCACAAGCCGTCTAAGTACAGAAGAAAGCTCAGCACCGCCGGTAAATCAATTACAGTTAGGGTTGCTAACCATACTCTATAATAACGTATCTTACTTTATTTTTGGTAATTATACTTTATACTTTTATATACAAATAAAGTATGCAAAAATACTTTATTTTCAACCTTTACTGTGATGCGTAAAACAAAATACTCATTATGGGTACTTAACGATTTATAATTACTGAACGAAATATTTAAAACGGATAATGGAAACGATTTATAATTACTGAACGAAATGTTAGATGTCAGTTCGTCAGTTGTGACATTTGTCACAGATGTCACTCCCTATCGACGAAATTGTACAAAAATAGTCCGTTAGTTTTGTTTATAATTGAAGAATGCATTTTAAAGTAAATATTAATGCTTAAAATGACGAGTAATTCTGATAGCGACACACCAGTAACTCCTAAAAAAGCTAAAATAACTAAAGTTTTACAAAAGTATAAACCTGAGTGGGAAAAACAATACAACTGGATAACAAGTGATCTTCAAAATAAAAGTAATGCAAAATGTATTACCTGCGGCGTGAATTTTACAATCAGTTCAGCTGGCATTGGACAGGTATGAAAATTTATTAATGTGTACAAATATTGTTAAAGCTACGTTGCTTCTCCTTTCGTATAGTTATTTTATTTACATTTTTTAACTTACTTACCTAACCTAATTCATTAGGTTTTTTACATCTTGACAAAAAAAAGTCACCAGTTTGTATATGGTAGGACTTTGTATTGAAAAGTTTTAAAAAGAGTTATAGTTGCATGCATATTTGAAATTTAGTTTGCATTGATAATTTATACATTATTTTTTAAGCATGATCATGGGAAATTAGTTTCAATGTTTCAAATTCTATGAGTTATTTTAAAAATAATCTTGTTACTTGTTATTATAATAATATAAAAAAATATATTTTTCATACTAATTGTCAGAATTCTGAAATGTTTATATTCTCATTCACATAATTGTTTTTGGATAAAATTATATTAATAGATATTTTAATATTTGTCATTCAATTGAAGAATAGGAAATTCTTGATTCAGTATTTGAAAATGGTGATGGTTTAATATGGTGGTGGTTTCAGTTTTTGTTTCTTTCTTTCTATAGATTAAGCAACATCAAAATACTCAGAAGCATAAGATGAAAACTGAAATGAAGAAAACATCTGGTGTATTACAAAATTTCCTTACATCAAATACTAAATCAAGTTGTCAAGGATCTAGTGATGATGAGAATATTACAGCAGCGGAATTAGCATTGACTTTTCACACTGTGAAGCATAATTTATCTTATAATAGCATGGATTGCCTAAATAAATTAAACAAAATTATATTTATAGATTCCAAAATAGCTAGTAAAATACGCTTGGCAAGAACTAAAATGGAAGCTTTAGTGACAGAAGTGTTAGGTCCATATTCTGTGGAAAGTGTAATAAATGATTTACATGATGATGTATTTTTTGTCCCCAGACAGATGCATCAAATAAAAAGAATATTAAGTTATTTCCTCTCGTAGTACAATATTTTTCAATAAATGAAGGGATCCAAAATAAACTGATAGATTTTTATGAAAATTCAAATGAATCTGCTGATGGCATGTTAGAAGCTATGAAGAAGTCTATGGATTCCCACAACCTGTCATTCAATCAAGTATCAGGTCTCAGTGCAGACAATTGCAATGCTAATTTTGGCATTCATCACTCATTATACACAAATATTAAAAAAGAAGTACCAAACCTAATAAAAGGCAACTGTCATGCACACATTATCCATAATATAGTGAAACATGCTATGGGCTACTTGATTTGTGACATAGAAAATATTGTTTTAAAAATATACAGTCATTTTTCGGTATCTGCTTGTAGAAGAGATGATTTAAAAAAATTTGTTACTATGGTTGATGGCGAATTTCACGAAATCAAACGTCATATTGGTACACGTTGGTTATCACTACTTCCAGCCATTGACACCCTTTTACTTAATTGGGCACCAATATGTAATTATTTTATAAGTTTAGGTGATAATTGTGCAATAATTATACAAGAACTATTAAAACTAAGGGATCAACAGGATAGGGAAGTTGTGGAAATTTATCTACACTTTATAAGCCACATGCTTAATATATTTAATAAAACGATAAAACGTCTGGAAGGAAATGATGTAACTATACTAGATGTCTATAATATTATGGATAATTTAAGAAACGAAGTAGAACAAAGAAAAACTGATAAGTACTTTGGTTATGAATCAAAAATGAAAAAAAAAAAAAGTCATTCAATACAGTTATCAATAATTTTGCACTTTTTATTGATATGAGCTTAAATTATATGATAAAATGGTTTGATTTTAGCGAAGATAACTGGCTTTCAATACTTCCTAACATATCTTTGAAAAGAGGTAAAATTTGAACATTTTGAAATGGTTATTACAAAGGCCAAGTTACAAGACAGATTAAATATTAAGATGGACGATGTATATTCCGAATCTATAAGATTTAAAGAGATCCAAAGAAAATTCACTAATGATGATAAAGAATTTTCAGTGAAAAGTACGGTAGAAAAATGGCAATATATACTTAAAAATGCATCTGATAGCTTACCAAATATAAAAAAAATTATTTCTTACCTACTCTCCATTCCCGCCACTTCAGCTTTCACTGAAAGAGTTTTTTCAGTAATGAATCTAAAGTGGCGAGAAGAGAGAAATAGAGCATCAATAAATTTAATTAAAAACGAATTGTTTATTTATTTAAATTTAAATGTTGATTGTCAAACAAGTTTTGCAACATTTAAAGATAACAAAAAATTGTTAGCATGTGCTAAAAGCACACAAAAATACGTTTTTAAAGCAATAAAAACATAAAATTTGAAAAATACTTTTTTTTCTTCCTAATACTTTATTTTTTTCCTATCCAAACCAGTTTATACGTTTTTTTTGTCAAAAAAAAGTTGGCAACCCTAATTACAGTACGGCAGATTTGGAACAATGTCTACCTGCTATCAGGTGAACAATTCTGACACAAAGAACTATTAAAAACAAATTAGCTAATAGATATGGCAATAAACCTAGCAAACCGACTGTTTTTACTAAAGAAGAGAAGGAACCCTTTGTGGCACATATTACAGCGCTATCTGAATATGGATTTCCATCTAAAGACTTTGACCTCAGATTTAAAGATAAAATTTAAGAACATCATTCAAGGAAAGGACGGGCTGAAATCTGTTCTTTTATGAAGCAGAACATTATCTCGAAGACATTCTAATAACATTCAAGGAGTTCATAGTCATATCTCTGAAACCTTAATTGTTGAATTTATCGAAAATATTAACAAAGCAATAAAACGTTCTACCTGAGAACATCTACAATTAGGATGAAACTAATCTTTGCGATGACCCCGCAAACAGAAAGGTCTTATGTAGAAGGGGAACAAAGTGCCCAGAGAATATCGCGAATGCTACAAAAATTTACTGTCATGTTTTGTGGGAACGCGAACCCAAAAACCCCCTTATAAGAAGTTTGGTGCAAAACGGGTGATTTTTTAAAATTTTCATCTGCCATCTTGGATCCGCCATTTCGAATTTTGCAAATCTGACCTCGGATTCGTGATCAGAGACTGTAAAAACCACTTTTGGTGTAATTGGCAATTATTTTCAAAAAAATACTCTATTTTAAAATGATGTGTCAACAGATTAGCAAAAAAGAGACCTTTAAAAAGAGGTATCACATAATACCTCTTTGTATTTAAACTTGTAGAAGTGATATTCACCCCTGCATAGGAATTGAAACTACAGGGTGACCGATACGTGTAAAATGTACCCTCCCGTAAATATAAATTAACGTATTTTTTTTGTCTTTTTCTTTTAAATGTATTTTAAAAGTTATTTTGGGTGACTAGTTTTGAAATGAAAGCCCTGTATATAAAGCAGAAATCTTTGGACAACTTGGAGTGAAATGGTCATAATTAATGTAAAAGCAACCAAAAAAACTGCAAACGTAAAAAATCACCAGCATAAAAAAGAAACAATCAGTATTTCAGATTTCAGACAGAATGAGCTGAAAATTTTATTCGATATTGTTGATCAGAAGTCTCTAAACTTGCTCGGTGAACGTATTAAAATATTTGAATCAAAAAAGCGACACTCGGAAAGAATTTATTTATCATAATGTACAAACTCCTACCAAAAGTGAAGATTTCATGGAAGTAGAAGAAACCAGTAAGTATCTATGCCGAATTTTTTATCAAGTAGATAATTCTTTATTATAATTTGTAATTGTTCTAAATTGATTTGATAGAAAAAAATTAAAATTATCACCTTGCTCCATGATTATTGCTAGTAAAAAGTCTCAGTCATTGTTGGAGCAATCATTAAGTTTAGCTATTAATTTTAGTTCGGATTTATTGTATGAACCTCCGATGGCAGTAGTAAAAACACGAAACAATGTTTTAACTGAAGAGCTCATTGCTGCACTTGACACTTATTATAACTGCTGTTCTGTTAAGAGTGTTGGCATCGAAGTGGAAGATACTACTACAGAACAATTCAACGAGCTCGATGGTAGTACGTAAAGACATTGCTGTAGGTTTGAAAAACGATTTTAAACTACATGATAAGTACGTCATACACTGGAATGGAAAATTACTGCAGGATATTGTTGGATCAAAAACCGTAGATCGTCTTTCAGTTCTCCTTACGGCATTTGGCGTTGAACAATTACTAGGAGTCCCAAAATGGGCTCTGGATCGGCAGAGAATCAAACAATAGCTATTTTGAGGACTTTGGATGAATGGGGTCTTAGTCGCTATGTTAAAGTGATGTGCTTTAACACAACTGTTGCGATTTATAATGTTTAATCATTATCAAAATTTGTTATCGATCCAATTCTTCTTATCCAGCTATGTTATCAATTTTGGGAAAAAAATGATAATATTTTTTCATTAATTTTTCTAAATGATAAATAAAGTTTTTAAAATCCTTTATATGACATTCTCTTACCACTTTACACGAATTCACCGAGGAATATGTGCAGAAATTGAAAAAGCTCTAGGAAGAGAGTTAATTTACTTGCCATGTCGCCATTATATTCATGACCTCATTTTAAGTAGTTCATTAGAAGTCTATTGGCCAACATCGTCAGGACTCACCATACCGATATTTGGAAGATTATAAAAAAATGTGGGACAAAATTTATAAGACCAAGTATAAAGCTGATATTGAAGATTCAAAAGTTGCTAACGTTGTTTCGAGTAAAATAAATGAAATATCATCTTTCATCACACAATGCTTGCAAGTATGTTTAAAATAATAGTTATTAATTATGAATATTAAATTAAATTGGTCTTTTTCATATTAATCTAAATTTTTTATTTATTAGTTGAAACAAACACGAAATGATTACAAAGAGTTTTTAGATTTGTCACTAATTTTCCCTGGAGTGGTCCCTCAAGTTTAACTGTCACCATGTAAATTGGGGCAGTTATTGCACCAACAAAAACGGGATTATTCTAAATAAATTTTTAGAAGATAATAATCTTATAATTGTAAACGATTTTAAACCTTCATTAGTGTCAAAAAAGCGTGATTGATCTCATCATTGTAACTCCTAATTCGGTCCAATTATGCAGTTCATTTACCTTTGAAAGTCCCTTGGGTAGTGCTCATTTCCCTTTAATTTTATATACAAAGTATTCTTCGTCAATGAACTACATCCCTATTAAATATTGCGTGAGTTATAGAAGAAATAATAATAAGGTAGATGGGGCCGTTTCGCAGTAAGTACTGGATTATCTCTCTAATATTTGCGATATAAATTTCTATGACTGCATGGTTAGGCAGTATAAAATGCTGATTCGGAATGTATCCCTCTTATAAAGTTTAGCATTAACAAATAATTCTGTCCCTGGTGGAACTCCTCATGCTGTTTTTTGGTAAGAAAGAGAAAGTCTGCCTTTTTCTGATTTTTATAAATCTTATACTATAACATCATATTTACAATATGAAAATATTGCAGCCTTCGTTAAGAAAAAATTAAAAAGAATAAAAAGCGTATCTTTTATTAGATTTACAAACAATTTGAACAGGA
Organism: Octodonta nipae; assembly: GCA_034190945.1. Classification (NCBI taxonomy): domain Eukaryota; kingdom Metazoa; phylum Arthropoda; class Insecta; order Coleoptera; family Chrysomelidae; genus Octodonta; species Octodonta nipae. The sequence continues at coordinate 41,934,355 of CM067221.1, read as the reverse complement.
ATTCTAGTATATCAGATATATGGAAATTCATTAAAGGTGTTTCAAGGTGTCACGGTGGTAATTCTGGTGGGGTTAATATTAGAAGTTGGGAACCTCTCCATGTTTCTAGATAGTTTAGCTGCTCCTACTTGTTTTATAAATCCCCACTGACTGCTACAACGATTTCGACTCTAGAAACTCTTTCCCATTAAACTAATTCAGTTATTTAGAACTAGAACGAACATTATACTCCAATAAAAATTCCTCTCCTGGAATTGATGAAATCTCTTAAGTTAAGAATACTTGATTATTTGAATCTAATATTGAGAAATATCACAAACATCCCTGAAGATTGGAGAAATATTCTTATTGCTCCTATTTTAAAGCCTAATAAGGATACACCTAATTTTAAAAGCTATAGACCCATTGCCCTCTCTTCTTGTTTACGCAAGGTTTTTGAACATACGCTATTAAATAGAATTGAATGTTTTTTTGAATCAAAAGCTATCTTGAAGCCTTTTCAACTTGGTTTTAGAAAAGACAGAGGTGTGATTAATTGTCATCTTTTGATATATTTAGATATTTTAAATGGCTTTTCCAAAGGCACTTCTTTTGAGAGATATCGATAATGTAAAATTTTGATAATGTGATTCCTGAAATCTTGAGAAACCATCTAGCTCAGGTTAATCTTCCTCTACAAGTTATTAATATCATATATAAACTTACATTTCATAATATGTACCGTGTCAGATATAAGGACAAACGTATTAAGAATAATGCAGTTAAAGGCCTCCCTCAAGGTTCAGTCCTTAGTCCCATTTTATTCAATCTCTAAATAGTAATATTGAGGATGCTCTTAATCCTCGTGTTAAAATTATTAGTTATGCTGATGATTATGTTTATTCAAACTCCTAATTTTTATCCATAGTTAAATCTGTTAAGTCTTGGCTTAGTGATAAGGGGCTATCACATAAAAGACTAAAAATCTTTAAATTCTTAGTTAACATTAACTGGGGTTGCAATCCAGTAGTTATGCTAAATATATATAAAGGATTAATTCGATCAAGTATTGATTTTGGATCTATCATTTATGGAGATTCTTCTAAAAAATGGTTGAGGAAAGTAGACACTAATATATGGCTTAGTGAAATTCTCTTGGTCTGATGAGATCTTCCCCGGTTGATGCTATTAATATAGAAGCAGCTGAGCCGCCCCTTATATTTAGACGTCACTTCTTGTGTATAAGTTCTTACTTAAAGAGGTTTCCTTTAATAATATTCAGATTATTATCAACTTAACTGCAATAAAATATAAAATGGAACTATCTCAAAGGCAAAATAAACCTATTATGACTAAAATTTCCTAGATAAAAAAGCTTATTGTATCATATGATCTAGCAACTGGTTTTAAATATGAATATGCTTCATTGAACTAGAGCATCCCTGTTTTCATAAATTGGGATATTGGTAAAGACTCTATTCCGAATATTAGTATCGAATATACAAACTTCCTACTTAATACAAAATTCTTACGATACAATCAAATCTATTCTGATAGATCACTAATAAGGAATCCTAGATCAGTTATATGAGCTATTTCTATACGTTTCATGCAATTTCAAAGAATGCGTTAGACTAAAGCAATATTCATCAATTCTCTCTGCTGAACGCTGGGCGATAAAATGGGATTTATCTGCCGTTTTAAACTTAAATACAACAACTTTGTAATACTATCTGATTCTCTTAGTTCTCTTCTTTTGATAAACCATTTCTCCTCTCAAATGTCGTCACCCTTACGTATTAGAAAGTTCGTTGGTTTCAAAACATGAATTTTTATAATAGACAGTTTGTACCCTTATCTGTAGAATTAGAATTGGCCATTGTTGCACTCAAAAAAAAAAGAAATTATAGTAAAACTAGAATATGGACAATCTTAAAATAATAATAAAGAAACATCGTTAGATAATAGGTTTAAAGCCAGAAAATATTTTATTCAATACTAAGATTAGACAGGGAAGATGGATATGGGGGAATAGCCACAATGGTGCATAAATCAATACATTGTCAGTTCACATGTTTACGGGATAATATACTACTAAAAGAAATACAATATTAGATTATCAATTTAAGTGAACAAAAAATCAACTTGATTAATATCTATTGCCCAAGCTATAACAAAATCAATCAAGAAAACTGGGAAAGATTTATTTACCCAAACCGTTTATATTAATGGGAGATCTTAATAGTAATCATCCACGTTGGGGTAGCAATGGAAGAGCCATATATAAAGCCATGGACAATATAGGTGCAGTAATTCTCAATGATGGTGTTACAACTAGGATTCAAAGTACTACAACTATTCAGTAGTAGACTTTGGAATCCCAAAACTTGCTTCAAAGTGCAATTGGAAAGTAATATCTGATCCAGGCAACAGTGATCACTTTCCGATATTATGTACAATGCAGAATAATAAAACAAACAATATAACAACCCTAAGAAAAATGAGAAACCAGAAAAAATCAAACTGGAAGAAATTTTTGAGTATAACCTGATAATGTTCAACAACTTGTCCGAATCCATTGAAGCAGAAGAAATAGCCATGATATTAAATGAAATAGCAGACCTAAGTATTCCATACTACAAAGAGGATGGGGCCTCGTCATACAATATATCATGGTGGGATAACAAATGTCAAAAAGCGTTAAATATCAGAAGAAAAACAATTAAAACTTATATGAGCAATGTTACAATAGACAATTATATGAATATCAAGAATATAATGGCAGCTTAAAAAAAATGTTCAACCATAAAAGAATATTCTGTATAGGAAATTTTGCTTTACACTAAATATAAATTCCCCTGCATCCAAAATATGGAGGACAATTAATATATTTACAGGAAGAGGCGACAATAAAGACTCTCAACTCCCGGAGGCATCGGTAGCTAGTCAAAATATTGCAGAATCTTTCTTTGGGAGCAAGCATAATAGAGAAGTACACAGAAGGTAAAGAAAATCCCAGATTCACAGTTCATGAAGTGAAATCTGCAATTACTAACAAGTCCAATTCAACACCAGGATTAGACAACATATCGTATGATATGATATGCTTCAGAATCTTCCTACAATTGTCTTACAAAAAAATACTAAAAATTTACAACTCCTTTTTAATATATCCAAAAAAAGAGGTTGGGGGTGATTGTAAACGCTAAAAAGTGCTGATTTCATAGTAAAAACAGTTGAGGTAAGTAATTTTTTGACATTATATGCAAGCAGGCATATTTCTAAACGTTTGCAAATAAAAGGGTTATTCAAATATTTTGAATTACTTATAATAGCAGAAATGTATTTGAGACTTCTAAGTACCATATGATTGTAATATTTGGGTTACATTTTGTTAGATGAATATTGAATATGTTTTTCAATGTAGTAGTTTTTTAATTTTTTTTTAGGAAAGATGGGTGAAGCTATTGGAGGAATTCTCTGATAAGAAACTCTTAGCAGAAGCAGAACGAATACAAGAGAGCGAAAAAGTACTTATAAAATTGATAAAAAATACTTTGGTCATAATCGGATCGTCTTCTTCGATAATTATTTTTCGTCTGTACCGATGATGAAAAAGCTAAAAGCAGCAAAGACTCTTGCGTGTGGCACTATTCCAAGTGATAGAAAAGGTTTACTTACAAATATGAGAGAGGATAGAATTATAAAAAGAGGAGACTGCAGAGTTTCTTCAATAAACATAGGACACTTCAAATGTTGAGACAATAAAACGGTTACTGTTACTATAGTTTCTAATTATAATGGGACCGAAACCAGTACTATAAAAAGGAAGCAAAAAGATAGTACAACAATTGAAATAATATGTCCTACTATTGTCAAAGATTATAATCTGATGGGAGGAGTTGATCATACAGACCAATTGAGAGCTGCTTATGGTTTGAACAGGAGGTCCAAAAAATGGTGGCATAAATTATTTTGTGGCTTGCTAGACCTCTGTTTTATGAATGCTTTCGTAATTTATTGTTCGCAATATAATAGAGTTTCATTATTGGAATTTTATCGCTCCATTGCTCTAGGGCTAGTGACTCAATCGCTAACTAGAAATAGATCATGATGTCTGTTAAGTAAAGTGGCAATAGGACGAAAACATAATTATTCCGTTAGTGCCGATATGCGTTTTACAAATTGGTTTATCCATTGGCCCACATATTCGGAATCTCGACAACTAAGTGAGGTGTTCAGTAAGCAACAAAGTCAATAAAGATCCCATGCGAAATGTTCAACTTATAAAGTATTCTTGTGTTGTAATGAAAAGAAAAACTGTATGATCAATTTCATGAAATAAATGTCTATGGTGTTGTCTAAAATCCGTATTTATATGTTTTTAAATTTCCGGTACTTAAAAAAGTCCCAAGGTTCTGAACGCCCAAGGGTAATTCGAAGTACCATTTATAAAAACAAGAAAAAAAAACATAAAAAAATTTGAAAAAAAAATATATTAGACTAATTACAACAGCAATATTCCAGCAAATGCCACATTTTTCAAAAAATATATTGTTTTTTGCTAGTGGTCCACAAAGGATTAAAAAAATATGAATAAAACAAGACAAACATGGCAGGTAGAAAACAAAAATACTATTTACATGCATCACTTTGGATTTAGAAGCGAGAAAGGATATACAGATTGTTTGGCAATCTTAATTTCAACAACTCAAATTGGGTTTGCAAAAAATGAATTTACTATAGCTAAAAACAATTATGTAAAGTATATCTTTATCTATAGGGATGGCTCATTTGATAGTGTAACTGGAAAGGGTGGCATAGGAATCTTTGTTCCGGAAAAAAAGTCTTTCACAAGTAGAGTATCAAACGACACACAAATATGTTACATAGAACTAACGGCCATAAACACAGCAACTAAATTCGACATGGAAAAGAATTGAAAGAAAGTCAGATTTCAAAAGTGCTTTACAAAAAATATGATAAACAAAATTTGGCACAAATACAGATAGTCTAACAATGTCAATAAAGAAAAATATAATAAAAGCAGAGTCAAAAGGGTTTAGCATAGTTATGACTTGGACTCCTGGCCATTCAGATATATTAGGTAATCAAACAGCAGATAAATTAGCAGCGGTAGGAACAAATCTTAACATAGCGCTAGAAATAAATATTCCACAAGAAAATTTCCTTCCGATAATAAAAAGAATGTATGAAAATCCTGGGCGGAAGAATGGAAAATCCCAATAATAAGGAAGTGGCATTTGATCATAACAATAAATAAATTACCAAATAAACCAAGTATCCTATTATTTGTATACAAAAACAGAAGACACCTAACCACAGTCATACGAATGAGATCTGGTCATTGCTTAGTTCCTTATCATCTATTTAAAATAGGGTTACAAGACAATCCCTTCTGCGAGTGCGGTCAGGTAGGAACACTAAACCACATCATGGCCGTATCCAGCGGGGAGGGGGTAATAAATTTTTTTTAACAATATTTTTTTTACTATATATCTTTCTTGTATACGGGAAATACATGAACAAAAAATAACTTTTGCTGTCCTAATCATTTAATTCATCTTCAAAAAAAATTGTAAGAATTGAAAAAAATATGGGACCACTTCGGGATCTCGCGGAACTAATCCAATTTATTTTCAATTTATTATACCCCAAGTTCCGAAGTGAAAAATTTCCATATTTCAATACTAGCTCCTCCACCACAGCTCATTACATAAGAAAGTCAGTAAAAAAGGTTTTCCTGATTTTTGAAATCAGGATCCAGTATAAACAGTCGAAATTCCTTGTGCCGTTTTCGAGTAATCGTTGAACAAACAAAAAAAATTGATTCAGACGAATTGACAACCTCTTTCTTTTTGAAGTAATTTAAAAATATAGATACAGACGAATTGAGAACCTCCTTCTTTTTGTAGTAGGTTAAAAAGTGGAATTGCTCGGTCGACATCGTCATATGTTCAGGGAAGATCAAAAAATTGAAATGGTGGCTTATTTACAAGATATAAGATAGACGCAGTGTTTTTGGCCTTACTCAGGATGAATTTATGAGTCTAGCATCTGAGTATGCACACCGCAACAATTTGGTTAACCCTGAGAGCTGGAATAAAAATAAAAAAGCAATAGAAGAATGTCTGCAAAGATTTTTATCAGTTCATACCAAATTGACGCTCCAGAATCAACATCTGTGGCAAGAACGAAAGCATCGCCGCAAAGTAATTTTTTGAAAATATTGAATCTGTCATTGAGAAAAACAACGTCGAAGCCTCCAGGCTATACAATATGGACGAAACCGGGATATCAACGACCTCAAATAGACCTCCAAAGATTCTCTCCATAAAGGTGAAAAAGCAAGTAGGCATGATTGAAAGTGCAGAACGTGGCCAATTGATCACCGTTATCGGGTGTTGTAATGCAGCTCATAAAAATACTGTTAAATCAAAAAAAATCTGCTAAGAAACGAAAAAGACTGCAAAAGGTAATAAAAAACAGAATAAAATAAGGAAATATAATAATATCAGGTGCGTTTTCTGTAGTGAAATGTATATTGAAGATGTTGAGGCAACGGAAAACTGGATACAATGTGGTATTTGTATTCAGTGGTGTCATGAAGAGTTTTCAGCCATCGAAGGCAGTGATATTTTTGTTTGTGATAACTGGTAAGACATATCGTGATGTTTTTGTTTTTGAAAGTAGAATCGACATAAACTCCCTAGTGTTAAGACGTATAATTTGTATTCAGTAATTAACTTTAAAAATTTGTACTATGATTCCTGTAAAAATAAAACTTTCGATTTTTGGAGAGGAAAAATATTACTTGCGCAGTCTGAACGAATTTCTTCGAGAAAAACGTCAGTTTTCCACCTGTTAATTCAGTGAACCGAACTCCAGAAAAGAAGAGAAAAATCCAAGTGAATATAAGAAAATCCACAACGATCCACTACAGACCAGAGAAATCCAATGAAGATCTTCTCCATGGTACTGTGAGTAGAAAAAAGTTGCTTTCCTTATTTTATACAGTGTTTCCTTATTTTATATATTATTTCCTTATATTCACATATTATTTACCCAGTTTATGTCGGTCTTCTCGAACTTGTCTGATTCATTAAGAGAAAACAGTGCAAACGAGTTGATTTTAAGAGAACAAAATTATGAATTAGATTTAAGTACTTTATTTTCCCAACAGACAAGTAGGTAACGTTCCAGTTTTTGAACCCAAATTCAGAAAATATAAATAGCGTACAAAACATAACAATTATATATGGTATTTACTCCAAATTAATAGGTAAGGCTAGAGAAGTTTATAGTCTTTGCATTGCTAAAGATTGGCATACTGTCAAAAACGCTTTAGTAGAATGGTTTACTTTTTGTTTTAGATCAATTGAGACAATTTTAAAATGAACCTTTTTTACGGTTTTATACAAGAGCTATGTCCAATTTAAGCGCATTACATAACTATGTTGACATTCACGGAAATCTTGTTCAAAATAGAACAGCTAAAAAGACATTTTATAACACCCACGCTTTAAAAAATATTTTTATCACGACGAAAAGAGCCCTTAGGTTCCATTATTAGAGACATGAAACCCAGCGCATTAGCTGAAGCCAGACAATTCATTATTGCCGAAAATAATATTCGACACTTACAAAGACCTTCTAATTTTGACAATAATAATCATAAAAACAATTTCCAACATCAAAAACAACAATCACAACCAACAATTCAAACAAAACCCAAATCAATTTCAAATACAAGATCAATTTTAATCTTTGAACAGAAATCAAATCCCAAGTCAATTTCTAAATAATTTTCAATATTAACACCCACAATTTCCTAGAGAACCCATACAAATTCAACAAAGACCAGTTCCTCAACAACAAAATTTCACAAACACACCAATTTTCTCTCAATAACAAAGAAACTCCATTAACGTGTGGCAACCAAGAGGTAATATCCCACAACAAACTCCTGTTCCTATTCTAGAAATCAAATATTTTACCAAAAACCAAAAAACCCATATGAAATACATTATATTGAACAATTTGTCACTTCTTATGAAAATTCACAATTTTATGATGAAAATATTTCAGAAACAGATTTTCAAAATGAAAATATTCATGAAAACTATACAGACATCAACTTACAAGAAAGAGAACAAAGTTCAGAAGCATAAAATTTTCCAACAACTGCTTTAACGAAAAACCCTATATAGGACTATGTACATTCTATCTATGACAAAAATGACCTTCCTTATATAAAAATATCGAACCCTCCACTGAAACTTTTAATAGACACGGGTGCAACCAAATCATTTTTGAAACCCGAAGTAGCAGAAAACTATTTTTCAGATTTCAAGAAAGAACCCTTTACAATTTCTTCGATTTTTCAAACAAATACCAAAAATAATTTTATCAAAATCCCAGCTTTTTCAGAATTTAATTCTAAGAAGAATATTAATTTCTATTTATTTAAGTTTCACAATTTCTTTGACGGCTTAATAGGCTATGAAACAATGAAAGACCTAAACGTTAAAACTGACAATAAATTTCACTTTGAAAACTCCAACTTTTCAATCAAAATGACATGAAATTTTTCATGTAACAATATTTCCCAATGAAGAACAATATACTCCAAAAACTGACATACCTAATTAATCCGAACTAAATACATGAACTCAAGAAAAATATCACATTGAAAAATTGTGTAGTTCATTTACTGACATTTTCAAAACTGATGACGAACCTCTGACTTTCACTAACCAAGTAAAACACAAAATAAAAACTTCTGACGAAATTCCAGTCTATTCAAAATCATATCGATATCCTTTTATCCATAAACCCGAAATTCAAAGAAATGCTCCATAATGAAATTATTAGACCAAGTAATTCTCAATGGTCGTCCCCTATGTGGATAGTTCCGAAAAAAGCCGATGCTTCCAGTATTAAAAAATTGTAATTGTCAACAGACAAAGCGTCACAAATCGTGAGCGGGGCTATGATACGGTAATATGTCACAAGGTATGTTTTTTTCGGAACATTTTAACATTGATCAAGCAATCCTTTGTATACTATCCTTGATGTATAGCTTTATTCGCAGTAACAATTCGTTATCGATTCATTTCTGATCGCATGCCGTTATCGGTTCATTTCTGATCGCATGCGCGGTACAGAAATTACTGAACTGCCGTTGGACTCTGATGAATAGAAAAGTATTGTAGAATCGAAAAGTGACGTCATTTTGTCGTCATAAGGAATAACATTGGTATAACGATGATAGGATTTATGAGTACGAATATTACAGTTTTCTATTGATCGGAGTCCCACGGCTGGCAGTAACAATAGACCTTTTCATATTCGAAAAAAAAATTATGCGCATGCGTCAACTTGTATCAATTTTTTTCGTGGACTTTTTGTTTGTTTGTGGTTTGTTTATAATGTGAATACAATATTTTCAATGTAATTTACTAATTTAGTATTAGTAGTGAAATTTAAAAAGTTATAAACTTAAAGTGAACTATCATTATAACGATTTTAATTAACATGTACCTATAACATTTTATCAATAAAGAATGGAGCAAAAAGCATTAATGTCATGGAATATGTGCGAGCCATATGTACAGTAAATCATTTTTGGAGAATTTATTTGACTTTATAAGTTTTCCAAACTCTTGTATCCAGGGGCGCCGACTCCGTGGGTGCTCGGGTGCTCCTGCAACACCCGCCCCTGTCTTTGCCCCGCCCGCACTGTTCGCATCACACGCACCCACCACACGCGCGCGCTTTCATTCCTTCTGAGACTAGCATTTGTGTAGATAGCACGTGAACTGTTAGGTTATGTTATGATGGATAAGTTTGTCGTTCGGAACCGTAAGGTACCTAAACCTGAAGAACCTTCCACTAGTAGTAATAGTGGCTCTTCTCAGCTTAACATAGGTCAAGACCGAAACGTTACTTCTGAAAATTTATGTTCAGAGAAGAAAGGACACAGCTATCAAAGTAAGTGGCAATCAGTTTTTCCATGACTACTGTATGATGGAGACATCGATAAAGTGTTTTGCGAAATCTGTAGAGAAACTATATCTAAATGGCATTTCTACGCCAAAAAAAATCATCAAAGAGATGATGACTCCATTAAAGGATTCACTGAGATTGGTTTTTCATCATGGAATAAGGCTTTGGAAAGATTCAAAAAGCACGAAATGTCTGAAGTTCACCGTTTTTGTGTTTTACATAAAGCCAATGTAGACCGTGGCGTCAATGTACACGCAATGTTATCAAAAAGTAAACTTGAAGATATGAAAACTGCTAGAACCGCCCTTATGAAAATGATTTCTACTCTTCGCTTTTTAATGACCGGAGGCCTTGCCATAAGGGGCCATGAGGATGAAAATTCAAATTATAGTCGGTTATTGAAGCTGCGATCAGAGGATATTCCCGAGTTAAAGTCGTGGCTTTAGCGCAGTAAATATAAATGGTTGTCACACGATGTCACTAACGAACTGTGTACAATTTTGAGTCACGAAGTATTGAGTAAAATAATTAAACTAATACAAAATGCTATCTATTATTCTGTCATGGTGGATGAAACCAGTGATATTACCAATCATGAACAAGTCACATTCTGCTTTCGGTACGTGGACTCAAAGCTTAATATACATGAAACATTTTTCGGACTCTATGAAACGCCGTCAACCACATCTGAAATTTTCAATGACGTGCTAAAAAGATTTCGCCTTGATATCAAAACTTGCAGGGGTCTATGTACAGATGGCGCTGCTAATGTTTCTGGAACGCATACTGGCCTTAAAGCACGAGTTCAAGCTATCGAACCAAGGGCAGTTCCTGTGCATTGTGTCGCATACTCTTTGAACTTGGTTGTTCAAGATACTATGAAAGAAGTACCGGCAATTAGAGATTTTTTAGTATTAATAAGAGAGCTCATTGTCTTTGTTCGCGAGTCACCGAAACGCCAAGCTTGTTTTGAATCGCTACAGGCAGCTGAGGATGCACAAAATCTTTCTTTACGGCCGTTTTGCCCAACAAGATGGTGCTGTCGTGTATCTTCTTTGAAAACAATTCTCGACAATTATAGTGTACTTCTATGTTTTTTGAACAACACAAAAACTCAGAAAGATGATGCCAGTGCCAAAGCAAAAGGGTTTTTAAAAAGTCTTCAGTCTTTCGAATCTCTATTTATCATTAAAATTCTGATAGAAATTCTTAGTCGCATTGAAGCTTTAAATGCTACGTTACAGAAGATATCTCTGCATCTGCAAAAAGCTGTCGATAATATTAATACAGTCAAAGAAGTTATATCGTCCCAAAGAACTGACGAAAAATTTGAAAACGTCTGGAAATCTGTTGTAGATTTGGCTCACATTTTGGAATTGGATGAACCTAAAACACCAAAAATACGGAGAAGACCTAAAAAGATAGACGACTCAACAAGTGAGCCGCACGAGTTTTCTAGTCCATCTGACTTTTATCGAAAAATGTATTTTGAAGTGTTAGATAAAGTCATAGGCTGTATTGAACAGCGCTTTGCTAAAGATACTATGGCACACTTGAGCAACATGGAACTATTTCTTACTCAGCAAAATAATGATGACATGACAAGCAGCAATTATGTGAAAAACTTTTATGGAGATGACTTTGACATGGATCGTTTGATTCTTCATCAAAACATGCTTTTAGATATTGCGCAAACAAAAAATTACTAACTAAATAGTGTAGAAGATGTTGTTTCTTTTATAACCACTCATTGCGAATCTACCAAAAATATGATACCAGAAGTCATCAAATTATTAAAAATAATTTTAACTATTCCAGTATCGACATGCACAGCTGAAAGGTCATTTTCAGCATTACGAAGAATAAAGACTTACTTGAGGACTACTATGACTCAGCAAAGACTTAATAATTACATGGTAGTGCATGTAAACAGAGAAATAGCAGATGATTTGGAACTTGAAAACATTGCCGACATATTTATAAATAGAGCAGTAGTTCGTCAAAATACGTTCGCACTGAATAAAACATAATGTTTATGATAAATAAGGTGCACATGTCAAACTGCTGTGTAATATAATAAAATCTTGTATATTCTTGTGTCTAGTAAGTAACAAAAATAAATATAAGTAGCTAGGTATGTCATTAAAAATGCTGGAGCACCCACGGGAATTTTAAAAACTCGGCACCCCTGCTTGTATCAAACCAACTGTACAGCCTTCAGTAATATTACATACAATTTTTGTACGGATTTCGTGAAAATTTTATAAATTAACTTTCATATATCTGGCAGTCAAAAGATGAATAGCCAACATAATTTAGATCACAAATTGTAGTAAAAAAAAAACAAAAAAAAAGGATAAACAGTTCAAAGTTTATGTAAAATGTGCTAAATGTGATTTATGAGGTACAGATGTGTACTAAGTGATGATCGATTACAAGTAATTGATTATGTAAATAAAGATACATATAGGTATGTGTTTATGTGTATGTGTTTTTATATATTCATAATCAAATTATTGAATAGCATCACGTTTTTAAACAAATGCAACAGTGTTTATGTTGTGTTGGCTAAAAAAATAAAATAAATCAGCTGATTTTATTGAATTTTTATTATAAAATTTTTCAGGAAAACGAAGGATTCTAGTGGCATTTTACAATGCTATAATGATTTCTTGGGAAGAAATACCAAACAATTGACATAATTATACAGATTTTTTTCATTTTATGCCGTATTTCTTCTCAATAAGTTATTATAACATGTTTTTTGTTAAACTGTGGTAATATTTATTTGTTTAAATATCTCTTACGTTTATAAACCCTTTTGATGATTAACTTGTTACCTAATATAACATGTGAACAGCAAGTTGAGTTGTTATGGAATTTATATTCGGTTAAGGTTAAATTGTATTAAGATGGTTGAAGTTTGTGTTACATTCACAATCAATCGGCCTGTCAGTATGTTTACAGATAGTACCTACCGAAATATGTATATTCTTCATGGCAATCAACTAGCAAAATGTTCAGCTATAAAACTAGCTTATGAAGCTTTGATGTGCGAAGTTCAAATTTCAACATGCGAGGTTAGGTTTTTGGAATACCTACTTCAAATTCAATTTTAGACCTTACTAACTATATATTTACTCTTAGTGGCTGCCTCTGGTAGAAAATGTAAGTAGTAATGCCGTTAAATTAAACCAATAAAGTTTCATTAAATTCTACTAAACATTATATACGCTTTGCAAGTATGTAAATTAGGTATAATATAATCTTATAAATAAGTGAAAATAATTTTCAAATAGAATGACTAACTAGTTACATTTTAACTTACATTTTACAGGATTTAATTTAAAATTTAATTTGGGTCTAAGAATTCAGTAAGAAAATAAGAAACCTGCAATACAGCTGCATTATGTATGCTCACAAAATATTTTAAAAATTGAGCCAAATTCTACAACTATTATTTAAGTCGATATAATCCTATGCCAAAATAAAATTCATAGGTATATGAACAAAAGAATATCTATTTCCGCACTCAATTAACCCTCGAAACCAAAAACTGCAAAAATTACTTTTACAATTTCCGTTCAAATTACTTTTTACCTTATGAAATTATTTATGTTTGAATATAATAGTTTATTAATTCAAAAATTATTTACATAATTAGGGGCCGTTCACGTATTACGTAAGCAGATTTATTACAATTATTTACCCCCTCCCCCTTGTCAGCAAAAGTAAGCAAAGCTCTTCCCACTCATTTCATCAAAAATTAGCAAATCGAAGACCCCCCGCCCCCAATAGTGCTTACGTAATACTTGAACGGCCCCTTAATGGCAACTTTACATGATATAATTATTTTTCTAAAATATTTTTAAACTATAATAAACATAATATCGGCAACGATATAATCTATTAAGCTGGAGAGGTCATTTACGTAATCCATAACTGAATTTAAAAGACCAAGAAGATAAGTATAATTTTTTAATTGTATGTTTTATATTTATTATTAACAAGTAACATTTATTATCAAAACATTAATTTAATCACACAAAATATAGTTTTAATTACATCTTGAATTATGGCCTAAGCATAGTCATCTGTCAATAGAGCAAAATTGAAGGCATTTTGGGACATAAAATTCACATCACTTCAGTAGTAGTTCATAGGTGATATCTTACATGATATAAACAGCAAATTCGTAGGCATAATTTATTGAAGCGAAAGCTTCTTAACGGGGGCCCACATTTGCACATATGAAAATAAATGAACAAGGGAATGAATTGTATAACTTAAAATTTCATTTGTTTCGAACCACACTCTAGTTATGGGTAACACTTCAGATTTTGGAGTGCTGACACCTCAACACACAGATATTGCGAATTAAGAAGAAAAAAAGAAAGTAAAAAACAATAAGCTATCCAAATGTTATATGGGCTATATAATACAGCATATCCCCCTTCCATGTTCCTTTTTTAATTAATTTTAAGATCTATGAGCCAAATTATATTATATTCTAATAACTATTTAAAATGTTTGCTGATTTTGACATTGATTTATTTTTGTTCTTTTTAAGATCAGTTACTTCTATAACCATTTTGACTAAACTACTTTGGTATTTTAATTGGGTATATGAATATCAGTTGAACCATGCATTTCAATTTCAACTGTGTGTTTCTTAATTATTTTAATTACTATTGCAATAGTGTTTTATATTGACATATTTAATGTATATTTTTGCCTTATTGGATCTACAGCTCCTATTGTTTTAGAGCTACATGGATATAATTTGATACAAGCAACAAGCACAATAAGATTAATGCATAATTTGTACTTTCCTATCACTTCCAGTATAACTGGAAATGAAATTCCAATGGAACGCTGTGTATATTTTGATATTTCTGGATTCTTCTTAATACAACTGCTTTATTAAAAAATATATATGCCTACTTGATTTTGTACAGTGATTTGTATTAAATCCTTCTAGTGGACTAAAACAGTTATAAAAAATTAAAAACAAGGAGGTATTGTCAATAAGACAATTAAAATAAATGTCATCACAATTCTAGTTCATTTGAAATCAGTTCAAAAATGAATTAAAGAAATCACTTTAAAGCTTCCACATAATTAGAATACATTTAAAAATATTAGTAATAGTATCAAACATAAACTTTGTAATACTAAAGAGAAACATGTGCTCTTTATGACATTTATAGTAGGAAATATTGGAAATGCTCTTTGTTATGTATGTTATGTATTTCTTGATACATTTTGTATGTTGTTTGTCGTTGGTAGCTAAATAAAACTCATTAGGCATGTGGTATTTATTGCCATCGTTCATATGGCGCACTTCATTTTTTTTAATGTGCTCTATTAGTAGAATATCTTGAAATTAAATTATTTAATCTATTTTTAAACTCATCATGCCACCTAGATGTATATTTAAAAATTGTTGTACAAATGCCAAATAGGTGTAAGTGCAGTTTGATTAGAAATTGTTTCAAAACTTCAACAATATCAAATATGTTAGAAATTTCCATTTTTGTGTGATGTCCAGTTAAATTAAAAGTGATAGGAAAGTAAAATTTTTGCATAAATAGGGATCTTTTGTTGCTTATTACACCAACAAATTTTATGCACGAAGATCAACTACAGTTTTCATATATAAAGAAATCTGTCAACTTTCTTGAAGACTTTAAAAATTCCAATTCTGAATCTGGCTTATTTTAAATAGTCTATTTAATTTTTTTCTTAGGGTACAAAAAGAGTACTAGAGCACCCCAAAGAAAACACTGCTGTTTTTTTTTGCCACAAGAAAGTGTTTAAAATCTATAGGCACTATACTGAAGTTCACAAAATAGAAAAGACAGTTAAAGAAATAAATTTGCTTGCAAAAAAATCCACATACCATAAAACACAATTAGATAAGTAGGGGAAAAAGGGAGATCATTTATACAACACTCAGTTAAAAACTGAAGATGAAGAAACCATTGTTTGCAGAAAAACTGTAAAATATAAAAATCAAAGAAAACTGGATCGTCCCTGTCCCAATATCTTAGGGTATTATAGCACATTAAGTATAAGGCATCATGTAGAAAAATGCAAGCCACGATCTGAACACAAATCAAAAAGATTAAACATCCAGGCAGAGTGTAGAAAATTAGAAAATAATGTACAATCCAAGGCATCAGACATGTTAAAGTATAAAATCTTTCCAGTTTTAAATGACGATGATGTAACCCATGCCATTCGATATGATGAACTTACGCAAACTATTTGTGTAGGAAATATACAGCCCCACATCCGCCCAACACAGAAGGTCAAATATGCGACTATTAGGAAGATTACTTTTGTCAATCAAGAAGATGAATCCTCAATTTGAAAAATTAGCTCAAGAATTTGAACCAGCTTCTACTGATTTAAAAGTTAAATGTATTGCGACAGTTGCTGGATTAAATGCACAATCATTTACATACAAATCCCCAGCTACAGCTATGCTATTGGCAACTGAACTCAAAAAGTTGTGCAAACATGGAAATGGAATTCATCAAAATTGGAAACAAAATTAGTCAAAAAAATGGCAGACCTATATTTACTTTTTAATCTTGAATTTAATGTTACTGTCAATAAAAAAGGATTGGAAACCCAGAAAATTAATTATAGAAAAAAAACGTTGTTGCCAAAAACAAACCAAATTGCAGAATTTCAAATTTATTTAGAAAATAAAATTAAACATTTCACAAATGAGCTACAAAAAAAATCTACGAAACATTGGACTTATTTAGCACAGTATACCCTGATACATCTGGCCATATTTAATAGAAAAAGGCCCGGGGAAACACAAATAATATCAATAGACAATTACCGTAATTATGAGGTTGTAGAAGAAACCAATGAATGTCTAATGGAAGAAATGGATAATTTGTCAAAGGAACAAACAAAAAAAAGGGTACGATTCACAGGCAAATTAGGTAAAAATACAGCTTTACTGATTCATAGAGAAATAGGTTTTAAAGCATGGAAATCGAGATAGATGCGACTGTTAACAGTGTTGGCAAGGCAAAAATATAAATACGAAAACCAGACTGTCATTAATCATATGCTGGACGATTGTATAATTTTCAACCGAGTAATCCTCTATTACCAGCAAGTTTCGCTCGCGATGACCAATAAGCGGAATGGGACGGACAAGTACAGTTGACGACAGACTATACGACGTTTCAACGGTCGATGTAAATCACGATTACTTTTATTAGGCACGTCAAAGTTTATAACATGTATGAGTTAAAAAGAAGCTCTGAGATCAAATAAGAAAGAATGCTTTGAAGGTTCACAATAGTAATATTTTAATATGTTATTACTGCGAAACACTTAATAATTGTCATACTACAGGAATCACGAATTTACAATAAAAAATAAGGAAGTACAAATAATAACCCGTCGTTGCGAAACATTGAGTAATGAGTGCGTAATGTCATTAATCAAACTTTACAAAGTTTTCGCGCATTACATCAAACTATGTATAATTTATACTATGACTGTTAGCTACCTACTATTCAAAATTCATGATGTTACTTTGATAGTTGAAAATATTAATATATGTTATATTACAAATCACTGCTGAATAATACGTGCTATTTATAATAAAATACCAAAACAACAATTTACAAACTGCCTCTTTGTCAATGCCATATTATTTTAGGTTAAGTACGACAGTTGCTACCCTAATCTATCAAAATTCAAATTTGACCTTATTGTATCATTTAAATAGATCAAAGAAATTTGACAATTGGGGCACAGCTATGTCTACTGACAAACTAATAGCCACTAGTTATGTAAAAAAACTAGAAACTATCGTTTATTTTGACGAATATATTATCCAAATTGGATTTAGTGACATACAAATTATGTAAACACATAGAATCTGATATGCTAAAGAACAAAGTTTATTTTCACCAATGAATGGACTTTTACAGGTAGAAAATTTCCTATATGCAATCACCCTGCATAAAAAAGGAAATTTAGAGCAATTTTATACAATCATGATATCAGATGAATACCTAACACGAAATGAAAGAGATTGCAAGCACTGAAATATTAAAAGTCCAAAAAAACATGAGCAAAATAACTGCAAATGAAGTTTCCTAAGCTATAGAATTGCACAAAAGTCAAAATTTTTGAATCATAAGAAATTTAATGTCAATTACACAAAAAACATTCATGGAACATCGAAATACCGTATAGAAATAATAATTAAGATACAAAAAAATAACACAAGTGTCTAATTTCTCGACTAAGAGAACTTAGGTATGATTTCCTTAAAGGAAAAACTCGTGGCCTTGATTTATATTCACGAAGCATATATCAGCCATATTAAGTTATGCTTTTCCCCAGTTGCAATGACAGGTATTCACAATCTTGTCATTGCTCTTGTCACAAAGACGAAGATTTTAACATTAGACTATCAATAATTCATCAACAAGCTGGCTAGTATTTGTGATGGATACTTTTAGATGTAATTCTTTAAAAGGTAAATCTACCAAAGGGGAAAATCCAACAAATGAGCAATTAGGTGAGAAGGAACAGAATGGTGCAATGCACACTCTTTACGAGGCAAGTCTATTGCAAATAATAACCTTCGTGATTTAGACTGGCAATTTGAATTTACTGGAAAAATGAGTACATGGGAGAAATGACATCAATGATAGTACATTATCAGATCAGGAAATTAATATTTTCCTGATGATGAATCCAATTGTCCTGATGAGGAATTAAATTATATACTGAGACATATTCTTAAAGTCAGTTAACGAAAAATAATTTGAAGAAGTGTGTTGAACTATAGTAAGCATCGGCATTTTCTACTTAAGCAAACAAAAAAGTAAACACCGTTAAGCAAACAAAAGTTGTCATAATTGGATTCTGGCTGGCAATCTCCAATACAAATAGTAAGGGAAGATACTCAAATGCACACTTATAGAGAAGATAGGTTTTAAAGCAATAGATTTAATGTTAAAATATAGAAGTATGGTTGGAGTAAATCCTGAAAATGTGTATATATTCGGGCAACTATCACAATATAACAATCAGAATACATTTCAGGCTTGCAGTTTGATTCGTAAATTAGCATTGGAGTCTGGAATAGAAAAGCTTGAATTATTGCGAACTCGATTACTTAGACAGCATTTAGCTACCGAAACTGCTAGATCTAGAGTATACCCTCACCACATTGAGGGAAGAATTTCAGATTTCATGTCACATAAAAGGCAAATTCATGATGATTATTATGTATTGACACAAAAAACAGATGATATAACACAAGTGTCTAAATTACTCGAAGACTTTTCCCCAGTTAAAAATGTATCAAGCAATTTGGTTCAGGTGCCAACAAACAGATCTTTACAACCTTCATTTGAAACAGGGGAGACATCAAGTACATATCAGATCAGGAATATTTTCCTGATGATGAATCCAATTGTCCTGATGAGGAATTAAATTATATACTGAGAGAGTTATAACTATAGTAAAGTTGTCTGTAGTAAGGTAATTATAGCATCTGATTAGTTGGACCTGAATGTTTCTTAGAAATAAAAATCATTATTGAAGGGAAATGAATTTTCAGCTTTTCCTTTTGAATTTAAATATACAAGAATTTTACAATCTCTTTTAATTCTAATAAACATTAATGTTAGATCAATAGTAAAGTACTAGTGATACAATCTTTTTTTTTGAACATTCAGGGGTCCATATATATATATATATATATATATATATATATATATATATATATATATATATATATATATATATATATATATATATATATATATATGTTTTAGGTGGTTTCCGGGAATTCATCGGCGTAGTTGATAACTGATCCCTGCCGGGATCGATGGTAAAATGACGACGTTTCGGCAGAGTCACATCTGCCCTCTTCAGGTTGGTTCGCATAATTCTCGTAGCCTTCTGCTTTCGCTTCTAGTTACTCGAAAACTTAAAAACAAATATATATATATATATATATATATATATATATATATATATATATATATGTTTTAGGTGGTTTCCGGGAATTCAGCCGCGGAGTTGATAACTGATCCCTGCCGGGATCGATGGTAAAATGACTCCGTATTCGAATGCATATATATATTTTATATTCACTTTGATTCAATTAACTTTTTAAAAAAATATATTTATTTAGAAACATACAAAATTAAAATTGAACAATTAAAGTACTTGAATAACTTAATAGTATAAATGATATTATTTGAATGACTTAAAACTAAAAGCGATATTATTTGAATGACAACACGAGAACGTTTCCAGTTGCTTTTATAACATTGACAAAAGTGCTGATGCAAGTCAGCGTTTTTACTTGGTAAACAGACTCGTGTAGGTTTTCGGGGAAGTTGGGAAGTTGTTTGCATATAATTCAAGATGAAATTTGATATCCCTGAGAAGTCACGTACGCTTTAAATTCCGTTGACTTCTCGACTGTGTGAACTAAGTGCTGATATATTTTGCATATAACAACTCCCCTTACATATCAAAAGTTGATGCTATAACATCAACTTTTAGGAACAGAAACATAAAATAACATAAAATGATGTTTGAATGGTATGAATAATAAGTAATAAGTGTATAAAATATGAATAAAATAAAGTAAAAGGTAAAAATCAAATTGATATTTGTAAAATAAAATAAAAAATGTTAAAGTAAATGAGCAATAAAATAATACGAGTAATAATTAAATGCTTAACCTAAACATATCAAAATAAAATAGAAAGTAAAAGGAAATGTGAATAAAAATAATGTGTAGAAAAATAAATATAAATTAATATTAAAAATGGTGTTTTTAGAGAACATAAAGGGTATACCTAAACTTGCGTCTCTAAGCTTTGTTCTGTTTTCAAAACAGGCCTAAGCTTGGGGAAGAATTTGAGTCTTGGCTGAGGCACTGAAGTCTGGTCGGGATTGCAGTCCTTTGGAGGTTTTACCATCCTCTTTTTGAGAGCTTGGAAGGTGATGAGTGCTGCTATGATCATGAGAGCAGCTATGGTTGTATAGGTAAACCAAGAGATATTTTTGGTTACAAACGGCTGGTTTATGAGACCATCGAGGTCTCTGGAATATTGTTCCAATTTCTGATTTGCTACGTCTAATTCTTCTACGTTAAGCGTGTTCAGCTTCAGGGGCTGAAGTTCAGGAATTATAATTTTTTCTGGCACTGCGTCGCAACAGTTGAACGGCACTGTTACTGGTTGGAAGGTTTCTAGAACATCGGTTTGTTTACCAGATTCGGCTTGAACTTTTGTAATTCCTATAAACGCACTACACTCTGATTGAAGAGTCAATATGGAGTTGAGGGAGATTGTAAGAGTTTTTGGGTTTGTTTGAGCGCAATTCACTGTAACACTTATGGGTTCAGAAGTAATTATGAGTCATGTATTGGGTTCTAGTTTTTGAACGTTGTATCCTTGAGTGAATATTAGTGAGCTTTTACAGTTGTCGGGTAGCTTCTGGACATTCTTTAGAAGTTGAGCTTCACATAACGCGTTTGTGTCAATAGGATATGCGTAAAGTTCAGAGCACAGTTTCTTACGAGTGGATAACGGTTTACACGCACTTAAGTCTTTGAATAAACATTAAAGAATCATCATTCTTTGCAAGATATTTTTGAGTGAAGGATAGCATATGATGTAAACCTGTTCTTTCATCGTATATAGGGATAGGATATAAATGAAAGACTGTGTAAGGATGTTGTTCGACTAAAGGGATTCTTAACACAAATATATGCTCGGTATATGTTTGAAATGCCTCTAGTTCAATAATTTCCAGATATTGTGCGATGCTCCAGTACTTTACAGCCAATGGAAGGTTACTTTTGACTAAATTTTGCGATACTTCCTGTAATGAGGTAATAAGATGTTCTGGTGTTAAAATTGAAGAGTGAATTATTTTCAGACGCGCGAATGTGATAGAATTTAAAACATCATTTAAATTATCTTCTAAGTAGAGATAATTCTCCATAAGTTTTTCACATATTTCAAGTAGTGCGAGTTTTGATTCGACGTAGGCGACCTTATCATTAATTTTTCCGATAGTGTTTTCCAGCTTTATCATGTTATCGCTAAATAGTTTCTCGTCAATTCTAAGATTTTGGATAGTTTCGTTCAAGTTTTTAATTACTGATGTGGTGACACTTATTTGGTTTTTTTGTAAGTTCTCAATTTGAAGTTGGCCTTGATTTAAGCGGTTTATGCTTTCGGTAAAGTATTTTCCGTCGGCGGCATCTAAATTGCCGGTGATTGCCTTAAAAAGGGTACCTGCCCCATCAAGTATACCTCGTTTGTGTCTTTTAGTGTCCATGTGAATGTCAGTAAATTTCTGTTTGATTGAGTTAGAAATTTGATTGAGAAGGTTAATGTGGGTTTGTACGTCTGCGTGAAAGTAGTTCATAGCAAAAGAATTGAAGTTAACAGTTTTTACAAGAGTTTGTAATATTCTGTTATTTGTTGTAAATACTTGTTCTAGTGTAGAAATGTTTCTGTGTACTAAAAGTGTCCATTTATCATTGGATACAGTTATTTCTGCTTCGTTATGGAAGTAGATACCTAAAGTATTGTTTATTGGTTGTATTTGAAATTGGGGTACTGTTGACCCGAACAGCAGGCAAAACCTGAAACAGAAATTAACTTTCTGAGAATGGTTTCATTCGGTCGAAATTTACTTTTGATTTTTGGTTAGTTTTAGGGTTTAGTACTGTTGCGGAGTTTCTGTGGATCTCCAGGATTTCGAAAGGACCATTGAATTTAATTTGGAGTTTGTCCTTGATCTGGGATTCTTTAATATAGACTTTATCGCCTATTTGATAGTTAGGGAGTTTATCAGAAACGTGTTCATCAAATCTGACTTTCGCTTTATGTTTTTGGATTCCCGTTCTTTCGCGAGCAATTTTATAATAGTGAGACATACGATTATTGAGATCTCTGATGTACTTAGTTATCAGGGCTTGTTGGTTGTAGAGAGTTTCTGGAGTCCTACTCGAAGTATGTCCATAAACAAGTTCGTAAGGGGTGAATCCATGAGTTTTGTTTACAGAATTGTTATAGGCAATGATTGCATAAGGGAGGATGTTAAAAGGGTGTTCGTCAGGATTTTCTAGTTTATGGATTCTAATCATCTCTAATAAGGTCGAGTGGAATCGTTCTAATGAACCATTTGACTGGGGATGTCCCACACTAGAATAAGATAGTTTGATGTCAAATAGCTTACACAAGTCTCTCATTAGTGTGTTGTCGAATTCCCTGCCATAATCACAATGTATCCGTAATGGAGTACCGAAGTGTTGGAAATAGAGTAGTAAGGTACTAACAACGGTTTTTGCGGATTTGTCGGTTATGGAGTAGGCCTGAGAGAATTTTGTTAGTTCGTCCCAGATAGTTAATGCGTAGTTTTTTGTCGGGACTTCTAGAATATCGATGTTGACGCGTTCAAAGGGTGTCCGTGGGGTTTCAGTAATGACAAGTGGGCTGTCGAGATTTTTCCGGTAAACTTTTGCTCTCTGGCAAGATTGACAGTTTTTGATAAAATTGTCAACGTCCTTAGTCAGTCCTTGCCAATTGTATTTTTCTTTTATTCTGCGGATAGTTTCATTGATACCTCGGTGTATATTATTTTTGCCGTTATGGAATTGGTCGAGGATGATTGGTATTTGGTCTTTCTCAACCGTTTGGACGATATTTTGGCAAACTTTCCATTTGATATCGATTTCGGAAAAGATAAACAAAAGCATTTCCAAAATGGGCAGTTCAATGTTATTCTCAACACAGAATACTTCATTTTCAGTAAACACAACTCTACTATTATACAGAGATGCAAAAAGAATCTCGTTGACTATTTCTGGGTCAGAAGGGAGAGGGACGATGTAATAGCGTCTTTTTCTGACACTTTTGCTTGCAAAGACATTTACTCTAGGGGTACGGAAATCAGCATTTTCCTCAAAAATGTCTTCGATGATGTCATGGTGAAAATTTTTCATGAGAGAGCCTTGGGGAAATACTAGGATGTTTTTGTTTCCTCGGTCTAAGAGTTGGCAATTAGAAAATTGAATTTTGTCGTAATCTATGAGAGAGACGGTTTGATATCGCTCGACAAAAGTTTTAAATTCTTCGGAGATTTGTTGGAGATTAATGGGACTTCTCGTCTGGGGTTCTTGTGAGTCATCGTCAGTTTCGTTTGTTGGGAGTACTGTAAATGGTGTTAGATGATTGTTTGCTTGAAATGATATGTATTCATTAAAGTTGTTAACTTTAATGCGAGAGAGCGCGTCGGCGTTTTTATTTACTTTGCCGGGTTTGTAAATTATTTGATAGTCGTACTCCTCGAGCTTAAGGCGCCATCTTGCAAGTCTACTTCCAGGGTCCTTTATAGAAAACAGCCAAGTTAACGGGCGGTGATCGGTCAGAAGTAAAAACTTACGGCCAAAAATTATCGGACGAAAGTGTTTAACCGCCCACACTATTGCAAGGAGTTCTCGTTCTATGGTTGAATACTTAGTTTCAGCATTGCAGAGAGTTCTGGAGGCATAGGCTACGGGTAAATCTTTACCTACGGGGCCTTGAGAGAGCACTGCGCCGATAGCAAATGAACTGGCGTCGGTTGTAAGAATAAATGGCTCTTCAAAATTAGGGTATATGAGTATGGGAGTAGAAGTAAGGGCTCTTTTTAATTCGTCAAAAGATTTGACACATTCTGAATCAAACTGGAAAGGTGTGTCTTTTTGAAGTAATCTTGTCAAAGGTTTTGAAATCTTGGCGAAATTGGGGATGAATCGCCTGTAATAACCAGCTAACCCTAAGAAGGACTTGATATCTTTTGGGTTTTTTGGTTGGCGGAAATTTAAGATACAATCTACCTTTGAGGGGTTAGGCTTCACGCCTTCGGGAGTTATAAGGTGGCCAAGATACGCGACCTCTTTGCGAAGAAACTCGCATTTGTTGGGTTGGATTTTTAGATTGGCTTTTCGCAATCGTTTGAAAACTTCAGAGAGTCGGGCTATGTGCTCATGTATAGTCGGAGAATAAACGATAATGTCGTCCATATAGACTAAACATCTCTCGTTTTGAACACCTAAAAGAATATTATCCATTACCCTTTGGAAGGTGGATGGAGCGTTTTTAAGACCGAAGGGCATTCTAACAAATTCGAAATGGCCATTATCAACTGTGAATGCTGTTTTTTTGGATGTCTTTAGTATCGATTTCGATTTGGTGAAACCCGGAAGCTAAGTCGAGGGTGGTGAAGTATTGGCATTTGCCAAGTTGGTCAAGTAAATCCGAAATATTCGGTAGGGGATATTTGTCGTCAACGGTAAGTTCATTTAATTTACGATAATCGACGACGACACGCCATTTTTGGGTACCAGATGCGTCTAGTTTTTTGGGAACTACCCAAACCGGGGATGACCATGGCGAATTAGACGGACGTATAATGCCTTGGTCAAGCATCTTTGATATCTGACTTTTTACCTCTTGTTTGTGTATTTGGGGGTACCGATATGACTTTGTGAAAGAGGGTTTTGCGTTATTAGTGTCTATCGAATGTTTGATTTCGTTTGTAAAGGTCAGTTGGTCACCTTCTAAATAGAATATGTCGGAATATTCCAGGCAAAGTTGAGAAATAAGTTCGGCTTCCTCCTCGTTCAGATGTTCTAACCGAAGTTGTTCCATAATTGTAGTTTGTCTATCAGGCTGGGTCAAGTTTTGAGAGTAATTTTCAGAAAGAATGTTTACAGAAAAATTGTTTATCGGTTCGAGTCCCAAATTGTCGAAATTAACAGTCTTGGGGATAGCATTTGCATTTAAAACTGAAGTAAGGAATTCGCCTTTTTCATTAATTTTAACAAGGGCACGGGGAAGATAAACTTTTTCTATTTCGGCAGATGATAGGAAAGCATCAGTATTAGTGAGGTTACATTTTAATTTGCATATTTGTTCTGTTCTGGGTTCTAAACAGATTGTATTAACCGGGATGCAGTTATTGAAAGTTGAAGGGTTCTGAGTACGCATGACAGTATCATCCGTAACTTTGTAGAGAGGTAAAGTTTTAAAATTAGTGACAAGTTGTTTGCTGTTAAAGTCTATAACGCAGTTATAGTGTTCAAGGAAATCTGAACCCAGTAATCCGTCGAATTCAATGTCGATGTTGCAAATATATACCTTGTGTGGGTCGGCGACATTGAAAGGTACAAGGGTGGATTCGTTAAGATTTTCTGATCGGTGATTCCTTGGATGACTACGTTTTCGGGAAATCGTTGTTTGAAGCGTTGGCAGGTTTCAGGTTTAAAAATTGAAAGTCCTGCACCCGTATCGATAAGAAGTTTATAGGTGTTTGAAGAGTCAGTAATATAATAAAGATTCTTTGAGTTGACGGAAAGAAGGGGTCTTACAGAAAGTTCTGTTCTGGGAAGTTGACATTGGGGCTGAAGTCGTCCAGATTCATTGTCTGAATTTGGGTTTGAATTTCTGAAATTTCTTGGTCTGGGGGTTCTGACTGAGTGGGGGTCAAATGAAAATTTACTTGAGAAGAATCAGGTTCGTCAGAATAAAATTCGTATAACTGTTCAGTATTGAAATATTCTGGTTCATTGTTTTGTTCGAAATCATTAGGGTGATAATCTTGTACGTTTCCGTACTCATCGGGTAAAGAGGTGTAATGATTTTCGTTTTGAGAGTAGTTATAGTCATTGTGATATGGTCCAAATTGCAGATTGTTTAAGTGATGAGTCTTTGGTTGTTGGCGTTGTTGATGTTTAAAGAAACTCGGGTTCGGTCTGTAATTGCCAGACATTTGGGGTTGTCTACTGGTAGATGGACGAAATTGTTGCTGTGAAAATTGTTGACTGGGATTAACATTTGTAGATTGATTAGCAGGTTGATTGGAAAAATGAGGGCGGTAATTCGAATAATTCTGATTAGAATTCGGGTTGTGTTGAAATTGTCTCATTCTCAATAAGCATTCGTTGCTTAAATGGCCCATGCTTTTACAAAAAGAACATTGTTTTGGAGGTGGACCGTTATTTGGTTTACGAGGGGGTTGTTGGAAACTTCTATTACCTGAAAATTTCTGGGTTTCTAAATGTGATAGTTGTAGTTCTCGTTTAATTCTGGAAATTGCAGTGAGAATACTGCATGGGTCGCTAGCGCGAACGAGTTGACCAATTTTGGGCTCTAAACCCGTGAGGAGGCTATTAAGAGCCATTGACTCCATTAAGTCAATCTGCGCTTGCTTTTCTTTGATTGTTAAATTTTGTTTGTTTATAGCTGCTAGCATTTTCGCTTGGTGCGTCTGGAGTCTAGCAGAGAAAGTGAGGGGGGATTCATTAGGAGTTTGCCGCATTCGTTGCAAGTCCTGTATGAGAGCCGAGAGATCTCTAGGATCTCCAAAATGATTTTCTAGGAGGGTTTGAATTTCAGCTAATTGACTAGGGTTTCGCGAATTAATTAATTCAGCCGCTCTACCGCGTAACTTATTTTTGATGTGGAGAATTAGCAATACTTGCTGATTATCCGTTGCCATGCTGTAAGCAGTATTACAGGAGCATATGAAAGTATTCAAAAATATCGGATTACCATCATACTCAGGAATTATGGCAAATATTTCCGAAAGCTTATAGGGTTCTACGGTTGGTGTAGCTGCTTGTCTAGTGGTGGCCATTTTTATAAATGTATAAATTCGCACAATAAATAAAAATTAAATGTTGAGGTTTTAAATGTAAATGGTAAATATCTAGTTTATCAAAATCCAATATCGAGCAATGTTTAATAGAGTAATAACAAATTTGAAATAGGAATGTATAAATGGTAGATTAATAATAGACTTGAAATAATGTTTCAAATACTTCGAAATATGTAAGTCAAAGTAATGGAAATAAAATAATATGATTATGTGAAATTATTTAGGAAGGTAAGGTTATGAGGAATAAAATATTATATAAATGAAAGAACTGGTGGTCATTCAAAAAAATAAAAAATAGTTACTTTATGTGATTCTTACGTTATTATTCCTCGCATCGGACTGTTCTCCGCGTCACTTAGCACTGGTTAGCCTGGTTGCGTGTTCCCTTGCTAGTACTTGGTAGTTGTTGTCCTTTTCAAGTAGGTTTTGTCCACAATGATTTACAAATCTCCACAGTCAGTTAGTATTCACGTGTTCTAACTGTGTTGGACAATCCTACTGACTGCGCCAATTTTATATTCACTTTGATTCAATTAACTTTTTTAAAAAAATTATTTATTTAGAAACAAACAAAATTAAAATTGAACAATTAAAGTACTTGAATAACTTAATAGTATAAATGATATTATTTGAATGACTTAAAACTAAAAGCGATATTATTTGAATGACAACACGAGAACGTTTCCAGTTGCTTTTATAACATTGACAAAAGTGCTGATGCAAGTCAGCGTTTTTACGGGAAGTTGTTTGCATATAATTCAAGATGAAATTTGATATCCCTGAGAAGTCACGTACGCTTTAAATTCCGTTGACTTCTCGACTGTGTGAACTAAGTGCTGATATATTTTGCATATAACATATATATATATATATATATATATATATATATATATATACATTAAACAATTTCCCAAAAAATTCTCAGAAATACCGTTTCTCTAAAAATTGCATTTTGAATGTTAAGTTGCTCAAAGGACTATTGTAATGTATTTAGGAAAGAAGCAGGAGCGGAAATCATGGACAACTATAGAAAAAGAAACTGCGAGAAATTACTTTTGTGAAGAAATAAATAATAATTCACTTGTGATTTCAAGACAAGGCAAATAAATTTTTCCACTTACATTTATATGACATTTATAAACAACGAACTCCTCATCTCATCATGCAATGGTTGAAATGTGAAAGAAAAAAGATTTTGTTACAAAAAGAAGGTACCATAGGTAATAACTAGTTTTGAAATATTTAATACAAAATGTAAACTAACTCATACACATTTTTAGGTAAACGACTTAGATGGAGTACACCTGAAAAGGAAATAATAAAATATGCAACAGAAAAACACTCAAAAACTGGAACTAACCACACCATGGAAGAATGTGAAGTTATAAAAAAAATTCATACATTTTAAAAGATAGAAGTGCAGCAGCAGTTCGCTCATATATTTCTTCACAAGTGAAGAAAAATCATAGTTTCTAGATTAAAAAAATATATATTATATAGCAGTATTTCTTGTTACTTCATATTACTATTTTTTGTTACAAATTCCGAATAACAAACTGCAAAATTTTGAAATAACTGATATTTTATCGTTGTTTGAACTGTACGATTTTTTTCTTTCAAAATACATTACAACGGGGTCTGATCTAGACCCCGAAACGTTTGGAATATACAACAATTTCCTTTAAAGTGTGGTGTTATTTCCCAATAAACACTTAGACACTGAAAAATATGCCACAAGTATCCTTCAGAAAACAAAATACATTACTGTTAATTCCAATTAATTGTACTTGCATTATAAATGGCTTATTCAAAATGAGTGAAGTGCTCAAAAATATTTTTCCAAATGGAGGTCAGTATTCATATTTCTGTATAGAATTACTATTTACTTTCCCTTAATTTTATATATTAAACGTAAGAATGCATTCTTAATAAAAAATATATTTTATTTTAAGTAAATTTGACTTACCAAATTGTAATTGCTTTACATTTTTTTATACCATACTGTTCTATTGTTCAAACAATCGTTAATTCCCACTAACGTATTCTACAGTTCATTAATTTTCTACACCTTTTAACATTTTATTCTATAAACCTTATATTCCAATTCATTTATATCGATAAACATGGCACAAGCTTCACCAAATTCAGGTACCCCTGAAACAGAAAGATATCGGTTAACGGAAATATTTTCCGTTATACCCGAATTTGAAGGCGACCAAATTTCCTTGGGAACCTTTATAGATGCGTGTAATTGCGCATATAATATGTCCACGGCGGATCAAAAATATTTGTTAGTGATCCATATCAAAAATAAACTCAAAGGGAAAGCGGCGCAGTTGGTAAATTCAAGGAACCCTGGATCGTACCTTGAAATCAAACAACTATTGACCCTACACTTTGGAGATTCTCGTGATCTCTCTTCCCTTATTCACGACTTACAACGTCTAAAACAACTGTCGAACGAGTCCCCATTAACGTTCTACAATCGTCTCCAAGTATTGAGTGCGAAAATGCACTCCTGCATTCACAAAACTGCTGGGCTTAGTCCAGAACAAAAAGACGCCCAGACCACTCTAGTGGATACTATGGTCATGAATACCCTTCTTACGGGATTAGAACCCCGGTTAGGACAAGTAATTCGTGCCAGTAACCCAAAAGACCTTCTAGAGGCACACTCCCGGATCAGAAAACGAACAAATCTGTTCCTCTCAAACCCAACTTTCAAACACGAAAGTCGACACAACCTCCTAAGTGTCTTCATTGTGGTCGATTAGGCCACATAGCCGTAAATTGCCGATTGAAAAATCAAAACAATTCTCAAATATTCAATCAAAACCACAGACCAAATCCTGTTGGGCCTAACCAACAAACAAGGCCAAACTTCCCCCCAAATAATCCCCCGGTTCAACAAGGACAACAGTTTCGTCCACAAAACTTCCAGAGACCCCCTTTTAGGTCTCAAATGAACCCGAATTATTCTCGTCCTTCGGTTATACAGAATAACCCGAATAACCGCCCTGAAAGGACACATCATTTCAATGAACATCAAAATGATGGTTATTCCCACTATCCAGACTACAATTACTATACCGAGGATAACAACACTTACGATTATGAGGATGATCTTCAAAATTATCCTATCGTCGAACAAACTTTTGAAGATACCCCTATCGAGCCTTTTAATAGTCATCAATATCAGGATTTTCTAGCGCTTCCGAGCCTAGACCAACCTCCCGATTCGACAACAACTTTGTGCGAAGTCGAAACCCAAATTCAAAACCTGAATCTCGACGATCTGAACCCAGATTTGAACTTCCCGGAGCAACTATTTCTTTAAGCCCACTTCTTACTGTGAACTCTAAAAATCTTTACTACATTCTAGACGCTTCTTCTAAATTTAAACTTCTAATTGATACCGGAGCTGGTATCTCAATCTTCAAGGAAAATACAGTCAAAAATTTCACCCAAAGATTTCCTGAAAGAGTAACTATTCAAGGTATTACCCACGAAAAAATTCCCATCTCACAATCAACTTTAATCCCATTCGCTCCACGTAACCCACATAAAGTTTTTATATACGATTTGGACATTGAGTTTGACGGCATACTAGGATTAGATTTTCTTGAACACTATGAATACATAGTTGACTTAAAATCTAAACAGCTAATAACAAATTTTAAAACCATCAACGATCAACGATCAACCCTTGACTGATGTACCCGACACACTCAACGTTAAGCCTAATATTACTTCACAAACACCTACACAAAACAAAATAACCATTGAGGCACGCACAGAAAAGATCTTTAAACTTAAATGCGATCTTTCTAACATCGACGCCATCTTACCAACTCAAGAAATTGACAGAGTACGACTTCCAAACGCACTCGTACACATTAACTCAAAAGGTGAATTTCTAACTTCCATTATCAACGCTAACGCGATGCCCAAAACAGTAACTTTTTCTGATTTAAAACTGGAACCACTTGACAAAACTCACCCTCTTCTGAATTTCAATACAGACGATTATCATGAACCCCAATACATAGACAGAAACTCGACTATTAGACAACAAATTAGAACTGAACATCTAAATGACGAAGAACGCGAACAAATCACTGATCTTTGTTTGGAATTTCAAGACATTTTCTATCTTGAAGGTGACGTCTTGACTTTCACTAACGAGGTTAAACATCCGATTGATACGAATAACGCAAAGCCCGTTTTCACTAAATCATACAGATATCCTCAAGTTCATAAAAAGGAAGTGAAAACCCAAATTGGAAAAATGCTTGAACAAGGTATCATTAGGCACTCCTCATCTCCTTGGTCCTCCCCTGTATGGGTCGTCCCCAAGAAGCTCGATGCTTCTGGTAAACAAAAGTGGCGAGTAGTTATCGATTACAGGAAATTAAATGAATTGACTGTAGATGATAAATATCCTCTGCCAAATATCTCTGATCTTCTCGACCAACTTGGAAAGTGTCAATATTTTTCGACACTGGATCTCGCTTCCGGGTTCCACCAGTTGGAAATCCAAGAGGAAGATATTCCTAAGACTGGCTTTTCTGTCGAAAATGGTCATTACGAATTCGTTCGTATGCCATTTGGTTTAAAAAATGCACCTTCTACTTTTCAGAGGGTCATGGACAATATTCTTCTCGGTATACAGAATGAACGTTGTCTCGTCTACATGGATGATATCATCGTCTACTCTCCGACCATCCATGAACATATTTCCCGGTTAACAGAAGTTTTTAAACGACTTCGGAAATCTAACCTAAAAATTCAACCTGATAAGTGCGAATTTCTTCGTAAAGAAGTGGCTTATCTTGGCCATCTTATCACACAAGAAGGTGTAAAACCAAACCCTTCAAAGGTTGAATGTATTCAGAACTTTCCGCAACCCCAAACTCCGAAAGACATCAAATCTTTTCTTGGTCTCGCTGGGTATTACAGACGCTTCATACCAAATTTTGCGAAGATCTCTAAAACTCTGACAAAACTACTCCAAAAAGACGTCAAGTTCATCTTTGACGCAGATTGCAAGTCTTCCTTCAATGAACTGAAGCAAGCCCTTGTATCTGACCCAATCCTGATATATCCAAACTTTGAAGAACCCTTCCTGCTCACTACTGATGCTAGTGCTTTTGCTATTGGAGCGGTTCTTTCTCAAGGCCCCGTGGGAAAAGATCTCCCTGTTGCATACGCTTCTCGCACCCTCTGTGCTGCAGAGACACGATATTCCACCATCGAACGAGAATTGTTGGCCATAGTTTGGGCTGTTAAGCACTACAGACCGTATCTTTTTGGGAGAAGGTTTACACTCCTGTGTGACCACCGTCCGCTTACTTGGCTCTATTCCATCAAAGATCCTGGCAGTCGTCTAGCCAGATGGCGCCTTAAGCTAGAGGAATACAATTATAAGATTGAGTACAAGCCCGGTAAGGTAAACCAAAACGCAGATGCTCTTTCTCGCATCAAAATCAACCATTTCAAGCAATGTGCTGATTTCCTTTCCAAAATCAAAATTTTCGCCAACAACGAAAGTCACTCCGAACAACCTGAAAACTCTGACAATGACGACGAACATGACGAAAGAATTATCGCTGAGTTTAATCGATTTGTTCAACTCTACAAAACTGAGTCAATAATCGATTACTCTAAAATTGAAATATCCAATTCTCAACTTTTAGACAAGTCCCACAAACGCATAGTTACATTCTTTTGGCAAAACAAAACTAACGATTTACACGACAAAATTATTGATGACTTTTTCGAAGAAGAACCTAATTTCAGTAATGACACTCTAACATCACGGCCAGTAAATCTGTCAGGCATAGAAAATACTTAGTTGTACCTTTGCCCTATGACCCTGAAACTGTCGTCTCACATCTTTTCAAAATTATTTATACCAACCAAGACCAATTCAACGACTCCGAAACATACTGCATAGAAAATAACATAGAACTTCCCATTCTCGAAATTTTATCTTTCATTCTCTCCGACAAAGAAATCAAACTGAAAATGTGCCAAAACATTGTTACAACTCCTACCGAAGACGAAATTCCTATAATAATACAATAATACCACTCTGGTAAAAACAACCTCAATCGTGGCATTAACGAAACTATCAGACGTGTTAGGGAAAAATTCAATTGGACCGGCTTAATTAAGACTGTAGAACAATTCATCAAATCCTGCGAAACTTGCCAAAAAGTAAAGTTCTGTAGGAAAAACTTAAGTGCACCTTTTGTTATTACGGAAACACCCAAGACTCCTTTCGAACGTATTAACATTGACATCTTTGAATATCCATCTAGAAATCATGCACTCACTATTAGGGACGAACTGTCGTAAACACCCTTCTGATTTTCTTTCAACATTACGGAACTCCACTTCGCATCCATTGTGACTATGGACGTGAATTTGACAACACTTTAATGCGGGATCTATGCCAACTATACGACATAAAACTGACATTCTCCAGCGTTCAACATCCCGAGTCAAACGGTTCTATTGAAAGATTTCACGCGACCTTAGCAGAAATGATAAGGGCAAATACAGCGGAACATCCAAACGAACATCCATTTAACGTCCTCCCTTATGCCATCATCTGTTATAATAACACGAAAAATAAAACCACCGGTTTCACGCCCTATGAACTCATATTTGGGCACACTTCAAGTAGGCCTCCAGAAACCCTTTACAACCAGGAAAAACTGATTTCGAAATACGTAAGAGACCTAAATAACAGAATGGATTATTACTACAGACTCGCCCGTGCTAAAACCGAAAAACAGAAAGAAAAATCTAAAGTGCGATTTGACCAACACGTTTCTACTAAACAACCCGATTACAAAGTAGGCGACAAAGACTACGTAAAAGAGTCCCAAATTAAAAATAAAGCCGAAAACAAATTCAACGGCCCCTTCGAAATTACCGGAATACGAAAAAACTCTGCCACCGTCATAAATTTACAAACAAACCAAATAACTAAAGTTAACTTTGACAGACTAAAACCGTATTTTGAATAAATCCCTTTTTTCAGATTCTGTGGACTGTTTTCAGTCGTGAACCTTCAACAGTACTCCATTACGCCTGTTAACAATACTATAGGAGTTTTCTTTCATGAAGAAGGAACCCTTAAAATTTCTAATGACAAATGGACACTCCTTGTTTACAAAGATCTAAGCCCATTTCGAGACGCTACTTTAAACAACGACAATATACTGAACAGACTTTTAGATACTATTAACCACAACAAAACTAACGTTAAAATCTTCAAATCAAAAGTACAGACTCACGTAAGCCTCCTGAAACAAATATCAAAATCTGTTAACATCAAATATACAGAAATTTTCGCTGACACTGAGACTTACAGTACCAACAGAAAGAAACGCGGACTAATTAATGGACTGGGATCGATTTGGAAATCTATTTCCGGTAACTTAGATGCAACAGACGGAGAATACTTTAGTGACTCTATAAACAAAATTACTAAAGACCAACATCAAATTGAAAACTTAATGAAACGACAATTATCAGTAACAACTTCAGTCATTAAGAACCTTAACACCACAATACAAAAATTTCAGTCCGAAGAAAGAATATTTTCGGAAAATATCGAAGCAATTAGGAAGTCAATTGTGTTCATTACAGACGATCTTGCTTTTTATGAACTTCAAGCCAATGTCTTGGATTTGTGTGAAAGCTTAATGGAAAGTTACGTATACATTGAAGATACCCTCAACGATGTATTAACTGCAGTCTCTTTCGCCCGTCTAAAAATCTTACATAGCTCAATTATAAACCCAGTAGATTTGGTCGACTCCCTTCAGAAAATATCACAGTCACTTCATGAAAATAACTTACCACTTCCAACCTATAGTTCAAATGTTGCTAGATACATCGATCTAATAGAATTGGAAGCTTTTCAAATCAATACTAAAATTGTTTTTGTACTAAAAATCCCCTTAGTCAATCCTGAAACGTATACACTATACCGCTTGTATCCTATCCCAGTTTTGGATTATCGAACAGGATTTCACCATATTCTTCCAACAAAATTAAAATATATCGCGAGAGATGACGATTCGCTATTGTACGCATCTTTCGAAGAATTGAGTGACTGTAAGCCATTATCTAAAGAACATAAGATCTGTTCCAAAGTTATTCCACACACCATAGATAAAGAAGCCCTCTGCGAAGCACAGCTTCTTAGACAGCCAGCAGCCCTTCCTCCAACTTGCAAGCCTTTAATATTATATGCCGAAGAGTATAATATTCAAGAGATTGACCTGAACCTTTGGTTAATCTCGATTTCCGGACAGTTGCCCATCAACATCAAGTGCAAGGGAGAAGATGTCGTTACCCAATCCATATCGACAAATTCTCTACTGACCATCCAACCCAGTTGCAATGCCTTCATCGGAAACACCAGGGTCCATGCCAGAAGGACCACCAGCAACGTTGACAACATCACACTTAAGAGTCACCCAGTCAACATCCCCTACAACTGTTGCGACAACCTGCCAACCATCAGTCAGCTTCCAAAGTTGAAACCCATGAGACTACAAGAATTGGATGCCAGAGACCTGAATATCGCTAACCATAAGCTTAGACAATACTCCAGGGAATTGGAAAAGCTCCTAGACCAACCATTCTTGGAGAAACACACCTCCTGGTTTACGATCATCACAATGGCAACAACCGCAATTGTGGTTGCCCTCCTTTCCATGAACATCATCAGGAAGAAATTCCAGAAGCCTCCAACGATCAGCCCTCCTGCCGATCCAGCACCACCACCAGGTCCATCAACCATCAAGCCCAGGGTAAAACTCCATAGCCTCCTTAGTCCTGTCGAGGATATGGAATTGCAGAACCTCTCTTAAAAGTCGATGCTGTAGCATCAACTTTTTTATATGGATGGGAGTTGTTATATAAGTTATTCCATCGACTTATGTGAAACCATCTAGCAACAGTTCCCAAGCTGAATCAGCATCCACGTATCGTCCCAGGTTACCTTCGACGACGTACATCCGTGAGAACAGCAAACGCTGCGACAGCTTAGTCAGCATTCTAATGTTATAAATTGTTCAATTGCCTTATGTCTGCATTCATTATTACTTACAGATTTGTCTAGTTTAGTTTAACACTCATTTTGTCTTTTTAATTGTTATATAAAGTTTTATTATTTTCATTGTTATTTTCAAGTTATTATTTTTATTAAAAGTATTGTGCAACTATAAATAAAATCTTTTTTAAAAAGAGAAATTTTGAAAGTGTGATATAACATATATAGCTGTAGAATAAAAGTAGTTAAAGATTTAGAATTTTAATGGTTTTTAAAAACTAAGTTTTTAACAAAACAAACATTACTGGCGCAGTCGACGTAGAATAGTTCAACATACTCAAGCCCTCAACGTAGCAGTACAGCAGTTTTGAGAAAGCCAAAAATCACCAAAAACTGAAGGTTTTCAAGCCGAAACGAACTAGAACCTACAATTCAGCAAGAAATCAAGGTAAGTGAGACTCTCCTCAACCCAGATACCTTCCTTGAATGCCCATTGAAAGTATCAAGAAAACATTTTTTTTTAATTTTTAAGAACAAGCGAATAATTTTGATTAATTTCATAAGTGTAACAAATAGCACATAAAACAAAACGTGAATTTTGCCAAACAATTGGCTCAGATATTTAATTACGAATACAAAGAGCATTTGTTTCAATATTCATACAACAATTGTTCTTGAATAGCAGTCTTATTTCTAATTGATATATTTCATTTAGACGAATTAGCATTGCTAACAAAACAATAAGATAATTTAAAAGATAACATTCGCTTGAAGTGCAATTAATTTTTTTCATGAGCTTGAAAATAATTTGCATGATTTAATTTTAAGAAATAAAAACTGTGTTGTTTATTTTAATTCACCCACATTTTGCATTGATTTATTTTTACAATTTTGTATTGACATCAACAATTTCTTTTATTACTCAACTGTTAAAATCAAGTTGAAAAAAAATCTTTATTTTTACCTAAAGTTTATTCAAAAGTGAATGAACAAGTTCAGAAACCCCAAAAAAGTTTTCGAAACAGATTCCAGTGATTCTGAAACAGAATTAAATCTTTCTTGTTTCCAAAAACAAATAACAAAAATCATGAGCCAACCGCCCAGCAACCCCCACAAACCTCATAAACTTCCCAAATCACAATTGACATCAATTTAATCAAATACTTTGCCGAATTCATCCCCGAATTCAATGGAAACCCCTTGGAGTTGCGACAATATATTGCTCAAGTTGAAAGCATGTTCAGTGAATTCCCCGACTCAACTCACAAATTTGTCTTTACCCACGCACGTCAAAAATTAAAAGGTGCAGCAAAAATAACTTGTGCTGGAAGAACAGAATTAAATACATGGGATAGCTAGACTAATTTCCCTTTACTCATGCACTGATACTTTAGAAACCCTTGAAACAAAAGTAAACCAAGCTTACCCCAAACCCAACGAAACTCTTCTTAACTTTGCTTCAAGATTACAACACATTCGTTCTCAAATCATTGATAAAATACATTTATCAGAACATACAAATTTTAAAAATTGAATTTTGTGAACTAAATGCAAAAAATCGCTTCATAACTTTCATCCCTGAACGTTATCAAACTGACATAAAATTAACAAACCCTGTTGCTCTTGAACAAGCAATTGACATTTTCCAAAACCTTGAACAAGAATACGAACATCGTATAGCTCAAAGAAATTTAGGACAATCACAACAAAGACATCCAAACAACCCAAAACCTCAATTTCAAAATCAAGGTTTTCAATTGAACAATAATTTCAATTCTCACACTTCTAATGAAGAAGTCACAACCAAAACTTTCCCAACAATTTCAAAGGAAAACAATTTCCAAATCAATACAACCCAAATCAACAAAGACAATTTAACCTTCAATTTCAAAGAAGACCAAATGTCAATAATCCCCAAAGATTAAACCAAAATCAAAACAGAAATTTCCAACCTCATCCCCCAAAACCAATGTAAGGTGTAGAACACTTCACTCAGAGAAATAATTATCCAGGACCCTCAAGACAACATTCATCTACCATAACCAGGATTTTCGAATTACCCCCAACTCGAAGAATCAAACTTAACGTATGAATTACATCAAATAACTGTAAATTCTTTGCCTTTAATAATAAGACCTTACATTATACATGAATATTACCCTGAAGGAATTTTAATAGACAAAACTGAATTAAAAACTTGTACAGGAAAAGTCACCGCTCAATACAAAGAAGTAATACCACCCTTTACTGAATTTAACACAGATCTTAAAATTTATTCTTTATGACTTTCATGAATACTTTGATGGATTAATAAGTTTTCGACATCTTCAAAAACTAAATCTTTCAATTGACGTAGAAAATATTCAACTTGTAAACAGACAAACAAACATTCCAATTTATTTCCGCAAAGATTTTTCAACTTATACCTTTGATCTTAATCCCTTAGAAATCATAACGAAACGAGTCCCAGTAAACATAAAAGAAGGACAAATTTTATTTAATTCTTATAATCAAAATGGAATTTATATACCTGAAATATTAACAATTGCAAGAAATGGCTTTGCAAAAATAGAAATTCACAACTCTCTCCCAAAACATAATTTAATAACATTCAACAAACCCTTCCCTTGCACCATAATCAATGACCAAGTAGAAATCTACAATTTTAATTTAATACCCCCGAAAGTGACAAAATAGACATATCAACCCTTATCAGAACTAATCATCACTTAAACTCTGAAGAAAAAACTTCATTACTAAACTTATGTGAAGAATTCAACGATATTTTTCAAAAACCCAATTACTTAGTTTCACGAACATAGTCAAACATCAAATAAGGACTAAGGATGAAGAACCATGTCATTCAAAGACATATAGACTTCCCCAAGTACACAAAGTAGAAATTCATAGACAAATTGAACCAATGTTAAATGATGGAATAATCAGACCAAGTATCTCACCCTGGTCATCCCCTGTGTGGATAGTACCAAAGAAACTCGACGCATCAGGAAGAAGAAAATGGCGAATAGTGATAGCTAACCGAAAAGTAAACGAAAAAACCATTGACGACCGCTATCCTATCCCCAACATAAATAATATTTTAGACAAATTCGGAAGATGTAGATATTTTACAACCCTCGACTTAGCCTCAGGTTATCATCAGATCGAAATGCACCCCGACAGCATAGAAAAAACAACTTTTAACACAGACAACGGACATTACAAATTTTTAAGAATGCCAATTGGACTTAAAAATGCATCCGCGACATTCCAACGAGTAATGGACAATGTTCTCAGCAATTTTCAAAATAAGATATGCCTCGTATATACGGACGACATTATTGTATTTTCAACTTCACTTACAGAACACATCAAAAACTTAAAACAAATTTTTCAAACTCTTAGAAATGCTAATCTCAAAGTACAACTTGATAAAAGTGAATTTTTAAGAAAAGAAGTAGAATTCTTAGGACACATCATAACACCATCAGGAATAAAGCCTAACCCAAAGAAAATTGAAGCCATTAAAAGATTCCCAATCCCCAAAACTCACCGAGAAATCAAAAGTTTCTTAGGATTGATTGGATATTACCGAAAATTTATTAAAAATTTTGCGAAAATAGTCAAACCCCTTACGCAAAAATTAAAGAAAGGAGGAAAAATAATCATAGACGATGATTTCATAAAAACTTTTAATTACTGTAAAACACTTTTATACAATGAACCAATTTTAGCTTATCCAAATTTTTCAAAAGAATTTCAACTCACAACAGATAGTTCTAACTTTGCATTAGGAGCTATTTTATCTCAAGACGGACACCCTATATGTTATGCCTCACGAA
This sequence comes from Octodonta nipae, assembly GCA_034190945.1. Taxonomy (NCBI): domain Eukaryota; kingdom Metazoa; phylum Arthropoda; class Insecta; order Coleoptera; family Chrysomelidae; genus Octodonta; species Octodonta nipae. Next base: position 41,893,696 of record CM067221.1, on the reverse strand, counting down.
CTTTAAACCCAGCTGAAATTAATTATTCAACAATAGAAAAGGAACTACTTGCTATTGTTTGGGCATGTCGTTACTTTAGACCATATTTGTATAACCAAAAGTTTACAGCCTTTTGTGACCATAAACCCTTAGAATGGTTATTCTCCCTCAAAACCCCTAATTCTAAACTTCACAGATGGAGACTAGACTTAGAAGAATTTGATTTGAAAATAAAATACAAAAAAGGAAAAGAAAATCAAGCTGCAGACCCAGAGTAATTCTAGACAAAGATATAAACATGAACGCCATTGGTGATGAAAATCAATCAATAATAGCAAATCAAGGAGATGAAGACATATATCAGCAAATTTTGGATTTAGCAGAAGAAGTAAGAGAACAAGAGAATCAACAAATTAATGAAGAAGCTACAAATCAAGAGAATGTAACACAACAACCCCTCGATTTATTTACTTCACCCCCTCCTACTCCAAATATTCCGCAAATTTTGGAAGAAAATCAAAATGATAAACTCGCTTCACAACACACTTCTCATGAAAACCCAATTTTAGAAATACGTCCAACAGAAAGACCCACAAATTCTTACAAAAGACAAATAATAATTTTACACAGTCCTAACGCCTTAATATCTAGTATATCAGCAACAAGAATTTTTGAAAATTCAAATATACTTTAACATTAGCTGGATCACCAGATGAACAAGAAATAACTAACAGATTCAAACAAATTATTGCCCCTGATAAATTATATTGTCTTTACTTTTTCAATGAACATGATAAAAGCCAAAATAATAACTACTTTACAGAAAAATTTTACTTCCCTACATCTTGTAACATCTTCAAAGTTACTACAAGACGTAACAAACAAAGAAGAACAACAAACTTTAATAAAATATCATCACAAAGGAAAAGTTTCTCATAAAGGAATTCATGAAGTGAAAAACTCTTTTAAAAAATATTACTGGCCTACCATGGAAAATGACATAAAACTTTATATAAATACTTGCCATACTTTTCAAACTTGTAAATATGAAAGACACCATCAAAACATAAAACTTTAAATATAACCCCAATTAATAATTTCGTTTGTACCCAAGAACTTGGATCAGACAGATTACCTTCAACTTTTCATAAATTCATACACTATATTAACTTAACTGAATTAAACTTTGAATTGCGAAATAATGAAAATATTTTAATATCCTTACAAAAGATAATAGAAAATAAAGACCTTAAACTTTCTTTTTACATATCTTTAAAGAATATGGGATTTAAACATTGTCTTTCACAATATTAACCAAATTTTAGAAATTAAAAATAGAATAGAAGCTTTTAGTACTTAACGAAAACGTTGAGGACTAATAAACCCCATAGATAACATTCAAAAAATATTATTCGGTACAATGGACAATGAAGACCGCGAATCTATAAATAAAGCCCTAACAACCCTTGACCAAAATCAAATTAGTATAGCTAAAAGACTTGAAGTCCAGACCTCAGTCACAACTAAACTTCTTGACCACTATAATAAAACTGTTTCCACCCTTGCTTCAAATCAAAAGATACTAATGAAAGAACTTGAAAAAGCAATGAATAAACTCAAGTTTAAATAGAGATCATAAAATGATTACAAAGATACAAAATACATTTTCAGAACTTTACATGAATTTAGATAAAATAAAGGAATTTGTTATGACAATAGAAAATGCAATTAGTTTCGCGCACTTAAAAGAATTACACCCCGGAATTTTGCCTAAATCAGACTTACTTTTAATTTTGAAAGAAATAGATGTAATTTTCTCATCAGAGCAAATACTCTATCTCAAAGATGTTAGAAATTACTATAAATTATTTTCAGTTAGTATACACTCAGAAGAAAATATTATTTATTTTGTAATATATATCCCGATATTTGATGTTACTTAATTTAATTATTTCCACACCTATCCAATTCCTTGGAAAAACAAGACCTTAATAATTCCACACCCTTATATCTTAAAGAGTCTTACAAACATACTTGATACCATCGGAAATATGCCCAAAGATAGAAGAATATTACATATGCCGAGAACAACCACAGCCTATTGATAACAGCTGCAAAATCTCAGTAATTTCGAAAAGTGACTTGTGTGAGCAAAAGCACAAAGCTATCTTCAGACATCATTGAACAAGTAGCCCAAAATGAAGTAATTGCCATTCCGGTTGACCCAATCAAAACTCCGTTCAATTGCCAAAATGGTAATGGAATCCAGTTCATCACAGAACAGAGCATCATACAGATTCCAGTAGGATGCCAAATTTCAATAAATAGCCAGACGTTCTCAAACAACAGAGAATTTCCAAAAACAACGTAATTCTCATTGCCAAAAATAAATTTACCAGAAATTGAAGAAAATGCTGCCTCAATCACATTCAGCTTCATCAAGTTAGATGAAATTTCAGAAATACACAAGATGTCCCATGACATTCAACCCTTGTACATCAACCCTTTGAACCATAGCAGCCACCCTATTAGTATTGGGGTAATACTAATAATAACAGCCATCATGGTAATTGTTGCAGTCAAACTATACAGATACTTGAAAAAATGGTTCCAAAACCCAAGAAGAAGGACGCCAGGAGTCGTCGAACTTCAGACAAACCCCATCTCGGCAGGGAGGAATTGTTTGTAAATTCCGCTTCATAGACAAAATAATAACTGACTATGCATTGACTCTTTTATCAGACTTTTGTTGACTAATCAAAGTTATGTGTTTAATTTAATACCATTATTCATTCAGTTGTTGTAGAGATCTTACTAAGAACACTTGTATTGTTGCTGTAGAATAAAAGTAGTTAAAGATTTAGAATTTTAATTGTTTTTAAAAACTAAGTTTTTAACAAAACAACATTACTCGCGTAATCAGGATCTCGCCGCGGTTCCGAGTAGAATACCTTGTGTACCAATTTCGATTAATAATATATCGCCACGCTGATCGAACTTATGTTAAGTGGCACCCAAGATAAATTGATCATCAACATTATCTATTGTTCGTATAGTTTGAAACTCGAGTGGTAGATCATTCGGTCAATTTAGTGTGATTATTATTTGTCGAATAAATGTTTAGCCCTCATTTATTCCTTCCCTTTTGGATCAAAACCCGACATCAGAAGTGGGATCAGTGCCCGGTATATCCACGCGATAACTAGTGAAGTAGTGCTGCGGAAGCAGTGGAGCTGCGGTTGACGAGTTTTAGTTGTGAAACTAGTGGCTGACGCGGCTGTGCGGTGTTTAGCTACTGTTCCTGTGGTGGAGGAAAGTCTATTACAGGGTGGCATGTTATTTTCTGTGGTAACTCGTGCTCTCGAGGGTTTGTCTTCACCGTGGCTAGTTCCAGTTATGTTTGGGGAAGTTATAACTTGGTCGCGGGTAAGAGGACTTTATATTTCGATTAACATCGCATGATAATCGTGTGGAATGCACATCACTTGCCAGTGGGGCTGTGACTGAGGATGCAGTTTGATTTGGTACACTAAAACGTTGGTGAATCCTTTCCATTTTGTTTCGATTCTGGGGCCGAGTGCTCATTAATAAAAGAATCGCTAGCTTTAAGATTTTCGAGAAAAACTATTAATACAGTTCTAACAATGTAAGTGAGTTTCTTTCAAACTGTTAAAATTGACAGTTTTATATTGGAGATGGTATTTTGCTTTATTTCTGATATTTGTTGACATGACATAATGAGTGGTAGTGAAATTCTACCCCAGAGTTCACATAGAACAGTTTCGATATTTATGAGACGAAAATAATCGACTTTTGTAATAAAATCGTTGACGTCTCGATAAGTTTCACACTGACGGTATACGAGTAAATTAACTGCCACTATAAAAAGTTTACATTTTTATTGTGTTTTTCACGTACTTTAGAAAAGAGCAAGGTCAGTTTTTATAATAACTATCTCCTGCAATCTTAACGGTTATTACTTTGTTAGTGAAATTGAGATTTCTTTGGATTTCTTTGTCTAATGTAAAGATGGGAAAATTGCGAAATGCAGTTTCTGTTAGGCTTCTGTCTAAAGGTGGATTAATATTATCGCAATAACTATACAGTTTAGAAAGTAAGTAACAATAGTTGCAATGCAAACGTAGTTAAATTTCTAAAATCTGGAAATGATTCTCAAATCTTGATATTTGAAATAACTCTTTAAATGAAAAAGCGATATATTTGGCAAAGTCAACATGTTTGGAGGGCTATAGTTTCAACCTAGTATAAAGTGTTTCTAGAGATTCTTCAAAAGGTATGAGAAAACTACAAACAAGTTAACTCAAATAAAAACAAATCTGGAAATCTGTGACACAGCCACTGTTCTTCTAAAGTCTAACAAGATAATGGTAATCCATAAATCGAAATGTTGATAGTTTAGGGAAATACGAAAGCTAAACCGCAATACATGTGTGTGAGCACTGAATAAAAATCAATTACTTAATACACCTAAATTATACATTATTAAACTCCGATAAAAACTAATTTTTACTAGAACTCGTAAGTTAATTGGTACAATGAGTGAATTGAGTTTTGGAGGTTTTTCTAAATGAAATCTATCCAACACAAAAAAAAGGAAAGCCGGAATGATGTTTCGCTGGAGTTTTGAGTTTCAAACAGGGAAATTAAAGTAATGGTTAGCCCTTGAATAACAAGCAAATATTAGTTTCGAATGAAATATTTGTAATAGTAAGTACCTACGAAAGGTTGCGAAAATATCTCACATTAATTTAAAAAAAAACGCTAAGTACAATTTGCAAAAAAATATATGATTTCACTAGTATGAAAACCGTTGTTTGCAGCTATACAACGTATAATAATGACTTCGTTAGATTGGCGTTTGGATAAGGGAATAGAGTATGCTCTGTAAATCATGGTTCTATATGCAGGTTCTGTATGCAGGTTTAATGGAATTATTGCACCTGAATAATTTGACACGGTGTATACCATAATTAAGTAGTTACTGGATTTAATGTGGTTCCTTTTAAATTAATAAAGTGAGAAACAATAGTTTCATAGGGTACTTCAAAATTTGAGTTAGCAAAAAAAACGTGACATAGTGTGGATTTTGACAATAATTTGCTTGACTTATTAATTGGTAAGGTCACCACACCTTACGGACTATTAGCTTGTGATAGAAGAAAGAGTACATACAGGGAGTCAATATTATTGAAGGTAATGCTATGAAAAGAATAGAGATGATAAAGGTAAAGCTTATTAAATTAAATTTTGGTAATTTTAATTTTTATGAATTAAAAATAATTAAATAAATAAATAAAACATAAATATACAATCATGATAAATCGAGAAAATGCTGGAGAGTTACATTCCTAGTGAAACGGATGTCTGCGGAGCGGACAGTGACAACTACGACATGAGTACACACGTTTCTGTGCTGCATTGGGAATATGATGAATTTAGGTGCAAGATCGAACGCTGATTTATCATGTGCCTATTTTGGTGGTGTGGTCTAAAGAAATTTAGATTTTGTTCAGTGTGAGATCGAGCATGCATATAGTATTTCCATATTGGCCTAGTGTTGGCATTATGAGTTGTTGAGGTGCAAGTTCGTACATTGATTTAACATGTGCCTATTTTGGTAGTGTGGTCTAAAGAAATTTAGATTTTGTTCAGTGTGAGATCGAGCATGCGTATAATATTTCCATATTGGCCTAGTGTTGGCATTATGAGGTGTTAAGGTGCAAGTTCGTACACTGAATTAACATGTGCCTATTTTGGTAGTGTGGTCTAAAGAAACTTAGAATTTGTTCAGTGTGAGATCGAACATGCGTATAGTATTTCCATATTGGCCTAGTGTTGGCATTATGAGGTGTTAAGGTGCAAGTTCGTACCCTGAATTAACATGTGCCTATTTTGGTAGCGTGGTCTAAAGAAACTTAGAATTTGTTCAGTGTGAGATCGAGCATGCGTATAGTATTTCCATATTGGCCTAGTGTTGGCAATATGAGGTGTTGAGGTGCAAGTTCGTACACTGATTTAACATGTGCCTATTTTGGTAGTGTGGTCTAAAGAAATTTAGATGTGGTTCAATGTAAGATCGAGCATGCTTGGAGTATTTCCATATTGGCCAAATGTTAGCGATGTAACTTGAGATTACTAGTCGTTCCGTAACAAATGACTCCAAGGATTGTAAATGGCACTTGTAATACTTGCAATACTTGTAATTATAAAGTCAATTCCTTAAGCACATTTCACTTCCTCTTGCTATTGAATTAGATCTTTGAATTGATGGATAAGTACGAGTACTTGTAATATTGAGTTTAATGTCATGGGAATGAAATTTTAGATACACCCGAGGACGTGTGTTAGTCAGGATGGTCGTGTCGGAGATAACGAAATAGCGGCGAAGGTCTAAAGACTATATAGTTTATATTATCAGAAACAGGATATTTATGGTTCCGTACTTTTGTTTACGATTATTATATTCTATTACAAATTTGCCAGCTAGGGACCGGGGGTGAATCACAATCACCCGGCGGTAATCAGGATCTCGTCGCGGTTCCGAGTAGAAGACCTTGTGTATCAATTTAGATTAATAATATCATATCGCTACGCCAATCGAACTTATGTGAAAGTCCAGTGGTAGATCATTATGGTGCCTTCAGTCAATTTTAGTGCGATTATTATTTGTCGAATAAATGTTTATCCCATATTTATTCCTTCCCTTTTGGATCAAAACCCGACATATATATATTGGTCTATCATTTTTTGAATCACCCTGTATAAGTATAAATCCTCTCCACACTATTGACTCATTCTATTTTTCTAAATTATTTTTGGTTAAATTATTCCTGCATACCTATGATTTTATTTCACCCCATAAGTCTAGTATTCCATTTATGCAAGTACTCATGGTCTACTCTATATAACAAAATTAACCTTTTTGAGCCACACTTTATGACTATAATGCAACAGCTTCTAAATTTTTTTAACACATATCTATAATTATACTCCGTTCTACGTTTTATAATTCAAATATCTTAACTGCTTATGATTATATAACAAATTTTTGATACACCTGAATAACAATAAGTTTACCCTTAATTCAAACACCCTGTATAAGAAACTAATTATATTCCAAACTATATAACTTTTTTAAACCGGCCTGTATAACTGTAATTCTACTCTAACATATTTCAACCATCCTGTATATTCAACTACTTCTGACAATTTTTAAACCCTTTTGTATAACTGTAATTATTTTCCGTCCTATAACGCAAATATCCGCTCTGTATAACTCTAGTTTTGCTACACTCTTATTTCAACCACCTTGTATACGCAACTACTTATGTGCCAATACAATATTTTTAGAAACACCCTGTATAACTAATTCAATTCCAACTTATATTTCAACCATCCTATGTATACAACGGCTTATGTGGTAACCTAATATCACATGCACGCACGCACACACCTACAAAGCGTATACCATATAGAAGAGTTCGCCGACATATCTAACAAATTTTCGTTTCAATAAACTAACGGAATATTTTCTGCCATTTCACGCGAATATAACTTCGTCTCTAACACAAACTGACTTTCAAATGCATCAAATTAAAAATCATTAAAAACACCCGGTACGATATACTTTCATGGCATATCATGACATTTAAACTAGATATCTATGATAAAAATTTGACATTTACCACGATGTTTACAGTTTTTTTGCATATATTTTTCCGATTTTCAAAAATGGTATGTTTTGTGTTATAGAAAAATCTACGGAATCAAGCTGGAACATGTCTTTATAAACTGCAATTTATAATATTAAAATTGCGTGAGCACTTTTCGAGAAAACAGTGAAGATTCATTGAAAATCGCTGAAATCTAGTCCCTTATTTACTTTTTTCTGATTTTCTAGAAAACCGTTGTTATAGACCATTATATGGGACCTTTCTGTAATGTTCCTTAATATAATGCAGTTTAAATCATCAAAATTGCCCAAGCTGTTTTTGAATAATCGCAGGACATACATAAAAAAAAAGTTACATATGAATTGATAACTTCCTCCTTTTTGGAAGTCGGTTAAAAATTTCCAGCTATAGACCTAACTCCCCTAATTTAGTCCAGCTTCTTTCGCATCCTCATAACTATATATATATATAGATCTGTGATATGATTTATAGCTCACTATTTAACAACACACAAAATTGCTTTCATTTTTTCGGTGTATTTGTTAACTTTTCGATCCGCCGAGTTTTCTTTAACAGTCTTTGTACGTCCACACAATGGTACAAACAATTTCCATTGGATGCAATTAACCTCTTGTTTCTATTTTATATACATAGTTTGTCCGGAAAGTAATAGCACTGATTTTTTTCCGCCGCGACTGTACTTCGGAGTACGTGCGCACCGACTGGATTCGGTAGAGGGGGTTCCTAGCTAACGAACGAGCGGCTGGTCGGTTGCCTCCGAGCACCCGGAGAGTCACGACAGGCCTTGTTCGCGCGAAGTGTTTCTGTGAGTGGTGCAAACCGAAAATGCTGCAATGCAGCTTTCATTAGAGCGGAGGTATGCGATTAAATTCTGTGTGAAACTAGGTAAATCTGCGACAGAGACGTTTAATATGATCAAGCAGGCTTACCCAGATGATGCTTTAGGAAGGAGTGGTGTGTTCGGTGGCACAAGACCTTTTCGGAAGGCCGGGAAGAGGTCGCCGATGAAGATCGTGCTGGAAGACCTTCGACTTCAGCGCAAACACCGACAATGTGACTCGTATGTGCGAAGTTTTGAACTCAGACCGTCGACTAAGTATTCGTTTAATTGCCCAGATGTTAAATTTACCAAAATCTGCGGTTCATGGCACTGTAACGGAGCATTTGAAGGTGCGCAAGGTGTGCGCAAAGATGGTCCCAAAAGTGCTTACGACCAGAAGTTGCGGCGAGTGGAAGTGTGCCAAGAAAATCTGAACATGTGTGAAAGTGACCCCCAATTTTTGGATAACGTAATCACGGGTGACAAATCATGGATCTTTGAGTATGATCCCGAGACAAAGAGGCAATCTTCCGAGTGGCACACGACGGCGTCTCCTCGCCTAAAAAAGGCAAGAATGAGCAAATCCAAAGTGAAAACGATGGTCATTGTCTTTGTTGTCATCAAAGGCATCGTTCACCATGAATTCGTTCCCCCTGGACAAACCATCAACGCCAAGTTTTACGTGGAAATGCTCAAGAGACTCAAACGAAGGGTCAATCGAGTCCGACAAGACATCGCAGCCGACTGGAAGTTGTACCACGAGAACGCCGCGGCTCAAACCGCCTTTCTTGTGATCAGCTATCGGACCAAAGCAGGTATCCCAACGCTTCCGCAGCCGGCCTACAGCTCAGATGTGCTCCCCCCCCCCGGACTTCTTTTTGTTTCCGCGCCTGAAAACGGCGATGAAAGGCCTTCAATGCTTGGAAATCGCGCTGGCAGCACTGCATCGACGCAGAAGGAGCCTACTTTGAAAGTTTTTAAATAATTGTAACGATTGGCTCAATAATTATTTTTTAAATCTACTCAGTCCTATTACTTTCCAGACAAACCTTGTACATAACATTATAAAAAACAATCTTCATATTCAAATAATAAAATTTTTGCTGTACAATTCACAATAAACTTCGCAGGCGCAAATTTTCATTTTCACTGACAATTAGCGTCAAAAATCTTTTATCAAATATACGACGACGCCTGTAAATGTGATCAAAGATATATGCAAAAGAAATATTTGATCAAAGATTAGGTATTACACTATCAAATATCTTGGACAAAGATGTTTTATCAAAGATGTTTGATCAAAGATTTGACAATGTAACAGCGGCCTAATCAACAAAAGTTACAAATATTTTATCAAAACTATTATTTCATTATTTTTAATTTTTAGTACAAAAATACAAATGAATAAAGATTATGCTGTTGTACTTTTAAAGGAATTCAATTCGTATTAGGAAATACCAACAAATTGGCTTCTGTACGAACAGGCATTCAAAGATAAGAATGCATGTCAGTGGCCAGTGTTTAAAATATTACCCAAAAGATAAAGAACAGAGAACCACCAGCTAAAGTCTGGACAATTCAACAGATACAATTTTGGAGATATTGCAGTAAGTATTAAAGTTATTAATTATACTGAAAGAAACAGATATCTAGGTACATCTGTATTTTTTAATGGTTTACTGTTGAAAAAAATGTCAGACTTCTACTAGCCTCCGTATTAATTATTGAACCGATACATTTACTTATTCATGTTATAAATTCTGAATAGAAATTAGATAATTCATCTTAAAATTATTTAATTGATAATAAATAATAATACTTTAAAGATATCTTTAAGATGTCTGTGTATTACTAATTAATAAATCGCCAGTTCGAGATGTTTAAAAAAAGTTGGCAAGAAAAATCGAGTTTATTCCTCTAGTTCTGATGACTACAATGAAGGAATTGAACCAAATTTTAATACATTAAATAACTATTGTTTCTTTATTTAAAAACTATTTTGCTTTTAATTCGAAAAAATTGTAAAATTATATGTTATTCGTAAAGTTATTGGTAATTAATATTACAATACCAGTATCTTTTCTTAAGGAAATGCATTGTATGTATTGCTTTTCATTAATGTAAATGTTATAATTGTATTTCTTAGCTCCTGGATTGCCTCAGTTTCCCGAAAACTACTCCAGAGAGTGCCAGATGTATATAAAGAAATCACCAAGAAGAATTCAGTAGAATTCATGATGATAGTGAAGAATCAGAGGATTCTATTGCTAGGACTATGGCTAGTGCAAAGATACTTATAAACAGTTGTGAATCTACAGACTTTGATGTGCATTGACTGCACTAGAACATGTAATTGTCATTTTCACTTCTATAATTAGTAAATTTTATTAAGATAAGTTGTAAGTTGCGCAATACTATTTGATAAATCAAAATTGACCTTCTAGTTTAACTCAAAAAGAGAAAATAGATAATTACAAACTTTGATGACGAAAATACTGAAGTGCATTGACTGCACTAAAACCTGTAAGAGTCATTTTCACTTTTTGGATCTCTTTCATTATTTTAGAAAAGAAGAGACTAATTATAATTATTGAACTTTATTCAGATGAGTTAGGATCTTAATTGCCTGATCTCATTTAAAAAGTTAAGATTTTTAGGTTAGTCTTCAATTCAAAAAAGTGGAAATGAACAATTAGATTACAATAAGTACTGGAGTGCATTGACTGCATTAGAATCTGCAATCCCTCATTTTCATTTTATGGGTTTTTTCTAGTGGTTAAAAAGAATAATCGATAATTATTAAAATTGTTAATTAAAATAATTTGATTTTGTGAGCGCAATATTATTCTTAAATTTAAGCTTTGTCTGTTGCTTTATACTCTGTTGATTTATACTAAGAAAAAAGGACATTTCACATTTTTAAACTATATTCATACAATGTAATTACATTAGAAGTCTGTAATTGTTATTTTTTTAATTGTTATCATTTTTGTTAAATGGTTAAAGAGATATTGATAATTTATATATGTCATCATTTGAATTTAAATTATTAAAAAAGCAAAGTACTACTAACATAAAGATAATAAATTACCCTTTCGTTTCGGATTAAACAGACGGTTTAATTTTTTAATTCACTATTTTACAACTACGAATTGTCAGTATTTTTTCTAAGAATGTGAATTATTTCTTAGGTTAGTTAAATATCACATTATTGTAAGCATTTAATAATTCTTATTATCATCATGACCACAAAGTTATGTCATCAAAACGTCAGGTATTTTATAATCATGTCAGCAAGACGTCACAGTTATGTAACCATTTGGACCCAACTTTATTATATTATCTCAAATATATGTCATATTAACGTCATCTAAAAAACAAGCTGGACGTCATATTTTTGCAAGCATCTGGTAGCATCTTTCCTTTCCTATAACATTTGACAACAAATGTATGTCATTCAGTTCATTCCTTGTCAGTTAAGTCATAATGATGCCAATCAGAGGTCATATTTACGTCATCTATCTTACGTAAGAATCTTACGTCAGGAAGTGGGAAATTATGAGTCAATTATGACTCACATCTTACGTAAATCCTGACGTGGCATGACGTCATTCTGACATCAGTTTGACATAAATGTGTTCACTGGGTAGGAACTTCAATTAACGTCAGTAGAATCGATAAGCAAATCTTAACTTTAGAGAAAGTGAAGTATCTAGGTTTTTATATGTATAGAAAATACAAAACAGGTATTGCTTTAATTTCCTTTCAAAAAATGCGTCATAGAATTAGCATCTCTATTCCCAAATTGTATTGCTCCTGAAGAATCTCAAATCTTGATAATGAATGGAGAATGTTAACAGATTATCCCCTATGACACTGAAACTGACATTAGATTTTTTTTTTAGAATAAGATTGTCCACGTAAGTGTAGGAGGTTCGCCAAAATTTCTAAATTTAACCAAATTTTTATTTCAGTTCTTTGCTTGCCCCATTTTAGTGTCACTGTACGGAATATATCACGGAATAAAATTCGGTGCAACTTTTATGTAGGGTATGTTTTTAGTTGTCCAAGCAAACGATAAAAAAATTGCAAAACCTAAATCGTACTAAAAGAACGATTATGGATTATAACTGTGCCAAGAGGTTAAATACCCGGTCGATTTGTAATTACAATTAAGACAGAGTGAAGTTTAAATTCACAGAAACCGGCTGATGATGTTAACGTTCATAGAATCACTGCTTACTATATTGAACTGTGAACATAAAAGGAAGTTTCAAGACCTAGATAGACCTCTTGTTTCCAGTAGAATAATAGTTTTCAAATAAAAATTATGGAATTATAGAATTATTGGACTAATTGTCTTCTTCAATATGTAGAACAACACAAACATCCTAACATTTCATATTACCAAATATCATTTCACGAAAATAAATAGTAGATCTGAACAAGATTTATGTCGGTAATCTTTACTACTGCAGTAGCACAATATTCTGTAAAGGACGCCCTTACTAAACCCAATGCTTAACCCAGGATTGTTGTTTGGGGACCGCGTGACTTCATGGGGGGCTTGACCCCGCCGATGGTAGGTTTTTGTAAAATAAACACTAAAAACAGCATACAACTCAGATACTTTGGGGGTGCTTGAGCCCCTTAGTAGGGATCCGCCACTGTGCATACCCACCCCCGTTGCCTGTGTACGTAGGATCGGCGAGTTGAGGGTGGGCACCCAAAATCAACTAATGTGTAAACTGTAATGGAATAATATGAGCCTTATGCGTATTTGATGAAGGCATAGTTTAAATTCTTATTTTTTGTTATTTTGTATATCTTCGAAGTTATTTATTTGAATAAATTACAAAAATCTGTTACATTTTGTTCTGAAAATTTCTTTATAATCGACTTCCAAAAAGGAGCAAGTATCGAATCGCCAGGATTTTTTTTATATGTATGTTAACTAATTTTAGTCACTTTTGTTTAATGGGATTGTTGCTATTTAAATTTGAGAAAACATTTATATATCCGGAAGGGGAAGAAATGTCATATTGTCATGTTATTATGTTAGGGGTCGTTCATAAAATACGTTCGCAAACAGGGGATTGGGGGGTCTTAGTATGACGGGATGTGACAAAGAGTAATGGGGGGGTCTAAAGAAATTTGACGTTTGCAGTGCAAACATTTCTAATAAATTTTTCTCTAGACTGTTTTTGTTCCATTTTTCTGTTACGATAGAAAGTCGTACATTTAATCTTTGTAAATATATAAATATTTTTTACGTATTTTAGTCACAATAGCCTATTATTTTGTATATTTACGTATGTTTATTGTTCGACATCGGCGCTAGCTTTAAAGTGATATATAGTGATGGGCAAATGTGTGGAACCAAGTAAATATCTCTGGAATTATTAGAGATATCAAAATGAAATTTGGAAGGTGGATACTGCAGTAGATTGCCTATTTGTTTCCAATTTTTTTACAATTTTAAACTTTTTGTTTTACCTGAAGTAATGTCGATTTTAAAATTTGCAATGAAACACCCTATATAGTATTTTAGTTTCTGATGAAACATTTTATTGCGAATAGAAAAATATCGGGTTTGATATTGTTTACTTCAATACCTACCGAGATATAAACAAACTGCTCGGTAAGGATTTGTATTTCTATTGGCCAATCGATGGCATTATACCGTCACAACCAACAGCACTGCTTGTTCCATAGTCGAATACACGTGCGTTTGTTTAAATCAGGCGCAAATTAAATCTGAATCAAGTTTTGTAGTCCATGAAATTCATTGCAGAAGTGACAGTAGTTGTCAAAATAAGTTATTAGTGTTTTTAATTGAACGTAAAAAGATTGTATTGTTTTAATTTGATCGTAAAATGGCAGAATTAAGTGAAAGACAAAGAATAGAAATATTAATGATGATTGGGTATGGGGAGAGGAAAAGGACGCGTCAAGAAGTTTGTGTTCTTTTTAACATTGTTCATGCAAATACACAAATATCCCGTTCAGTAGTGACGAAAACTTTGCGAAGGTACGACACAAGTGGTAAATTGCTATTTACCAAAAAGTGGACGGTTAAAAAGTGCAAGTAATGAAGCAACGCAATGAAGGATTTTAGATTTGCTTGGCACCGACTTCAAAAATATACTAGATTGGTAGATAATTAATTTGTACAGAATGACCACCTTTAATGTTTACATTTTTTACTTCCTGGGTAGGTACCTAACAACATTGAATGTGTTATTTATTTGCTTGAGTTGTATTTTGTTATAATTATTTTTAGCTTTTTAGTTATAGGTAGAAGTCGGTTATATATTTTTTTAAATGTTTTATTTAAATGTTTTATTAGTTATATTTGGAAGTCAGTTATATTTTTTTTTAAATGTTTTATTTTCAACTTTTTAGTTTTTTTGAAGTCGGTTAATTTTATTAATTTCTTTTTAACTTTTTAGTTCCTATTTCTAAACTGTTAATTTTTATTCATCTAAATATTATGGAAAAAAATATGTTCCTAATCATCAGATTAATAGTTATTACAACAAAATTCCCCTGTATACCTGTAGATATATCGTAGTCATTGTTACGGCCACCAACAACTATCAATACTTTGTGACATTTTGTGAAAGTTGTAAACAATTATTTAACTTATCAATTTGAGTGATAAATAAGTGATATTGTTGATATATTAATTATGGGTAAGCCCTCGAAACGCGCTGCTCAAATGAGACTGCGCCGCTTAAAAGAAACTAGTGACGAACGAGAAAATCGTTTGAGTAAAAATCGGATAAGAAAATCGATGCATATCTCAATAGAGACGGTCTGCTAACAGACTTTCACAAATGAGAGTATACGCAAATTTGTAACCGGCTCAACGAAAGTTCAGAAAATCGCGCCAAACGACTCCGTTTGTTTCAAGACCGATTATCAAACGAAACCGAAGAACAGCGATCTCATCGATTGGGACTTATTCATAAGCGTCTATCAAATGAAACTGAAGAGCAACGATCTCATCGACTGAGTTTGATAGAAGCACGTTTAACTAATGAAACCAACGAGCAACGTTTCCAGTTTCCACCGTCTGAGCTTAATAAAGAAGCGTTTATTAAATGAAACTGAAGAGCAACGTTCTCACCGACTGAGCTTAATACAGGAGCGTTTATTAAATGAAACTGAAGAGCAACGTTCTCACCGACTGAGCTTAATACAGGAGCGTTTATTAAATGAAACTGAAGAGCAACGTTCTTACCGACTGAGCTTAATACAGGAGCGTTTATTAAATGAAACTGATAGCAACGTTCTCACCGACTGAGCTTAATACAGGAGCGTTTATTAAATGAAACTGAGGAACAACGTTCTCATCGACTTGGCTTGATACACGAGCGTTTATCAAATGAATCTAGTGAATCTAGATCGACACGGTTAGAGGCTATGCGAATAGCGAATCATAATCGAAGGAACCTATGTAGAGAAAATGATTTTGAAATGTCTATTAACATTTTCGCAGATGTTCCATGTGTCGTTTGTAATAAAGCATTATATCCACAACAGCGTTGCAAATTACAACCGGCCAAGTACAGTTTATTATTACCCGAAGAACTGATCTGTTTGGACATTATTACGACATGTTCACGCTGTCAAAATAATATTAAGAAACTGAAAACTCCAGCTACAGCTTTTTGGAACAAAATGATAGTCGCTCCTATTCCACCAGAGTTAGCTAATTTGACCAAACTTGAAAGCGATTTTTATGCCGAGTTGTACCGTTTATGAAAATAATAGAAGTTAAAAAACCGTTTCTGTCAAGACTGGTGCAAGGGACAAGTAATTTTGTTTGCGAAAGATGTTGTTGAAATAGCTGAACAACTGCCACTGGCGCCACACCAACCAGGACTAGTTCTAATTGTAGAGAGTCTCGAAAATTTGGAACGCTCTAAAGAATTTGTTGTGGATATGGCTAAATTACATCGAGCTCTAGGGTGGTTAATATCTAACAATTGTCTTTACAAAGATATTACCCCATATTTTGAGACTGTTGTTGATATTGCAGATTTAAGTCAAGTCGCTGAAGGGCCTATAAACGATATTAATATCACAGAGTCCTCTCCTAGAAACCAATATATTCATTTAAGTGAAAACATTGGTATACTACATGGATCTTTTCACCAAGCTGATTCAAGATTTGATTTACAATCTCGTGGCAAGCAATGTACTGCTATAGCGGTTGTGGCTTGTGTGGCATTTTGTATAGTTGAACGTAATCAATGGACTAAAAGTGATATTGACTATATTGTAATACTTGGAGATCAGTTTTATCGTGAATCTATTTCTATACGAGAAGAACCCGTGTCAGGAGAGGTTAATCCTGAATATCTTGCTGCAAGTGACCTGGGACAGCAAATATTATATAATAGAAAGAGGGTTAACATAGCAGTTGCTGAAACTAATTTCAATGGTCACATAGATGAGGATCGCAGTACTGAAGGCTTCCCGAACCTAAAAAATGCTTTAATATTGTTTTTCATGGACCAGGTTTGCTTACAACAAATGCTACAACTGTAGCGATATACTATAAACTGATCCTAAACAACTTGCCACCATTATTGAAACAACAAGCATGCTTCGTAGCATTGACGAAGCGGTGCCTAATCTCAAAAACATTGTGTCCTTAAATTCCAATAGCGAGATGAGATTAGTCAAGATTAAAACAAAAACAGCAGCACCTTTAAATGTGGATCAAGAACGAAGGACGGAAGAGCTTGCGTGGTATTGTCTTTTTCCTGATGGAAAAAATGGATTTGGAGAAGAAAGAGACATTCCAATGACCCCTTTAGATTATTTCCAAACCCGGGTAATGAGCGTCGATAACAGATTCAATCGAAACGACTATTTGTTTTTTGCTCTTTCGATGGTAGAATATTATCGGGCTAAATCCAGTGTATCAGTGTCTTGCCGGATGCGTCAGGGGCAGGATGAGCATACCCCTCAGGGACTAGTAGGTAACATGCATCTTATTATGAGAAATATCAGAGGATCAGCCTCTTATTGGCAGAAGTGTTGTTCTGAACTCATTGCCATGATCCGAACCTTAGGGCCACCCACATGGTTCAAGACTTTTTCTTGCAACGACCTTAATTGGCTGGATATGATTAAGGCTTTACTAATAGCGGATGGACGTGATCAAATTGAGCCAGAAACCCTGTCATTTCCCGAGCGTTTGGAGTTGGTACAAAAACATCCAGTGGTTCTTTCTCGGCAATTCACAGTTCGTGTTAATGCTCTTATGAGATTCCTTAAACGAGATCCAGACTGCTTAGGTGGTCCAGTTGTGGACTTCTGGTATAGAATTGAATTCCAAAATCGTGGAAGCCCACATCTTCATATGTTGGTGTGGTGTGATAATATACCAAATTTCTCTACTGAAGAAGGTATCAAGGTTATTGAAAGGATTGTTTCATGCTCGCTGAAGCCCGGCAATACAATGTTGCAGAAATTAATTGAAGATGTGCAAGTACACAAACACACTGCCAGTTGTTACAAAAATCGAAAAGATGGTTTTTGCCGTTTTGGCTTTCCGAGGGCGCCATGCGCGACTACTGTTTGCTTAGGTCCTGATGAAGTGTTAGCGAACAATGGCAGATTTTGTTGTTTGAAAAGAACTACTGATGAAATTATGGTAAACAATTACAATCCTATTCTGCTAAGCCTTTGGAAAGGAAACATTGATATTCAGCCATGTGGCAATGTAACTGCTGTTGCGTATTATGTTGCTAAGTACGCGAGTAAGTGTGAACCTCATGACACAGGTGAAGTTGTACGCGAAGCCATTGCAAAAGCCAAGAAGAAAGGTGGTTCTGTGTGGAGTCAGTTGTTTTCAGTTTTAATAACCATTCTAACTCAACGCCTTGTGAGTGCACCGGAATGTGCATACAGATTGTGCCATCTACCATTGAAAATGTCAGACTTCTTCGATTCGACCGTGATGAGACGTCGATTTATAATAATATTTTTGATCGTTATTTATTACGTCCAAATGATCTGGAAGACATAAGCCTAGCCGAATTTGCTGTGCGCTTTGAGCCGGTCTCTAACTCAACATGGAACGAAGATGATGGTGATGAAGAATTAAGGGATGAAGAAGTTAGACCAACAAGATTAATACGACTCAGAGATAATAGTCTGATGCGTATAAGGCATAAGTCAGCAGTTTTACGAACACGATACTTTACCTTAAATAGTGATAAAGAAGCTTATTACTACAGTTTGCTTGTATGTCATGTACCATTTCGTGATGAAAGTGAACTTTTACTAGAGGAGGAAACTGCTGAGGAGTGTTTTATTAGAAGACAAACAGAGCTACAACCATCGCAAGGCAATGTAAGTGCCGAAGAGTTTGCCCACGTGGAGCAAATGATACAACAGGCGCTTGCCCAAGCAGTGGCATTCAATGCTGCTCGCGATACACATGACGCTAATGATTATTTTATTTGTGATGGTGAGCAAATCGTTAATAACGACGACAACTATTGCGAAGATGTAGGTGAAAGAACCACAATGTCAGATGAAATCTTCCTTACTAATATTAGAAAACTAAACGTACAACAAAGGGATCTTTTCCAGAAAGTTTCTGCGGCTGTAGAAAATGATTTACACGGACAAGAAGACCAACTATTATTATTGATTACTGGTGGTGCAGGAAGTGGGAAGTCTTTCGTTTTGTAATTACTTGTGGAACATATCAAGAGATGTTGTGCCCCTACTGTTAACATACTGCTTAAGGCGAAATTCGTTGAGGTTGGTTCTCTAACAGGAGTAGCGGCCCGTCAAATATTTGGCAAAACTTTACACTCTATATTTTCGCTTCCGATTGAAAAAGGCAACGCCATGTCGTACAAAAAAATAACAGGACTCAAGTTAGAAAATGAAAGAAATAAACGGCGCCATATAAAATGGCTAATTATAGACGAAATTTCTATGGTTTCTTATGAAAATTTACGAATTATTCACTTGAGGGTCCAAGAATATAAAAATAATAACAAGTTATTCGGTGGAATACATGTCTTACTTTTTGGTGATATACTTCAACTCCCACCGGTACATGGACATTGGTGTTTTGTTCAACCGCCAAGATTTTCTGCAGAAATTAACTTGTGGCAGCAGTTTTCATTTTGTGAGCTTACAATTAATATGCGACAGGAAAATGATATTGAATTCATAGACGTGTTGAATAGTTTGCGGGTTGGAGAATTAACAACGGCTCAGCTGCAATTATTATGTGAGCGACGACATGTACCTTTGGGAGGTAATTTTGCCGATGGGAACGCTGTCCGTATTTTCCCCACAGTTAGACAAGTTGACATCTATAATGAAAAAATGACTGTTGAAAATGCTAAGGTGTACCGCATGTACACAATAAATGCTGTAGATGAGTCTCGTGAGGTGGGAACTTATGGCAGAAAACCACCAGGTAATGTTATTCCAAAAGACATTAATAACTGCGGTGGGTTCTTATCAACCATAAGGTTGGGCAAAGAATCGCGAGTTATGCTCAGACGCAATATTTCAGTATCTGATGGACTTGTGAATGGTGCTATGGGTATTATTAAAAAAATTAAATGGCCTGCTCTCCGAAGAGATCAGTTGGAGGAAGGTGAATTGCCTGAATCTATACTAATAAAATTTGATGACACGACTATTGGTCTTAAGATGAAAGATAATGATGGTTACATAGCAATTTCACCTGTTACTACAACATTTCCAGCGCAAAGGGGATATGCAAATATAGAGCGCAGAATGTTACCTGTTATCTTAAGCTGGGCTGTAACCGTTCATAAATTACAGGGCACAACTCTCGAAAAAGCAGTGGTCGACTTAGGAAAAAAAAATTTGCAAAAGGACAGGCTTATGTGGCCCTTAGCCGCGTAAAATTGTTGGAAGGCGTGGCCTTGTCTGACTTGGATGCCAATAAATTATTAAATAAACCACATGAGGAAAAAGCTTTGAAAGAAATGACCAGATTACGTAATCTTTCCAGAAATTAGTTATATATATATATATATATATATATATATATATATATATATATATTTTTTATTGAATTGTTTTGGAATAATTGTAATTCTACTTAGCATATATTTCAACCATCTTGAATATAAACCTAGTCATTACCACGCAATATAACTTTTTTAATAACCCTGTATAATTGTAATTTCATTCCAACTTATATTGTAAGCACCTTTTGAATTCTACTTCTAAGTTGGTTATATATTTTTATTTACAACTTTTTAGTTTCTTTCAACTCGGGTTTTATTCTTTATTGTTATTTTTTATTTTGTATGCATAACCTTAATAGACCCGGTAATATCTAAAACCCCAACATTTCAGAGTGATATATTTTCATTTAAATTGACAGGTAAACGTTTACAAACATAATTATAACAAAATACAACAAATACAACTCTAGCAAATAAATAACACATTCAATGTTGTTAGTAACCTACCCAGGAAGTAAAAAATGTAAACATTAAAAGGTGCTCATTCTGTACAAATTAATTACCTACCAATCTAGTATATTTTGAAGCCAGTGCCAAGCAAATCTAAAATCCTTCATTGCGTACTTATCTACTAATTCATCAAACTTGATTGTTGCTTGGCACGGACTTCAAAAATATACTACATTGTTAGGTAATTAATTTGTACAGAATGAGCACCTTTTCATGTTGACATTTTTTACTTCCTGGGTAGGTACCTAACAACATTGAATGTGGTATTTTTATTGCTAGAGTTGTAGTTTGTTATAATATAATTATTTTTAGCTTTTTAGTTATAGGTAGAAGTCGGTTATATATATTTTTAAAATGTTTTATTTTCAACTTTTTAGTATATTTGAACTCAGGTAGTTTTCATTCTTTATTTTTTATTTTGTATGTATAACCGTAATAGAGAGAACCAGGTAACATCGAAAGCCTCAACATTACACAATGATACTTTCTCATTTAAATTGACAGGTAAATCTTTACGAACAAAATGTACTAGTACGCGTTGACTTAATAAGCCCAAAATATATTTATGCCATGTAACCTTTTTTCAACTTTTTCTGACAACCCTGTATAACTATAGATAATTCCACTCCAACCTATGTACCAACCATCCTGTACATACGACTGCCCACGGGCAAGCATAAATTTGTTAGCTGCCTTCTGTACACTATAGGACGGAGTAGAATCCATCCCATATTTACGGAGTCAAATCCGTCCTATATTTCAACCATAGTATATAACTCCTTGTGGGCTAGCCCATAAATTAGTTCATTTTTTACATTTTATATTATCGTCCTGTGTAACATTAATTCGTCTCCACACTTTATGCAACTTCTTATGGGCTATAAAAGAAATATTTTTTTAATCACACTGTATAAATACAATTCAACTGCAGCATATATTTCAACCATCCTGTATATGATTTGCTTATGTCCACATCATATAACAGTTTTTTAATCACCCTATATAATTTTAATTCCACATTTTTTATACCACCAAACGTCCAATCCACCCTATATTCCAACGATCCTGTATATACGGCTGCCTACGGACCACTATCATTCTAGTCCATCCTATATTTCAATCTTCATATAAATGCAACTCATTCTATCACTTTACTTTGTGATCTCGTTTGCTATAACTAAACACCCTGTCTATAAACGTACCAAGTAGCAGTTTAAAGTTTGACATGTGTTGTCACCGAATTTTCTATTAGGCCGGGAGAATGTGGCAACCAAAAGCATTGTCTTCGCAAAATGGAAAAATTTGCATTTAAATAGGTATTTACCTGGTATACAAACAAAACGAGCTTGGTACTCATTGATTTAAGGAGCCGAAAATACTATGCTTTACTACCTATATGCTTGAGATGTATATAGAAAATTTTCAAATTCGTAATTAAAACTTCCAGTGCCTAAAATTACCGCATTATTACGTTGGAATTAAAATATTTATGAGGAAATGTCCTTTATGTCATTTCGATAAAATTTTTGATAAGAATTTTGGAATTTTCGGCGATTTTCTACAAAACTGCAAGTTGCACGTCGCAGAAAAGTATATGAGATCACCTAGGGATCTTCCTTAATAGATTAAACGTTAAAAAACTATACACACACATAAGGAGTTTTAGAAAAATTGACCAATATGTTATGGGATATTTGTCGATTTCCATGCACGCATGTGTTCATTCACAAATTTCTTCACTTTACCAATAGAATTCTTTTCCAAAATTTGAAGTTTCACCAATCCGGATATATACTCTATTAAACAAGACCATATGCATTCAATAGGGTGCACCACAGGAGAAGAAATCAGGTAACATACCTTTTTGGAAGTCGGTTAAAAATAAAGACTAATATATGCCCTTAAATTAGCGTATAATAGTTTTATACATAGAATTTTAATAAATTTTTAATTTGTCATGATAAGCTTCATCTATAGCTCACAATAAATGGGCCGTCGTCATCTACTTTTATTGTGAGCTATAAAATATAACAATTTTGTTTGCGGGAATTGAGCAAGAGGTTCCGGAATACTTGCTTAAGTGCTTTTTAAGTGCTTTATATTGAAATTATGAATCTTGGGAGAGGGTGAGAAAGGCCTGGGCCAAGGAATGCATCATTATGTGGCTATTATATACGTATAGATCTACACTCGTGCTTTTGTACAATTTTAACATAATAGAAAAAATAGAAAACCAGCATTTTTGGTGGTCTATATCCCGCTTTTTCTGAATATATTGCAAAATGGTTTAATACATATTCCTGCAAAGTTCACACAAAAACAAAATTTGGTATTTTATAACAAAAACTTTTTCTACACTAATTCTATACAAAATATCTAACTAAGTATGTAAACTTATTATAGAGAAATATATGAATATAATTACAGATACAATTAAGGGTCATATGGTAGTGAACATTTTGGTAGGTAGAGGGTACAAGTTGTATAGCATTATTGCAAATAGGTAAGAATTACTTGGAAAAGGCTAAATATAAATGGCAGTCAATTGGTAGGACGTAAAGAGCTTGTATTGTTGTATGAGATTATGTAAAGGGGATGAATTGGTTTCGGTTTGATCATTCAATAGGAGTGGTGAATTTTTGTTTTTGTTGATTTTCATTATTAATTCTAAAAAAAGTAGTTTTTTGCCCTTCAAAAGATCTCTCAATTTCTACTAAATAGGAATATTCATGCAGCATTTAAAACAAATACACAAATACCAAGTTAGCAAAACATATAAAAAAAACAATAAAGACAAAATTAACAAGAATAAGAACTCGGATTGCTATAAGCTAGCATGTGCAAGTTGCCCTAGTTTCTATCTCGAGCACTCCGGAAGAGCCTTTAAAAATCATAATTATAATCAAGCAACCTTTACCAGTCATTCACTGAAAAAAATCGCCGAAAACATTTGAAATCGTACGTAATTTACAGTAGAAAACCGAAAAAAATTCATTGCCTTTACTTAATCTCATACAATAATATGAGCTCATTACATCCATCCAATTTACTCTCATTTATATTTATCTTTTCCAACTACTTCTGACCTGATTTTAATGTTATACAACCTATACCTTCTACCCATCTAAATATCCAATACTTTCAGCCTTAACTGTGTCTGTAAAAAGATCATGTGTTTATCTAAAAATGTTTAACTGGTACAAAAAGAGTTCAACACAGCAATAGAATTTGTAGCAATTTCAAAAAAAATCCAATATATGTTCCAATAAACAAAAATGAGGCACTAGCTGATTTCTAAATGTATTTTTAGTAACATTTTACAGGCTTTTGCTATAACTCAATTATTGAAATGGAGGATTCCTTGCAGAATTCAATCTTTTAAGTCAAAATAGAAAAGAAATGAACAAGGTCGTAAATAAAATGTGAATATCTCTTACATATTACAACAAAATCAATGTTCATTCTTCAGAAGTACAAAATAATTTATATTATACTATTAGTTCCAACATATACCAGTCCTCTTATAAGTAAAGAATGTAAACCTTATATTCTCTTTAAATCAGTGTGCAGGTAAATATGATTAGAAATAATTGAAAAAAAGAAAAAAAAATCTAACAATTCAACTAAAACAGGCAGTTGTTAAACTACTAAAGTTGAGATTTTAATATATCTCCTCAGATGTACAATATCTTCTAACAAAGCACATTAGATAAAAAGGGAAATATTAAGAATATAAAGAGAGAAGGGGGATGAATTGATTTTATATTTTTTTCTTGAAGGTCTTTTAGACCGTATATTTTAAAACTATTTAAAATTATACATATTTGTATTTTCGTGATGAGATCTTTCATTTGATGTTATATGATGTGGAAGAATTTTTTTATTATTCAATTTTTGTCATGTTTTCTAATTTAAATAATAAAAATTTCGCTAAGGTTTTGTTGTAAAATTATTTAACTATTTTATTCAGTCTTACTATATAACAAAAGACTGTATTTCAACAAAAAAATATAGGTTAATTGAGATTTTATAATTGCAGCATGAAGAATGAAGTTGAAAAGATTTGCGTTCACCTCTTGTGAGTCATGCAAGGAGATCCCCCTTTCCGAGAGTGCCAGCAAATTGTTGATATCAACTACAATTGTTTTAGTGGCAAGTGGTTTTTAGTAGATATGTGAATTTATCAGTGATTAATACTTTAATTTAATAATGATGTACCAGTAATAGGTATTTGAAACAATGCAAGTTAAAACGATTGTTTTCTCTGTTACCTCTCAGTTTGCATTTGACAATACAAACTTTTAATTTCCTAGACACTCAAAGCTTGAAATGACATTGGCTTCTATTGATTGAGAGGACAGAGGCTACATACATACTGGTAAATAGTCCACCTGGAAAAAGGAAAATCTTGTAGGACTAATCTATATATAAATAGGTAAATACAAAACGGTTCGGTACCATTTTCTCCTCTGTCCCTCAACCGATTTTTATTTATTTTTTTGTTTGGTAGCTATTGATGATCTTCAGTGCAGAATATATAATGAATCTTTATTTATGTATTTTTAAATAAGTAATTTAAAGATAAATTGTTAATAAAATCCAAGTGAGATGGCGCCTACTATGAACAAGTAGCTTAAGCCTTAATCTAATCGTGCAGCGAAGTATACATATTACTAAAATAATCGATTTTTACTTACAAAGATGTATGCCACTTAATTATAAATACACCAATTCCGAATATATTTCACCCAAACTGCAAGTGCTTATGACCCACCCCATATAACAATTTTATTCGAAATTTTTTGAAACCACCTTGTATAACTGCTTCTACTTCACCCTAGAGTGCAATCATCTTGTATATGCTGTTTATGCCCTATATTTCAGCTATGCAACTGCTTATTATATATCAATTATTTCTGATATTTTTTGAGCCACCTTGTAAAGTATAATTTCCCTCCACCTTTGTAACCATAATTTTACTCTACAAAATATTTCTGTATGTGCATCTGCTTAGGGGCCACCAAATATAACATTATTTAAACACTGAACAATAGCTCTGCTCCGCTCACTATCTTATCTATGCAACTGCTTATGGACTCAGCTATATAAACATTTTTTTTACCTCCCTTCAAAGTATAATTTGTCTCCACTTATATTTCAACCACCCCTTATATGCAACTTTTTCTAACATTGCTTTAATCACCTTGTATATATTACAACTACCCTGTATACGCTGCTGCTTATTGGCCAACCAATAAATAATTTTCTAAATACTTATCTATAACACTTCTCCACATTATATTTCAATTATCCTATGTGTGCATCTGATTATGAGCTACGCTATTGCAAAAAATTTTTCCTCGTATTTTTTTTTTAACCACATTATAAAATATAATTTCTCTCCGCACTTCGTTTAAACCACCCTTAACTTGCAACTTTTTCTAACAGTTTGAATCACACTGTGTAACTATAACTTTACAGCGCCCCATATTTTAGGTACTCCATATATACAGCTGCTATATAACAAATTTTGTAAACCATTTTATATTATAATTCTACTCCACCCTATATTTCAACAACCTTGTATATGCAACTACTTATTAGCCACCCAGTATAACATTTTTGTACAACCCTGTATCCTTATTTCCTACTCCATCATATATTTCAACCATCCGGTAAATGGAAAGCTTGTACATCATATCATTTTTTTTATATTTTTTAAACCCACCTGAATAGCTGTAATTATACTCTGCTACATATTTCAACCATCCTATATATGCAAATACTTGTGGATATAATACAATTTTTTAACAACACCATAAACTATAATTCCACTTCATCTTATATTTCAACCACCCTGTATAAACACATGCTTCTAACAATTTTTCAACCCATTTCATAACTATAATAACTCAAGAACATAAATCAAAGATTCTGTTTACATAACACATAAATTATCCACCCTGTATAAATTACCCCTATTTCAACCACATAGCATATGCAACTACTTATAAGCCAAACAATATAGCATTTTGTTATCCACCCTGTATAAATATAATTCTACTCCGCCCGTTTTTCAACCACCTGGTATATGCAACTATTTATGGCCCCCTCAATATAACTTTTTTGAAGCACCCCGTATAATTAATTCCACTCCCCTTTATTTGAACCACATTGTATATATGCAGCTGCTTATGGGACAACTAATACAATTTTTTTCTTAGATTTTTTAAATATATGTAATTCTACTCGGCTCTAAGTTTCCTATATATAAACATCCTGTCAAATAAGCTTGATATATCTGTTGAAAATTTTTAAATCGAAACATGTTCCATTGGCATATTCCGAATTTTGAATAAAAGCTAAGCTGATGCAAGTATCTAATATTTGGTGCATGTGGTGGAACCAATAAAAGTAATTGTGCTACCCAACATGGTAGAAGTTTTTTCGCTATATCTACCGTTTCTGTATGTATACGTATGGAGAACTGTATTTACAATTTCTGAAGAAGCCAGACTTGGCGAAACATATGTCAAATAAGAGTAAATAAATAGAGAAAATTTAACTAAGTAATCTTAAAAAAACTTTCCACAAAAACATTTCTATATTCATGATAACAAAGGCTAATTAATTTCATACTAAATTACAGATTTTTGCAGTATAATCAGCCATTTTCTTCAAGTAAAAATTGCTGAACAGCAGCGCTAGTAGGTACGAACAAGACCCAATTCCCAGTTAAATACATGTGAAATAGATTTCAAAAAAATGTTTTTAGCAAAAATGGAGCACAAATAAAAATTCGCAAATCTTTAAAATGATAGCTCGCTAGTCGAAATTAAAAAAAATTGTAATTCAGAAAAATTTAATTATTTAATAGGGGTTATATTTATTTTTCTAATGATTTAAACATAACAAACTGTGCTTACTAGTAGTTGCAAACTGGAAACATATGTATAGTAATTTAATTTAGCTTTTAATGAACATTTACTTCAATGTGTATATCTATTTACAACACCTATCTCTAAAATGAGTATTTACAAATAGTATAAAAACTCATTTTTTTCAGGATTTTGATTACTCAAAGTACAATTCACAAAGCTACAATGTTTGCTGGTAATGTGGATACTTAAAAATATATACATATTTGGTTAATAATTCTAAATTATTTATTTATTTGTAACACTGTACCAAATGGACAAGGCATATTGTTTGTACCTAACTCAAGTGCTGCCTATCGTGAGAATATTCTCGGGAAAGAGGCTAATTTACTTACCAATAGATCTCCTTCATCACACATGTAAATTTATCCCACATTACTTGAAATTTTTTATATTTATCAGCATTTCAAGAACGTAACTCATAATCACAAGAAATTGTACATTTTTATTTTGGTTTAGTTTCCTTTGAGAACCAAATACATACAGAAGATTCGGCAACAATCGTACTACAGAACAGTTGTCCTGAACGATCTTTTTCTTCAGACTCATTCCACAAATCTTAGTTGCAAGTTTTTGATCTTATCAAAACCTTAATACGGAAAATTGAACAAAACTCTCCCAAACAGGAATTTCCTACCGATAGGATAATCCAGATCCTCTTTTTCTGTCACAAATATTTGCAATTTCATATTAATTCTTCAAATTTTTTCTTACTTAACCATCTTTTCAAAAATATTTTCTTATCTCTTCAAATTTTGGTTCGTTTTTTTTAGTTTGAAATAGGGTATGGTATAACCAATTCCACAATACGTATCACAACAGTATTTTACCAGGTATTTCAGGTGCTACTAATACCAAAGTTTTTGAAAGTTCTGTAAGTACATATGGGTTGTTCACATACTACCCCACTCCTGAAAATAAATGAGCCAAGTTTAGTGTAATGCTGCTACAACATACAAACACATTTCACTATCCCAAGTAAAAAAGATGTATTACGTTTGGATTGTTGATATCTTTAGAATTTTGTTGTTGTAAACTGAAATATTTTAATAGGTAGAATAGAGGTCTTGTGTATAAACTTAGAAGTTACTTTCATTGTAAAGCAAAGTAGAAAATATAGAGGGGGGGGGGTAGGTTCCAAAAAAATGTATCCACTGTTCAAAAGTCCATAGCTTGCAAACTAATTGACGGAGTTTTCTCATATTTGGTAGTGTAATAGTTTGTAGTTCCGGCAATCGCCATACAAGGGTTGTATTGCGTTGTTTTGTTTTGTCAGATGACAGTCGCCAGATAGCCGGTGTTTTATTGTTAGTTGTACCCATATGCTTAATACTGATATACTGTCTCTCTTAGTCGGTGGACATTACGCTTACGGGCGATAGCAGTATATCAGTATTAAGTGTATGGTTGTACCTAGTTACTCGAGTAAACATGGCTGGCGCAGGGCTTACATTCGATGAAAAGTTGTTTGAGAAAGGATTAACATCCAAACTCAGATATTTCTGAAAACCTCGAGATTTCGGAAAAGTTGCAGTTTGCAACAAGTTCATCCGTTTGAACAAATTCTGTTCTTTCTCTTTGAGGAATCACTTCTTGAACTACTAAAATATCAAATTAATGATAAATTACCAGCGGAGATTTGCGAATCCCAAAGGAGTTTCACACTTTGCTTTGTCAAACGTAACACTAAGCGAGTAAACTGGGTCAACTGGATTCACCTTAACCTTGTGTTTTGGTATAAGATCCCACTATAGCTTTCGACCTTTCTGGGTCTCATCAGTTGGGCGAAGAAGCCCAAGAGCTGGTAATTTATCATTAATCTTACATTCGATGAAATGAAGTCAGTTTTGAAGTGGTATTTTAAGTACGAAAACATTAATGAGGTTAAACGACAATGGCGAAATGAGTATCAAACAGAGCTACCGACATGTTTAACTATTCGTCGCCTACGAGACAATGGCTGTATTAAAAATGTACACAAACAACGATCTGGACGACCTGTAACAGTAAAAAGTCCAGCCAACTCCCGTCTTGTGATACAACAATTCACTCGCTCACCACAGAAGTTTGTGAGACAGTGTCTGTGTCCGTCAAACTGGAGTGAGTCGCTTAAGTGTTCGGCGAACTTTGAATTGAGCAAAGTGGAAGTGTTACGACGAGGACGACTCAGATCGTAGAATGGAGTACAGTGAGTGGTTTAATAACATGGTGCGCAACGATGAAGTGTTTGCAGAGATGATTGTGTGGTCTGATTCAGCACAGTCTAAACTCAATGGTACAGTAAATCGGAACAATTGCATCTAAGAGGCCGCCGAAAACCCGAACATCCATGTAGACAAAGCCGTGAATTTGCCAGGAGTAAATGTGTGGTGTGGGATGTCTTACCGGGGATTGATTGGGCCATTCTTCTTTGACGGAACTAGCGAAGTGTACCTACCTTCAGAAGCTCCAGAAATACATTTTACCTACCATCCGAGACTTGT
Source organism: Octodonta nipae (assembly GCA_034190945.1). Taxonomy (NCBI): domain Eukaryota; kingdom Metazoa; phylum Arthropoda; class Insecta; order Coleoptera; family Chrysomelidae; genus Octodonta; species Octodonta nipae. Next base: position 41,863,261 of record CM067221.1, on the reverse strand, counting down.
ATGGAGACGGAAGATTTTACTTTCAACAAGATGATGCACCAGCCCACTACCACAATCGTGTTAGGGCTTATCTCGACGAAATTCTACCAGGAAGATGGATAGGCCGTAGAGGTGCTGTAGAGTATCCACTTAACTCCTCTGGACTTTTACCTGTGGACGTCGTTTAGCGACAAAAACCAAGCACATTGGATGAACTTCGAGAAGAAGAAATATCCAACAGAACACATTGCAGTCAGTAGTTCGTGCTGCAGGTTCGCGGCATCGTTTGTGTGTGGATGTTAACGGTTACCATTTCGAACACCTACAGTGATTTTGTTGTTAGAATTTAAGCTACACTTTCACCATAAATGAGACAACACCGTGAATTAGTTTGCAAGTTATGGACTGTTAAACAGTGGATACATTTTTAGTTAGTATCGTAATTTCTTTGACAAGTATTAGTAAACCCAAGAATTTTTCCGTGTGGTTATTATCCTAGGAATCACAGGGAAACGGCGTTACACACAGTACGACTCCCGGATTTAGCGTCCCTGTGAGCTAAATTTACCTGAAACTCCTGGATGTCGAAATGCATTTCGCGATAAAATATTAAATTCAGTTATATGTACTATATACATAAATAATTATTCGAGAATTCAGTCAGTTAAGGGGAGCGCAACTAATGAAGGTTCTCGACTAGAAACAATATATTGTCTTGCGTTCAATGGATTGAAAAATCTCTAAAAGTTAGTACCGTAATATATACCATTGCTATCCATTCTAGTAACAGCAAAAGACAAAAAAATATGAGACAGATGTTGATTAACTTCTGCAGATAAACTCATATAATATCATATTTTCCTACTTGGTTCGACTCTAAACAAAGGAAATCATTTGCAAAAAAATGGGGGACATACAAAATATTGGTAAACAAAAAGTGAGCCGTATGTTAATATCCTGTAATTGAACACAATTTCTAACGAACTTCAAAAAATGAACTTGCCTCATCTGATTTTTCTGAACGAGTGGGTATTAATTGGATATAATTAACATTATTTAAATTTGGGATGAAATTAATTCGAAATGGAATAAAAGTAATATGTGGTTATTAAGCCACTTCAAAAAATATGAAGATTCTCCATTAGTCTCTCTACACAGTGTGTCTATTTAAGTTGGAAGTATATGTAAAACTTACGTATTATTAACTAGTTGACCGGCTTCATATGGGCTAGACCAGTAATTCTAAACCTTTTATTTGTCGCGGCACAATTTTAAGGTTTTCAAACATTGGTGGTACAGAAGGAAAAAACAAACCAAATTTATTTAAAATCAGTCCATAAATAAAAAAGTTATAACAAAATAAGATTTTGTTTTTTGAGAACCTTATATATAGGTAATAGTATCCTTTTCAAGATTTTTCAATCCATTGAATGCAAGACATTATATTGTTTCTAGTCGAGAACCTTCATCAGTTGCGCTTTCTTCAACTGATTGAAAGATAGTATCATAATTTCTTTTTTGATACATTTCAGTTAACCTATGAATTACTTAGTGTCCTAGGAATATCAAGGAAACAGTGTTATATACAGAATGACTCCCAATTTGGAGTCTCTGTGGACTAGTTTTCTCTGAAACTCTTTAACTCTTTCAAGCTCTAATTCATTTCGTCATAAAATAAAACCTTATATAATGTTATGAAACTGAGATAATTTACTTAATTTTATTTAGCAATTAAATTCTAACTTAAAAACACCTAAATATTTGAATTGTAGACAAAAGGTTTACTTAAAAATAACAGAACTAGTGTATTTTTTATTAAAGTTATAAGGAAGTTAATGTCATCATACCATTATTTCACATTGCTAGTACAAGTAAATACCTATCTGTACTTAACAATTGCTTGGGCAAGTAAGCATAAAATATTATTAAGCAATGTGCAAAGTACCTCATGGGTAATACCAAGACTGTTTCCCAGTAAGAAAACTGTTATTAAAGGACACAAAAAAAACCTAAAATAATCAAATCTCACTCTCAGCAACTGCATTGCTATTTTTTAACTAATTTTGCTCACTGTTTAACAGATTTGCAAAAAATCGCATCTATTGCCGCGAATCCGAGCGAATTTTAAAAAACATGTGAAAAATTTGTGAATGTGGATATTTGTTACATCCCTAGTAGGTACAAATACAATTCAAGGATAATTTAAAACTTTAAGAATAGAGTGCAGGCAGAGAATAATCATAATCTGTAGTACAGATCAGTAAGCAGTGTCGAGTTATTATATAGGAGTATTTTAAACTTAAATAACAGGCCTTTAAAATAATTCTAAATTAAAAATCTATCCTCAATAAAATTAAATTATGCTTGGTAATTGAGATGAAATTAATTATGTTAAATGAATATAATAAAGTAGCAAATAGCTAATTTATTTTCCAGATTTAAAAATAACTAATCTTACTAATAATTACAGAAACTTGCAATGTAAGTATATTTATTTATTTTATCTTATGATATTGTTTGTACCTACCACAAATGCTGTGGCTCATGAGAATTTTCAACACTAGTCTAAAAAAAAATAATGGCTCATTAAATAAAATGAACATTGGACTGGAACGAACTGACTGACTCAATGCTCAATGGGCCCTGTCTTTGAACTGGATCAAAATGGACTCGGACCATTTGAATAGCTTGGGAATGAAGACAATTACTTTTCTCAAAATTTGCTCTTTATTTTCAAGCTATCTAAATGTAAAACTTACATCAGCATTCCACATACCTTGTTAATCTGCTCCTCCAGAAGGCTCTAATGGCAATTACTACAAATGTCATTTTATTTTAGAACTGCTATTACTTCAGTTTTTGAATGCAATAATGTAGAATATCTGCATTTCAACAATTGTTCATATAAATTTAATGCTGTCAACCACTTTTTTAAGTTACTTATTCAGATAACCAATTTCGAAAGTTTCATTTTAACAGTGGCTTTAAGTCTGATGAAACACTTAATCAAATAGTCTTCCATATAAAAATTCAGAAAAAGCTGATTTCTTATTTAATAGAATACAAAACGCCATTATTGCTTTTATAATTCTCTGGGATTCCTGCAATTTGTATTCATAGTAGTTTTCAGATTCAGAGAATGAAATAATTATTCAAAAGGCAAACATGCTGATTAACTTCTAATGACAATTTTGATAAATGTAACGTATTTAATTGTAATTGAATTTACTACCATTTTCAACATAAACCAAAACTGCCCACAAAAACAAACTCAAGATGACGAAATAAATTTGTGAAATAAATAAACACTTAACCGCGCCACTTTTGAACAAAACCATAGAGCTATTATACGTAGAGTGAATTAGGTATGGGCGTTACTGTAAGTGGCAGTGAAATAACAATAGAAAGAGAAAGACAATATCAGGGAGCGCTTGCTATGTCTCTATCCTACCAATAGTAGGCGTCACCATAGATAAGAGATTTATATATGTATAGGCGTCACCACTGACACTGACCAATCAGGAACGACACGCTTATTCTCTTTCTATTGATATTACATGAATTTCGCTACTTCATGTGCTCTACAGTATTAACCTCTTTGAACAAAACTCAAAATGATGAACATAGAACAATGATTTAAAATGATGAATAGCAACTAATAACATAGAACAGGGGGTGGTAACTCGTGTATAGCCTTAGAGCATTTACTTTCTAGAGATACCCTGCAGTGCACAAATGTCGTGGCAAGACTAAGGAGAGAGAGGGCAATAGACAGGGCAAGAGGCTATTTCACTCGGTTGGGAGCTGCTCCATAGCTGCTTCCAATAAAGCATGTTGTTCATTGGCTGCGTCCACCGACCATCCACCCACTTAGTGAAATAGCCTCTTACTGCCTCTATTGCCCTCTCTTTCTAGCGTTGCCACGATTTTATGCTTGACAGGCTATATCTAGATGGTAAATGATCTAAGTGTATAGCGAAATGTGGTTCACTGTTCCTTGATCCTCTTCAAGCCATCTTACCATCATAGACATACAATAAAGACTTACCATTGCTACACTTAGACTTAAAAATAAACGAACACTAGTACATTGATACAATTACGATAGGGAGAGTGGGAGCTCCCCCAATCATAACAATATTTTAATTACAGGGCGGTAACAAATCGGAAATTTCACCTTTAAGATGCAATTCAATATTTAGGTAAATATCACGCCCTGAAAGACCGATAATCCGTACAGGTTCAGCTTGAGACGCTTGGGTTTTCCCCATCCTTTATCAAAGTTATTATATCTTTATATTTCCTAAGTTACAAATAAAAGATTTTAGAGGTGAGGAAACAGTACCTAACTAAATAAACTATATAGCAGGGTTTAGAAATAAACATAAAATAACAAATAATTTCATAAACCTATTGTAATACTCAATACAAAACATGAAAATATTGTGTTTAGTAAAGGTTAAAAGCTTTATTGAATTGCTGTAATTTAACCGTGGCTATATAATTTTAAAGATTTAAATATTTCAAAAAACCTTTGGGAAAAAACCCGTAAACAGCTGCTTCCGTTGCGGTCGATTCCTGTGTTTGGAGTATCTTCAAGGTTTGTGCTGTGATTGTTTGGATGTAGAAGATTTAGAGCCATAGTTTAAATTTATTTTTCCATTAAATACTTATATGTCCAATTAACTGGTATTTGTTATTATTGTCCTTTGTTGATTAAGAATTGTATTTCATTTATTTTGTTTCAGTTTTGAGATTTTTGTTAACAATAAAGAACAATGCATATATATATATATATATATATATATATATATATATATATATATATATATATATATATATATATATATATATATAAGTTAATTACTGGCTTTTTATACCAACAACATTGACTTTGATATGGTTTTTCTCGCAGAATTAACTATAAAGACAATCGATATCCAAGTTAGTTCCTAGACAACAAAAGTTCAGAAAAAATAAAAATCGGTGTGGGAGACCGACATTTCCGAAAAAATCGATCTGTATAAGGTTTCTGGCGAAGGGTTAAAATTGTTTAAATACCATAATTCAGATGTCCTGTTTTGTATGAGCAGTAAACGTCACTTGACACTCATTTTGATTGTGCTTCCTGCAATTCTCTTCCTCTTCAACAACTTTTTCTTAAATCTATTCTCCGTCATTACGATTTATTGTTAGAAACTCCTGTAATGGGTCAAAATACGGCGGATGAAATTCGAAAATTAATTAACCGAATTGAAACCAATCTTATGGCGATGAAGGCTTTGGGTGAAAATGTAAACCAGTGGAACACCACCATTGTTCACACCATTTTGAAGAGGCTTCATCCTGAAACTGCAAGAGAATGGAATCGACGTATGAAGGGTTCAAAAATGCCTAAGAATGAAGAGTTATTTGCATTTTTGCGTGAAGAAGCGATTCGTTTGACCGCCATAAAACCAAGTGTCAATTCGCGAATTAAAATAAACGGTAATTTTTCGTTAAACAGGCCAAAAAACTCAACATTCAACATAAAAAATAGTCGATCAACACTGGTAACCGGAGTACAGGCAAAGTGTCCATGCTGCGAAGCTCTACACGGTCTCGATGTATGCGAAACATTTCTGAAAAAATCGCTTTCTGAAAGAGTTAAATTCATTTTCAAAAAATAAAAATATGTTGATGTTGCCAGATTTAAATCCGGACAAAAGTCAGTGTCAGGGTAGTGCATTTGTTTCCAAACAATCACGCCTGGATTTTTCGAACCACAAATAAGCATGAATATGCAAATGTTTCGCGAAAACACTCTGTATAGATTAAAATGTCTCATTCTCGACAGAGGCATCGAATTTATGAGTCTCAGAAATATAGTCACGAAATGCTTTGATATTTTGCGTTAAAGAACTTGGTGAAAGGATGGATAGAGCTTCCAAAATCATTTTAACAGATAATCTCTGTTGAAGATTCACTTATTTTTAAGTTTGTAAATTATTGGACATTTATTTTGGTTAACCAGTTGAATTCCGACCCTATTTTTTCGGCAGAAAGACATTAGTACCGTACTGGACGGTAATCTCGCTGGGGGATAGATAATTAAGTGAAAAATCCGACCAATCGTGAAAAGAACATCTAATATACATTACAGTCCACGCCCTAGAGAGCAAGTAAGTCCTCTGCCGTGACCGTTTCTGTTTTCTATTTATTATTAACAAGTTCACACATTTTATTATTCAATACAGAACAGTCTCTTTGAATTTGTTAATTATATTTAACCTTTTCATTAGCACTGTTGAGATCTCTTATTCGTGAATAATTTTTGAATCCGTTGAAAATATTGGCAATGAGCCTCTACGAACAAACCGAATTACAAATGCAACGGTTGCCCCATCTGCGGTGAACCGAGGATTGTTTGGGGGGCTTGACTTCGTTCGAAGGGCTTGACTTCGTTTCGGGGAGTTGACTTCGTTTGAAGGTAGATTTTTGCAAAATAAACACTCCTCTCGAAATACAAGATCGGTTGTTTTACGCTATGTTCAAAGTGATTTTTATCACTTTTTCCCGACGTTTAAATAGAAATCGAAAATAAACAATTTCCAGGATATCTTATCTAATTTCCAAATCCGTTTGCTGAATTATAATCGGTCCATCTCGGTTAATAAGCCAGTAATAAAAAAACATTGCAAATTATTTATAAGGTTATTGTACTAAAACTACAAATCGATTACTACTTAGGTATTGTTTATTCGTCGGGTTGGAATAATAATTCTGACAGATCTGTGCTCGAGCTTCAAAACTGTTTTAATTTATGAACTTTTAAAAAAATTTTAATTTTAGCGGTTTTTCCAGATTTTCTGGGTGGGAAATACTCCGATCGAGCTTCATAAAAATTCGTTTTTTAGATTTTTAAATTCTCTACAAAAGGCCTTTTGGATATATTGTAATACAACGAATTTGTTTCAAGAGTTTTAGTGATCGATTATTTAAACTTATTTTTGCAAAAAAAATCACAGGTATTCGATTGTTTTTTCTTGAAGAAAGTATATGAGGAAGATTCACGGAACGTCAACTGCATGGTGGCGCGACTACATACAAGGGTACAATGGCCGCCATGTATGAGAATTTTGTATTTGTGGCGGCCATTGTACCCTTATATGCAGTGGCGCTACCATGCGGTTGACATTCCCTGTATCTTCCTCATAGCATAGGAAACACATAAAAACTGTTGTTAATAAATTTTTGTCTCTTAATTATTTATACGGAGTTGTTTAAAGTTGCAAAAACAGTAAATTTGGGAGTTTTTGTAACCATTCAGCAACATAATGAAAAGTTTTAATGTCAAAAGTAAATTAGTTTTATACGTATTTTCAATAACTACTAAGTGATGTGTTCAACTACCGAATGGATAATTAGTTATTGTGTTATTTGGAAAAAACTGTAAAAAATACGCAAATTTCAATCGTCCATAGTTATTGTATAAATTGAAAATTTGAAACTCGGCAGAATCTTTCATTTCTCCGAGGTAAATAACAAATCTGATTTTTTTTCCAGGGCTCTTGATTTCACGTGCAGTTTAAAATGCTCCCATTTTGCGCTAAATTAATATTTTAACTATATGAAAGGAACATATTAATTATCAGATCTTTCAGTAAAATTTATTTTCTTTTGGTTTTGTATTATTTTATACGCGTACTTTCAATAGCTACTAAATGATACAATAGGTTGAATTAGGCGATTGAATAATTAATTATTGAGTTATTTGCAAAAAACTGTAAAAATGTGCATTTTCAATCACTCACAGTTATTGTTTACAACAAATTGAAACTCTCATTCTTGGAAAAAAGTTTCAATTTTATGGGATAAATAAATAATCAGAATCATAATTTCATGGCTTAGAAGGTTTTGTCGCAAATGTGATTTTTTTCGAAGGCTTGTTAATTTACGTGAAGATTACAATGCTCCCACTTTACGACAAATTAATTTTTTCAACTATCTGATAGGAATAAATATACTAATTATCTAATCTGTCAGTAAATTCCTTCAATGGTTAATTTTCTTTTGGGTTTGTTTTACTGTATCTAAATTTAGAAGGAAAGTCTGCATTTCGACGTTCGGCTTCGGATAAATCATCACTTCCCTAACTTTATCGAACTGACGTTTCTTTAAAATGTTTTTAGCGTCTAAATATATATTTGTAGCTTTTTTATAGATTTGTACGTACACGTTATTCTCAATTAGATGATTGTAATAAAAAATTGACAATTGATAATTAATATACAACTATGTCGAGCCAAGTTCAAATCTCATAATGTAATTGTAACTGTAATTGTTTTCACTTTGCACAAGGGAATCTTCACACTTTAAATGTTTAAATATTTGTGTTAAAGTATCAGGCTCTGACAACTCGTTAATTATTCACTTGTATATTATAATCAACCACATCAAACTTTGTAAACTTAAAAAACTAACTGTATGTACGCATAAAGTATATTTGAATATATTTTTTAAACTACATGTAAGGATACTTAAAAAATATGGTTACAACTGACTATGGTATCACTCAGTGCTTAATAGGGCAAATATGTAATTATTGAAATCTAAATATATATTATATAACACATATCCACACCATACTTGAATTTTTGGTAACGAACTTGCTTCACTATCACATTCGACATTAGATGCCAGTTCAACATCTTAACTTAAGCTATATGCTAACTGTTAAACATATAGTTTAATAAAAAATCCAGACAAGTGTAGTATGTATTTAATTTATACGAGGGCTGCCTTTTATATTTCGGGATTAGAGAACAAAAACAAATATTAATCATCGAAAATCCCTTTATTGTTTTTCAAAATATTCCCCATGAAGATCTATACACTTTTGCATGCGTTTGAACCAATTGTCGAAGCACTTTGTCCACTCTGACTGAGGTATCTCCAAAACACGCATTCTGAACGCAGCAACCGCTTCTTCAGGTGTCGAAAAATGTTGAGCTCTCAGTTTGTTTTTTACGTCAGGATGACTCATCAAATCGATGTTTTGAGAGGTCAAAAATGCAGTTGTTTGAGCCGATGTGTGAGAGCTCGCATTGTCGTGGTAAAGAGTGATCCGTCTTCGTCAGTTGGTTTTCCTCATTTCTTGGAAGACACTTGGCAAACAAATGGTTGTGTACCACTCAGAATTGACTGTTCTGCGTTGTTCCAGTCCAGTTTTTCCGAAAAAACAGGCGATCATTTGCTTGGAAGTGCTTCGTGCGCGAACAACTTTTGTTGGATTCGGCTCATCTTGAAACACCCATACAGTCGACTGCTGTTTACTTTTGTGCTCATACGCATAAATCCACGATTCATCACCTGTCACTATGTCATAAACATATCTCACGATAGGTCACATGACGATCTTGCAATATCAGTTCGCGCACAGCTTCAATGGTTTCCGGAACAACAACTGTTTTTGAACGACCTTCACGAAATTCGTCTTGGAGTGAACTACGACCTCGATTGAATTCAACATACCATCGATAAACAGTGGTCCTTGATGGAGTTTCATCGCCAAAAATTAAATTAAGTTCATCCATGCACTCTTGCTGACTTAATCCACGTCGAAAGTTGTAAAAAATAATCGCACGAAAATGTTCACGATTTAATTCCATTTTTTGGCTGAGATGAATCCTTTAAGTTACTATAAACAACACATAGCACTCGTATGTCAAAACGTTCTGAGTACGTATAACCTCAAAAATGTCAAACTTACGATGGAGCTGTCAGTTGTCAGATTGCAACACTAGGGTTGTCCAATCCCGAAATATAAAAGGCAGCACTCGTATTTCATTAAAGTATTTTGTACTGCTCAGACTAAAATTTTTCTGTCTTATTGTTTTGATTTTCAGACAAAAACTTATTTTTTAACAAATGTTTCATTCTAGAGAGTCGAGGTTATGTTTGTTTATGTTCCGTTATCTTCGATTATGTTCGTGTCATTTATTTGAAACGTCAGATTGAATTAATCCGAAGGTACCGTATTGGGAAGGTCACAATTTTTCGATTGCTTGTCAATTTTGATTAAACAGATGATATCCTATATCTCTGGCTTAATCCCATGCGTTAAATAATCAAGGCGACAGGATATTAGGATGTAACACATTCAAGCAAAGCGATCGGGGTATAGTGCGGCTCTGTACGTTCTACATTTTGCTTACAGAAGATGGTATCCATCCTTGAATAATAACTGAACCTTTCAAGTAACATTTTTAATACTTAAATTTATCGATAAAACGATTTTTCCCAAAGATGAGACCTTCGCCAATCGATTTCTATCTATCGAATCTTCTAAATGTGAAAATTTCATCAAAATCGTTAGAGCCGTTTTCCAGAACTCAATTATATAAATTGTTATAAAATGTACCTACGCCGTTTCTGACTAAAGCAACGTAAAACAGTATTAATTCCGATGTAACATCAATCGCTGGAATAAGAAAAAAAATGCTGATCTCGATAATGTGCGAACAAAAGTAAAACCCAACCAGAACGACCAGAAAATTCGACGTACGATATATAAAGCAAAACATAATTCCTAACTTGGTTAGTACAGCTAGATGAGTTTAAATTTGTGTGAATTATTTGAAATCAGCTGTTGTAAATATTTGATTTTTTTACATTAATAAAGTACTAGAAAGTGAAGTGATTATCAGTTTTTAAAATTAATTAAATTTGAACCCACGGAGTTTATTGCAATTTGGGGTCAGGAAAGTGCGATTAAGGAAATTAACACCGTAAAGTGATTTATGGCAAAAACTCGCAGTATGGACGAGACTACCAAAAAAATACTCAAACAGATTACGGATGGACTAGACGAAAAAATAGCTCAGATCCTGGAAAAACGTGGCAATAAGAAGAAACAACATCAAGAAGAAAATCAAGAAAGATTAGTGAAATCTTTTGACGAAATACGCAAAATAGAATTAAAAAATCTTGTCACTACCATGGAAGAAAAACAACAGAATCTTGTCACTGCCATGGAAGAAAAACAACAAAATCTTGTTTCAACGATGAAAAGCAAACAATAAAATTTAATGGAATGATTATTCTCGAAATTTGAAGAAAAACAAGGTCAAACTGAAGAAAAAAGACAACTGCAATTTGAACAATTATTATCGCAAGATAATGAAACAGTTAATGAACGAATGCAAATAGTGGAATCAGACATAAAAGAAATAAACGGCGACATAAACATCCTAAAAAGTAATGTGGAGTCTCTTGAAATCAAAGTAGATGACATCGATTCCATACAGACCCAGATGAAATTTGAAATCAGTTCCATTAAAAACACAGTACAAAGTGAAGTACAAGATAAAATGAGTGCTATCCAAAATACAGTGGAAATCGACATTAAACAATTACAACAAGATTTGCAGAGAGGGAAATACCAGCACACCGTGAGTACCAAAGGATCCTTTAGTAAACCACCCACATTTGATGGCAGGTCATCTTGGCCCATGTATGAACGCCAATTTGAAGCCGTGACTACAGCTAATGGATGGGATAACCAAGAAAATTCTACCTCTCTTGTAATTTCCTTAAGAGGTCCGACCATAGAACTCCTCCAAAGCATTCCAGTTGATGAACAAGGGAATTTTGACAAGATCATAGCTTGAGCCAAGTATACCAGGTGCAACTAAGTGGAAAAACGCAAAAATCTGGAAAGAACCTTCAAGAATTCGAAGCAGAGGTTAGACGTTTAGTGCACTTGTCCTATCCAGACCTGCCAGAGGAAACTAAAGATCAATTGCTCTACTTCGGGCTTTGGAGGTAGAGGCTGTCATAAACATGTCCAAGCAGAGGGTACGAGCAGTTTCTTTCAACCAGGAAGAGTCAGAGTCACCATTTCAAGCGTTGCTGTTAGGTATGTACAAACTACTGGAACAGTCACAGAGAACTGAGACCAGAAGAGCATGTTACCGTTGTGGGAGAACAGGACACTTCCAACGAGACTGCAGAATAAGGCTATCGGAACGATCACCGACTAGGGGTAACCAACAAAACAGCCACATGTCCAGGGACCGTCAGCCAATCAGCATAAGGGGGCGAATGCTGACTAACCCTCCACCAGCCCCCAAAACATTATCCATCCGGGGATTTTGCCGATATAGCAGTAGCCTAGTCATCAGGGGCACCATCAATGGCCGAGCAATTACCATCTCCATCGACACCAGCGCCGCTGTGTTCATTGCCAAGTCCAGGGTTTTGAGATCATCAGAAATCCGGCCAGTTAACAGTAACATCCAGCTCGGAACAGTGGATAGGGTCCTGATAGCAGATGTTGAGAACGATTTTATACTGGGTATGGACCTAATTAGCCAGCATAGATTTATGTTAGACCCGAGATATGTTCTTCGGTTCCTAAATGAGGAATTTGTATTGACACGGCCCGTTAACAGCTCATCGACCTCCATAAAAATTGTAGCAAAATTCCCGGTCGAACGGAACAGATTATTCATGGGCAGCAAGACAGCAATCCTGGGAGCTGCGTTGGAATGGTAGAGCCCGTACATTCAGCGCATGACTACTTAGTTGACCGGGCTATAATTAAATCGGGACGAGAAATACCAATTAGAGTCCTTCATTTGTCCAACAACGACATCAGAATTGCCAATGGTCAATAAATAGCTTGTTTCGAGCCAGTAGAGACCATCATCAATTGGAAGAAGAGTACCAGACAGCGGTGAAGTAGACAGGGCACAGTAAAGAGTTTCTACAACAGTTTACCGACCATTTGAATCACCTTACACCAGAGGAACAGAAGAAAGCCAAACAATTTATTGCAAACAGCCAAGATTCCATCTTCGCTGTCGCACCAACATCATCCAGCACCGAATAGATAGTGGAAAGGCTCAACCTATCAGAATACCACCTAGGCAACAACAGGCAGTCGAGGAAAACATCGAGTCCATGTTGCAAAATGGAGTTATTGAGCCATCCATCAGCCCACAGTCTGCTCCCGTTGTGCTCGTTAAAAGAACGGATGGAACCACCCGATTTTGCGTGGATTACAGAAAGCTGAATGACGTCACGAAGAAAGACAGCTATCCACCACCCAGCATTGATGACACTCTGATCACACCAGCAGGCTCCCTAAAGAGTGGATATTGGCAGGTTGGTCTACACGAAAACGACAGAGAGAAGATAGCGTTCTCCACCAGTAAAGGGCTGTTTCAGTTCACGGTCATGCCATTTGGGTTATGCTCTCGCTACATTTGAGAGGCTAATGGAGTATATATTAAGCGGGTTGACATGGAGAACACGCTTAGTATACCTCGACGACATTCTGGTGATGGATCAGACATTCGACGACCAGAAGTAATCTCCAGAATTAAGAACGCCAACCTGAGACTCAACTCGAAGAAGTATTCCATGTTCCAAAAAGAAGTTTTTGGACCATGTCGTTTCCGAGTCAGGAATCCGCACCAACGGAGACAAGATAGCAGCTATCCGTGATTGGTCGGTCTCGATAGACATATTCTTGGGTCTCTGTTCACACTACAGGCGATTTGTTTAGGGATTTGCCACCATTGCACCCCTACATCGGCAGACCACTGAAAAAGAGACCTTCCATTGGAATCAAGACTGTGAAACATCGTTCCGACGACTGAAGGCGGCACTCCAGCCCAATCCTAGCGTTTCCTACACAGTCCGGGAAGTTCATCTTAGACACCGACGCCAGCAATACAGGTTTGGGGCCGACCTATCCCAGATGCAAGATGGTAAAGAGAGGATGATCGAGTACTACGCCATGGGCTCTCGAAACCGGAAAGAAATTATTGCGTCACCAGAAAAGAACTTCTGGCAATAATAAGGGCTGTAGACCATTTTCACGAATACCTCTATGGTCGTTATTTCCTAATCCGAACAGATCATGCCGCCCTTAGAGGGCTGTTAGACATGAAGACACCGGAAGGACAACTACCCAGGTAGATGGAGAAATTACAGCAATACGATTTCAAGGTTGAACATCGTGCCGGTCGTTTGCATAATAATACCGATGCTCTTCCAAGAAGACCCAGTAGAGTAGAATGCGGACATTGTCTGAAGACGGAACAGCGAGAGGGTATCTCCATCAGACAGATCCGAGTGCAGGCCAAATGAAGACTGGACAACGGAACAATGCATCCAGGACCAAATGGCTGATCCGGACACAGAAGCAATCCTGTCATTTAAAAAGAGAGGGGCACCCAGGTCACGATGGGACGAGGTAGCTAGATACTCGGGCGTCCGAAATCGTTATGAGCCAAATGGGACTCTCTAAGAGTAGAGAATGGAATGCTGAAGCGAGTTTGGGAAAGCACTGATGGCCGAGAAACCAAGTCCCAACTGGTGGTCCCAAAGAAGAAGGTAACAGCCATCCTGACCGAAGTACATGATGGGATTACCGGGGGTCATCTGGGCTTGAATAAAACCTTAGATAAAGTTCGCCAGCGGTACTACTTGGTAAATTACTTCGAAGATGTCAGAGCTTGGTGCCGGAAATGTGACATCTGTGCAGCCCGAAGACCCGGACCAAGGGAAGAATGCAGCAGTACAATGTGGACGTCCCCTTTGAGAGAGGACCCATTTCCCGAGACTGAGAGGGGGAACAAATACATTTTGGTCACAATGGATTACTTCAGCAAGTGGCTTGATGCATATGCGATACCCAATCAGGAAGCAACTAGAGATGGGCAGGTCCGGATGGACAGGCATGTCCGGACCTACATCCCTAGTATTAATGATGGATGTACATCCGACAGTAATTCAGACACAGATCCGCGGAGCTGTCGGAGTGGCAAGAAACGCATGCAATGAGCGGTACTGAATATAGTTTTAGAGATGTGTAGGTTCGGAAGGAGCCGAATCCTCGGACCTGTGTGAATGAAGGATGTACATCGTTAGATCGTTACCGATCGGCGGAGCCACTTGTTGATACTGAATCAATGATAGCGGTACTGAATCAATGATAGCGGACTGGGAACTGCAGATCGGAGTGAGGGGAACGGTATTACCTATAGTTTGATCATATAGTATTGTTGGTTCATGGTTATATATTTTTATCGTTTTAGTTATCAAATTTTTGGCGTCCCATTGGAACTATATTCAGACCAAGGGCGTAACTTCGAACCAAATGTATTCCAGAAGGTCTGTACGATGTTGGGAATCAGGAAAACGAGAACAACACCAATACATCCACAGTCCGACGGAAGGGTGGAAAGATTCAACAGGACCTTGGAACAACACCTATCCAAGGTCGTCAGTAATAATCAGCGTGATTGGGATGAGCACATTTCCCTATTCCTGTTGGCCTACACTCAACTGTACATAACAGTACAGGTCTGACTCCAGCCAGGGTACTGTTTGGGAAAGTGCTGAGACTACCCTGCGTTCTGCCCTTTGGCTCCCCCGAAGAACCGTCCCAAGGTATCAACGATTATGCCGATCAGCTCCGACATAACATGCCGGCAATACACGAACTAGCGCAAACGCAGATGTTGGCCACCAGAGACCGGATGAAGACACGATATGACCTCAAGGCCAATTCAGTCGGGTTCCAAAAGAGGAACAAGGTCTGGCTGTACTATCCCCAGAGGACCAAGGGTAAGTCGCCAACGCTTACATCCACCTGGCAAGGTCCATACGAGGTGGTCAATGACGTAATCTACCGTATCCTTCGAAACCCCAGAGCTAAACTGAAGGTGGTTCATTTAGATCGACTCGCACCCTATCATGGAGAGGATGTTTCTGATCGGGAAGATCAGAATTAAAGGGATCAATTATAAAATTTATCTACGCTGTCCCTGACTAAAGCAACGTAAAACAGTATTCATTCCGATAAGCCATCAATCGCTGGGGTAAGAAAGAAAAGAACTGTGGAATGGGGTAAAAAAATTGCTGAACTCGACGTTGTGCGAACAAAAGTAATACCCATCCAGAACGACCAGTAAATTCGACGTAGGATATATAAAGCAATACAGAATTTCTAACTTGGTTAGTACAGCTTGTAAATATTTTTTAGAAAGTGGAGTGATTATGCAGTACGGATATTTGAGTTATACGGCGGATGGTTCAAAAAATGTTAGAAGCAGTTGCATAGACAGGATTGTTGAAATATAAGGTGAAGTGAAATTACATAAGTAGTTGCTTATACTTGACATATGGGGCGAAGTAAAATTATAGGTGTACAGGATGATTTAGACAATAGAAAAATAGAAACAGTCAGGAGGGTGGAGAGGATTAATACTTATAAAGGGCGGTTGCAACATCTTGTAGAGTTGATAGACAAATAATTTATATAGGGTAACCAATACACAGACAAATATACAGGGTGGTTGCAATATAGGGTGAATTAAAGTTACACTTATAAAAAGTGGCCCAATTAATAAAACAAATAAAAAAGTTAAAAAACCTGGAAAATATAGAAAAAATACAAAACAAATTAGGGAAAGAGAGGAAGAGAGAGAGAGAGAAGAATACGCTAAAATAATCAATATAATTGTATCTTAAATCGGATAAAAAAAGCATATATGTCAGAAAATAGTAATTGATTGCACATGGTTTCTAAACGGTTTTTATTTTATGCCAGTTGAAGTCGGTTCTTTTTTAAATATAAATTATTAAAAGATGGAATGGCTGTTAAATTTACTTCCCAAAACAGCTATTCGTTTCCTCTTATGGCTAGTGAATATAATAACCGTTACTCCCCAAAACTTCACCTTACATATAATATTGAAGGTTAATCGGCACGGAAGTAAAAGAATAAAAAATGAATACATGCATATGTAGTGCGTAATAAATGGTTATATTTTTTTAAATATTCAACTACTCTACATTAAAATCATTAATATTTTTTATATATAAAATAATTTAACACATTTTCTTTAAGAATTAAAAATTTGAAAATTAAACAAAATGCTTACAACTTTTAATAGCTGTCTTCAGCATCACTGACTTGAGAACTACAGCTTTGCTCAAATAACGTGTATCTTGGCGGTTTTGTCCAAATGGCACTTGAGGTTCTTTTTAACTTTCTAGTATCAATATTTTCAAAAATCTCTTTCAAATTTACAGTTTGCGCTTTACGACAAAAGAATGAATTTTTTACACTTTCTCCAATTCCTAACATTATCAACTGCTGTTTCTTTAAGTTATTATATTCACTCCAATCAGGCTTACTTTGGGAACCTTGATGAGATTCTTCATCATAATTATAATCAATACTAGGTAACAATGGTGGAGCTGTTGTCATATAAACTGGAAGCCTGAATCTTTGCAATAAGTGCATTTTTTCTTTATTTTTTATTTCTTCAGCTCTTCTCTTTGCAAGAAATAATTTACGATCAGATTCTTTCTTTTGCCTTCGAAGCTTTTCTTCTTTTTCTGCCATTGCTTGTTTATACTTTTCTTCTTTAAGCTTTTGGACCTCCAAAAATTTTTGCATTTCCTTTTCATGAAGTTCCTTATGCTGCTGATGGGCTTTTAACTGCTTCTCCTCGCGTTTCCGTTTTCTTTCTTCTATCAGACTTTGTTGTAGGGCTTCACGTTTTTTGATTGCATCTGCTTGTGAACATCTCAAAACACTTCCGGGCTGTGACGAAATCAAACTATTTTTATTACGTATTAAATTAGGTTTGGGGGTATGCTTAGACAATAAAGAGGTAGGTTTTTTCGATTTTGTTTCACGTTCATTGTTTTGTGTTTGAGGGAATTTTTTTGGAAGTTTAGTTTTTAGATAGTCATTTGCTTTCTTTGTGGTTGATGATTTGTTCTCTAAAGGCTTCTCTGGAGTTTTTGGTATGCCGTCATACGCCTCAGTTATCAGATTGTAAACAGTTTTAGGTTTATCTGCTGTAATGGTTGAATCCAGCAATAATCCATCAAGACAATTTCTCAAAGGTGGTGTACGTTTACTCTCAGTTATAAAAGTATTATTATTCATTGACAGCAATAAAGAAGTCGGGTCATGTTCATTGCTTTGTACCCGGGAAATATTTTTTTGCAGACTACTTTCTCCTTTCTTTGTAGTTGAAGCCTCCTTGTCTAATTGCTTTTGTGGAGTTTTTGATCGGTCATCGTAAGTCTCAATTACCATAGCATTATGGACCATTTTTGGATTATCTAATGTAATAGTTGAATTCAACAATCCTGGTGTGTTATCGTATGTTTTAATCCCATTTTCCAAAGAAGGTTTAGGTTTACTCTCAGTTAAAAACGAATTTTTATTCTCTAAAGAAGATAGAGCATCATCATACACTGTCTCGCCGGATATATTTTGGTCTGTTTCTGCAATCCTTGCTTCTTCAAATTCTTTGGGAAGTTCCGACTTTTCTAAGTTAGATCGATTCAGTTTCGACTTTATTTTTTTGGTCGGTGTCAATCTCGGCGGAAAACATTTGCTGCTATTCAAATCCTGTTTAGTTTCAACCTCTTGATTTACGTAATTACTTGTTGTTCCGTCTACTACTTTAATATTTGGTGTCATGGTGGAAACTTGGCCAACATCACCATAATTATCAGTTTTTTTTCTTGTACGAGTCGTTCTCTTCGGCACATTAAATATTTCATTTTCATTCTTTTTAATTTTTGGTAACTGTTTTGGAGCTCGCTGTTCTTGTTCATTTTCAACAGCAAAACATTTGCTGCTATTCAAATCCTGTTTAGTTTCAACCTCTTGATTATTACTTAAATATCCCGTCACTGTTGTTCCGTTTACTACTTTAATATTTGGTGTCATGGTGGAAAGTTGGCCAACATCACCATATTTTTCAGTTTTTTTTCTTGTACGAGTTGATCTCTTCGGCACATCTATTTCACATTGGTTCTTTTTCAGTTTTGGTAACTGTTTTGGGGGTCCTAATTCTTGTTCATTTTCAACTGAAATAAAGATAAAAAACTATTTAAAATTGAATTTCAGCCGTCGTTTTCAAAAAATATACTTATACCTACTCATTTCTATTCAATAATGAAGTATGTAATCTACAATTTATAACTTAATGATGCTGAATTGTCGGTCGACAGTACAATTCCTACTGACGTTGGCGGTACTGGGCCCCGCTAGACGGATGACGTCAGTCGAATGAAAACTAATAAAAATCGGTATTCTCGAAGATCGTGTACGATGGTCGTCGCATAGTATGATTTCAATAATTAGGGCCCTGTAATATGACATTGCACGTGTCGCTAAAACAGCTGGGAACACTGAATTATTGTTGCAATAAGTTCATGTTAAGTTCATAGTATAAACTTATATAAAGTAGTTGATGCTGCTGTTGGTGTTGCTGGACGTAGTGGTTTTCTTAAACTTTTCTGGATTGACTTTATTGTGAGGAGTATAATCACAAATACTATTAACGTGGTTGTTGTGAACGTAAGCTAAGCCATGTTTTTCCTAAAGGTCCCCACTCACCTCGTTCTTCTCTGCCGTTTTTACCCAACGGTTAAAAACATTCGGGTAAAAATATCATAAAAACGAGGTGTATGGATAAGAACGTCATTTTTGCACGTCGTTCCAAAATTATCGTGCCAACCGTTCGGGTAAACACGAGGTGTGTGGCGTCAACAGTTAAATTGATCGGGCATTTTTCTGAGACAGTGACCTTCACTTTTTTATTGTTTTCTTGTTTATTGGTTAGAAACATGTCTGATATTAGCTATTGGACTAGATTTTTGCTATTACTGTTTATCTAACTTTATCAATCATTTCCTTGCATCTGGAGATTTTTTTCTTTTTCTTTGCTACCAAATTCGCTGCCACTGCTAATCAGCGGCTCATCGTGATTAACTGGCGCAAAACAAAACTGTTGTGTGTACTTATCACTACTTATCAGTCAATGTGATTCATTCCAACAGTTTGCAGCGGCAGAGAAAAACGAGGGAAGTGGGGCTCTTAAGGGAGGTTGTTTCATCAGCTTTTCCAGTTCCATAGAATATTGGGTAGGCTTTTGGTTGGCCATATTTAGGTCTTGTGCGTCTAAATCTTGAAACTCTAGGGGTGTATATGTTTGGTATTTCATTGGCTTGCTGTTGCAGCTGTTGTAAGGAATGTCCGCGGTGTCATTTTTATATGTGAAATTTTGCACATTTTTTGAAGTTCTTGTAACATGAACCCTCGGTTTGGCTATGAAGGCATTGCAACAGGATTCGATTTGCATTACTGAATTTATCGAGATGGTTTTTATCACGGTTTTTGTCACGATGTCTTCTTTTTTGCATTTGATGGTGATGGTCAGTGGTCTTGAAATGGAGATAAACTAAAGTCAATCTCGTGGATATTACAGGCTTCTGCATATAATATTGCGTTTTTGTGGGTTGCTGGAAGTGTGGCTGATCTATTGGATGTGATATAGCTTTGGAACAAATCTTAAGTTGTTTAGTTAATGGCTTCCAGTGATCCAAGTCTTCGAAATATGTGTATAATAAAGGCGATAAAGAGTGTAAATCTCTAACTCTAACTAAAGGAATTTTGAGGACAAAAATGATTTTAATATTAATCTGAAAAGCTGTCAATTCTATCAAATCGATGCAACATTTGAAATGTAAATATGAAGTGGAAGGAAATCGAGCGAATCTACTGGGGTTATGATCGAACTATGCGAAATTTTTAAAGGGGCGAAACACTGCAGTTAAAATATCGTTATTTTTTTGGGAACTCTCCATTAGGTTTTTACAAAGATCCAAGATATTGATTTGAAATTAATGAAAATAAATATCTGAAATGTATAAAATTGACTGCCTTATTTTTTTCAATATCATTGGACAAGATTTTGGCTTATTACGAATACTTATTTTTTCAATAAGTCTTCAATTTGGTGTTGGTCGTTAGTAACTATATTTAAGCAGCAGGTGAAGTATTCTGAAGTATTCGCCTTCTGTTATGTCTAAGTTGCCTGAAATAGCTTTCCAAACTGATCCCAGTTCGTTAATAAGTTTTTCTGTTGTAGGGTAAGTTTGAGTGTCAGCGAAGATGTATATGTATATTTAGAGTTAATGGATTTAGAAATAGGTTTCAAGAGGCTCACATGTGTTTGTATTTTTGGTTTAAATGATTTTGTGATAGTTGTTGTGTCAATGGTTCCTAAAACTTGGTTCAGTATAGAGTATTATTTGAAATGGCGTCTCGGAAAGACCTGATTTATTTGTAAAGAGGAAGTGTCCATTTGTCGTTAGACATTTTAAGTGTACCTCAATCATGGAAGAAAACCACAACTGTATTGTTAACACAATCCACAGAATCTGAAAAGATTCAAAATAGGGTTTTGGTGTGTCATAAGTTCATTTTACTTACTTGGTAATTTCAAAAAAGTCATTGAATTTGTTTTTAGATATGTTTTTTATCAAAGACTCTTTCGTCATGCCACCTTCAAAATAAATAATATCTTGAAATTCTAAGCAGAGGTTCGTAACAAGGTCTCGCCCTTCATCGTTAACGTGTTCTGTCCTAAATTGCTCTCTAATAGTTAAGTTTCGATTTAAGTTTGGTGAGCTACAATAATCATGTGTATGATCAAGAGTTTCTAGATAAAGTTAACCGTTTGAACAATGCGTATTTGAAGGATCTAATTTGATAATTTGTTCGGTTCGTGCCTGGATATTTATTTAGTATGTGTATTGGTTGAGTATTCGACTGGTCGTGAACGAGCACTTTATATAAGCGGATGGTTTTAAACTTAACTAACTGTTTTTAATTTCGAAGTGGAGCAGGGACAAGGGGACCATGGGGTCCCCTTGTCCCTGCTATTGATATGGATCAATAGCAGGGCTATTGATATGGATCAATAGCTCTGTTCAACTAGGTACTGGAAACCATTTTAAAAAGAAACAAGGTTAATACAGAAGGATCAATATTCAAGAACGAGCATAAATGCCAAGCCTTTGCGGATGGTATAACTATAATAGCAAAAAACAAGACTGAACTGAAAAGGGTGATAAGAAGATAGGGACGCAGGCAAATAATTAAATTGAAAACAGCATATATGCTAATAAAACGCATGGGAGTAACACGGAAACGGCACTAAGGCTATGTCCAACGTGAACGCGATTTGCGCTGTGCGGCCGGTGCGATACGTCAATGTGATAATTAAAAACTGCAACTGCAAGCAAAAACAAACCAACTAAGCGATTAACTTAATTGCTGGAATCGTACGAATTTATTTTCCTCTGAGGACAAAATGAATTATTTTTATGTGTTTGATAGTTTGCGGCTGCCAGATTGATGTATCGCACCCAAAATGCGTAAATTGCTTTTACGTAGGACACAATTATAAGTGACAGCCGCAAGCAGAAACTGTGGCCAAAACAAACCAACTGAGCGGTGCAGCATCATAAAACCGCTGCAAGCACACGAATTTAATTTAAAATAAGGATACCATGCATTTTTTTAATGTCCTTGGTAATTTGCGACTCTCGGAAGCAAAGCACCGCCCGCACCCCATATGTCGCGTTTATATGGGACACCTAAGGATAAAAATGGGAGAAGGGCAAAAATGTAGTTTCAAGAAGGAGTGGCAGTTTACATATTTCGGGGTCAAAGTTAAAGAAAATGGAAATAAGGACGCGGACATTACAGTAAGGCTAGCAAAAGTAAGCAGGAAGTATGGAATGCTGAAGATTTTGATGAATTCCAAATTTGTGTCAAAACAAAAACAAAGAGTACAACAATTCGAGCGCCAGTACCAATGGGAAGTGAAACATGGGTTCTTAATAAAACACAAGAAGAGAGGATTGGACGATGGAAAAGCAATATGTTAATGAGCCTTTACGGAGGAATAAGAACGGAAAGTGGGTGGAGAAGAAGAAGCAAAAAAGAACAACTGGCGAACACACATAGCGAGGCCAAAATATATTTTTGGATACGCAGAACGAATGGAGAGAGACCGGATAACAAAAATAATGTTCAATAGAAAACCGAGTAAAAAGAAAAGGAGAAGATGGCTGGACAATGTAAAAGATGACCTGCAGAGAATGGGCATATAAGCATAGAACACTGAAAATATAGGGCTACCAATAGAAATGGAGACGTTTAGCTAAAGAATGTTTAAATATTGTAAATAAAATAAATTAACAAAATTGTTACATACAATGTAATAACACGCCCTAGTCCGTGTTGTGCGTTATAAGTAAATAAATTAAGTATTTTTTTTTAAGTTAACAGTACATTCCTAATGCTCAAGAAAGATTGTAAATGGAAACCTTTTGTGGATTTCCTACAGAGAACGGAATTGTACTGTGAGATCGGGATTTTCAGTAAATCCTTGAGGTGAAAAGTGAACAACAAGCTCTTATTACCGCTATGAGCAACATAACCTAAATGAAATTTTACAAGTTCGCTGTCAAAAAAGAATACCATGCCTACTAATGTTTTTGAAATTGTTTATGAAAACATTATTTCCTTTTGTGGAATATCTAAGTTAATTTCATGAAGTTTAGAATTTATTAATTTCTGATTTGAGTAGGGATATATTTTCTTTCCGTGGGAATCGCCGTTTCGACGTTTCGCATCATTAAGTTTTTATAAATTGCAGAACTTAGATATCGCATCATTCATCATTACTTAGTCTTTTAGACGTTAATTTTGTTATTACTTCAATTGTATTTTGTGTGTCTGTGTGTGTTGTGAGAGACTTGCGCGGTCATTATTATGAACTGTGCTAGGTTCCGGGTGGAACAGCGCCTAAATTTATTAAATACTCGACGTTTCGACTCCTGATTTGAAGCCATTATCAAGAGACAAAAAATGATATCCTAGTTAGCTTAGATGTTGTATCCCTTTTCACCAATGTGCCTATCTCAGAAACGTTAAGTATTCTAAAAACTAAACACAATATCTCTTCTGACATCATATTTTTCATTTCAAGACACTCTGTTCAAACAAGACCGTGGGTCCCCGACGGGATCACCTGTTTCTCCAGTGCTTGCTAATATTTTCATGGCACAAATCTAATTTAAAACCTACCTGTTGGCTTAGATATGTTGGTGACACTTTTGTCATTTGCCCTCATAGCAGAGATTCATTAGACTTCTTTATGCAAAACTTAATGGTATACATTCTAACATTAAATTTACAATGGAAATCCAGTTCGATACTCCTCTCCCGTTTTTGTATATCCTCATAACAAAAAACAACAACAAAAACCAACAATGACAGTTTCTCACATACCGTCTATAGGAAACCAGCCCATTCCAATCGATACTTAAATGCCCAATCACACTACTACCCTGCCCAATTGAGTTATTTAATGAAATCCTTGGCTCTTAGATCTATCCGATTAACAGATATTGACAATAGACAAAAAGAACTTATTAATCTTCATCAACTTCTTAGACAAAACGGTTATCATCCGGACTAAATTTAGTGCATAACTCATCAATAACCCCAGAATACACCAACTTCGTCAAAAAGAGACCAACAACACTGGAAAGCCTTCCTTCCATACATTCAATGAGTCACTGAGAAAATAGCACGGATTCTACACCGACATCAAATAAAGACAGTCTTCAACACCACTCAAACTACAGCCAACTTAACCGGGAACCCTAAAGATAAAGTACCGAACAAGGATCGAGGAGTTTACGAAATTCCATGTCGTGATTACCCATAAAGTTACATCGTACCAACAGGCCGCGTCAACCAATATAATATATAATAAAAAAATATCCAATTTCAGCTCCCGCGCATCATCATATCCAAACAGGTCACTGTAACAATTCTATTTCCTTAGGCCTTACGGGCATCCACTATACGCAAAGCTACAGAAATAGAGAAACGACCCCTCTGACTAAACCGACGCGATAACAGCTCCCGCCTTCCTACAGCACCTCCGTAATACTCAGACTAAACAAACCAGACACGCCCATCAAGACCCAACCAATCACCACACAGCCCCCTCATCAAGTAACATCCCCTTCTAATCGACTGATAACTATAAATGAAAGAAGCAGAGCAGATTCAAACTCAGTTCAGTTATTATACCGGGTGGGACCTGTATCTTAAGAAAAGGTAATATCTCGAGTTGATTCCATTATTGACTCATATACACTTTTTGTTCTTGCTAGTTTAGTTTTTCGATCGAAGAAATGTTTTGACCAGAAATTAGCCACAAATGACAGTTTAAGGTGGCCCATATTACCACTTATGTTTGTTTTGATGTGTTCACGAGTATGATTTTTTCCGTGTACAGGCTTTCGGAAATCTTTAACGTTTCAATGACCTATTCATTCATCTTCTTTGGAACTGTCTGGCTGTGTTGCAGTCTCCGCCAAATCTCTATGTATTTCTAATCGTTGTATTTCAGAATTAGAACAATTTTTAGGTTAGGGACAATTAAAGCATAAAATGGAACATTTTAGTTCATGCTTTCGACAGCCATCTTTTAATATCACCACTGCAACAGATAGATTTTAGCATTCTTTCGGGAATGAATTCCTTTTCTTTCAATTTAGGCATTGAATATTGCAAATTACAATGAGTATCGGCGTAAATGGCCAAGTGACAGATGTGACATCGTGAAAATGCATAGATAGGTAAGTGTGTACTTGAGCAGGACTTAGAAAAACTGCCCGCAGTAATTCAATTTTAAATCCGTATATAATTTGAAATATATAGGTTAATTGATGCCTAAGTTTCTTGGGTAAAATTATTATTTAAACATTTTTTTAGCAGTTTGAACAATAAACTTATTTGGTTTTTTAAAGTCCCGTTGATGTTTTCCATAGGTAGCACTATTATTTATAGACCATCTTTTTTAAGGAAAAATATCTTCTGAGATTATCAAAAATTAAAATTTTGTACGCGATTAAAAATTGGGAGTTTTTTAAATTAAACTGAAGTTATAAGCATAGAAAACCCACCTGTAAGATGTGCAGAAGTTTCAACCACCGGATTTGATGACGGCACATCGGACACTTTTTCAGATTTGATTCGGATTTGTTCAACAGTTACTGATTCGGTAATATCCGCAAGGATACCTCTTCTAGTGTTTTTCCTTTTCTTTCTACCAACGGGCTGATTACCATTTTGTATGTTTTCTTTCACATTAACTTTACATTCATTTTCTAAGTATGATATATCTTTGGTTTCAATAAACAAATCAAAATTCTGGAGTAATACGTTCATTTTCTGGTTAATCGATTTTCCGCTTTGTTCTAAATTTTTTATAAGGTACGTTGTGTCATCTTTTATTAGTTCTTCCAAAAATGTTGGCAACATGATTATTCAAAATTATAATTATATTAGAATATATTCCTTACAGAATGCATATATTTTAACTAATATAATTCGTCTTCTCTGCACAACCGGGCATCATTTTGAATAGTTCAATTGAAATGTTTCCTCTCTACTGTCATTCTTAACGATATCATATGAATCGTGGAGGTTAACACTGAAACAAAAAAATAATGAAAATTGTGAGTACAACTCAAATTCAGATCTAGGAATGTAAATGTCATCCATAACTACTTTCAAAAATGTACTATAAAGAATACATAGATATATAATATTTTGAATTTTTAATTATGAAATCTTAATTTTGGGATTCTAGATCTGTATTTATTAACTGTGTAATTTATTATATTGGTAGAAAGAACTAATGAACACCTTGTTTAAATCCATATAAAACTGTTAAAATTAGATGACACGCGTTGCTGTTGCTCGCTGTGGTTAA
This sequence comes from Octodonta nipae, assembly GCA_034190945.1. Lineage (NCBI taxonomy): Eukaryota > Metazoa > Arthropoda > Insecta > Coleoptera > Chrysomelidae > Octodonta > Octodonta nipae. Next base: position 41,836,604 of record CM067221.1, on the reverse strand, counting down.
ATCGAAAAGAAAGAGTAGAGAAAGCACACTTTTCTAATATATTTAATTTTACAATACTTCTTTGTGGCATATTCTTGATTATTTTTATGTTTTCTTGGGAAATAACACCACATCAAAATAAAAACCTGTATATTGAAAGAAAATACCAAACGTTTCAAAGTCGACTCTGACTTCAATGTCAATGGTTTTAAAATATGTACTGAAAATGTAAATTGCAAATTGATAGTTTGATTTATGACATTTAACGTGACATAAGAAAAATTTTGTTGTTTTTAAATATACAGGTATCACAAAAATTTCTAAAGTTCACGTATTAAGTTCAACAGCTTTCAAGTTGGAAGAATTTGAAAGAGTTGTCTTTAGAATTTATAAGTGGTAGGTACGACTTTGTTACAAGATGGCGCATTCGCCAAAAATGCAATCAAAGAATTCTGCTGTTTCAGTGATCCCATTAACGTCATAAGGAAAAACCTAGGAAAAACCTTATGAACTATCCCGAAAATAAAAGAGTCTCCCTTAATTCTTTTGAATGAAGATGATTGTATCGCCTCTACTTCTGTAGAATTCGATCGTATCTGGTTACCGACAATTAAGGAAGAAATTATTAATGGTCATCTCCTTTTGAACAACCCAGTATCGGGGTAATTATCCTGTTATTTATTATGCCAGCCCAAATGTTCACTTTAATAAGATAGTGTGACCTTTTCTCATCCAGTGAAGATTTTGTGTACTCTAATACCCACAATTTTGCTTGTTGATCGTTCGTTGAAGGAAAGAATATTTTTCGGAAACGGATTACCTTTGCATTTATTCGTAACCATTTCACAAAATTCCAATCTACGATCAGGATCATCGTCATTTAGTTCCTGAACCAGTTTAATTTTATGTCGATAATTTTATCTTTTTTGTTAAAATTCACAATACAAATGATTTACTCACATCATTATCATCAGGTACTTCTCGTATAGGTTTCTGTGTGTTCTTCAATATCTAACAATATTTCCAATTTCTTTTCGTTATTCAATTTTGATCTCCCCGGCTTGGGAAGATTTTTGACTGTTCTGAATTGATTGAATTTTTATTCCTTTCTATTCACCGTAGACTGGGAAATGTGACGGTCAGCATACCTCAAAATGAGTTCTTGTTTTATGACCTATTTTAAATACTTCTTAAATGTCATAAAAATATAATGTTAAATAAGTCTTAAATGTTACAAAATGATCCCACCTTACTTAAAAACGAATAGACTAGTAAATGGTGGATTTGTTTGTAGAAAATAAAATTACTTTTTTCTAAAGTATCCACGTCTAAAAATCAAAAAATCCTATATGTATTGCTCAGTATGGAATTCAAAACCTTTTTAAAGCGGTACGACAAGCTACTCCTTTTCATTTCCATTTTTTAGCGGTACTTTTTACCCCTAGAGGTTGAAGGGGTAAATAATTTTATTTGAAAAGTGTAGTTTCATTTACCTTCATAATTAGGTACGTAGAAAATGAATTTATATGTTTGAACAAAGCAAAGAAAAACGTTCAAGAATCAAAGATATATACAGGCCACTATATGTCAAAAGCTATTTTACTTGATTTTGTTCAAAAACGTATGCCTCCCAGAAAAAGATAATGACTCGCTTTTTTAAAAAAGGCATAATTAGTGTAGATTTAGTGACAAATTAATAAGAATGCCGTCCTCCCATACTGTCTGGGTGAATTTGAATAGTTAAAGAGTGAGATAACAAGAAATCTACTCAAAATTCATAGATCTGACTACTTATTAGTCATCATTCCCTACTCTAGGGATAGTTTTCCAGCGTCATACCCTTCTGTAAGGGTTGAATGCGAACGGTTACTGGGGAGAAAAAAATAAGAATTAGTGGAACACAATCTGACTAAACCATCTTTTCGCCATCTTCTACTTTACAGATGTGTGTTCAACAACAGCTTGTAGGGGTGGAAGTGAACAATTAGGGGTAAATAAATAACAAATTTAGGAAAAGTGTCTGACAAGGTTTTCATGGTCGTTGAACATGCAATTGACAAGCTACTTTAAGGGTGAAAGTGAATTCTATTCATTTTGCGCAACATGATAATTTGTAAATACATAAAACTTAATATAGGTACTAAAAAATTACCCGACTTAAAAAAATAACTTAAAACTTAACAGTTGAAAATAAATACCAAAAACATAATACAACTCATTAAATATATATTTGCGAAGAAAGATTGTTTTGGTTTTTCGTCACGTTATATGTAACCAAACATGAATGTGTTCTTGAAATTTAAATATACAAGAGGTAATTGTATGTTAGTTCTGAAGTAAGTTTTACTTATATGTTAGCGTTTTTATAAAATTATTGTCTGGATCTTCTTCAGAGACCTTCTGACTACTTTCACCATAAAGATAGAGGATGATGGCATTATTATTATTTTCCCGTAAATCTGCGTTATGATTTCCATTAAAAAAAATGATAGTACGTCCCATAGGAACACATACACGAAAAACTCATAAGGGTAAATATTAACACATGGACTTGAAAAACCTGCCATGAACCTTAAAAACTTCCCATAAATTTGCTTTATTGGAAACATCACATGTCTGATGGGCTCCAGTTGAAAGTCATTTAATTTTTTTGAAAATTTTGACAGTTCACAAAAACAATTGGAGACAAATAGGACCAGGTCCAAAATGGCCAGAATTTGCCTAAATAAAGCTTCAAATCTTCGGAAACTGTTCAAAAAAATATACGGACTGCTCAGAAATTGGCGCCGAATTAGGCTTTCTCGAAAATCGTGTAACTCATTTTTTCAAATAGCAACCCCTATTTTTCAAAGCTAGGATTCTAAGCTAAAAATAGGGGGAGTTTATGCTTAGTTATTGGAGAATCTGAATTATGAGTAGACTTTTTTGACAGAATCGACAAAAAACAAATGAACATTACTTTAATTTGTTAATCACTCATTCAGATATAGGAACATATGTAAGATCCAGGGTGAAAGCTCAAAGTATGTATGGCATAAAACTAAATGCGACGTAAAGTGTTGGAAGAGTCAGAAAATTGGTACAGTTCAATGAAAGGTGAAATTAAATTAATTATTTAATGGAAAGGGAACTTCCACGAATGCTTCAGGAAACCAGAGACCAGTACACTCGGCCAATTAATATAGGTTAAGGAATGATGTTCCAAAAGATGAGGATTTAAAGAGTTTACGATTTAGGCTCCTGGGCATACCTATTGCAGTTAAGCTCATCTGTTTGAGGTTTTCAAAAAAGTGAAGAAAATGCTCAAAAAACTAAAAAAAAACACGTGCATATTAGGCATTTTAAAATGTATATAATATATTAAAAAATCATAATACCGTTAATGAATGGACACCTATTTTTTTGTGTTTTTATGAACGTTTTTGTTAACTGTAACGTGGGAACGTAATTGGGTTATTTTTATTTAATCAGAATGATACTATTTTTTATTTCACCCAAATAAAGTTCATTAATAGTAAACAAATGATTTATTAGAAAGTTTAATTTAATAGATATTTATTAATCTTCTCAATGTATTAAAAATGAATTGGTGTTTTGTTGGTAAACGCAAAACTTCAGAAAGGCTAGACCGATTTAGTTAGTTTTTATTTTAAATGTTTCTAAATATATGAGTAAGGTTTTAAGTGAAAGAAAAAGTGCTGGGAAATTAGGAGGTTGAAAAAGCTAGACTCAATTGAAGTTATCCAGCTTGGCATGCGAAGATTGGGAAACTCTTACCTTGGGAAGTTACAGGAAACCACTACCTGAACTGGAAAACAACATAGATGTCTAGTAATTAATAAAAAAATGGCTTGGGTAAATCTGCCATCCATTTTTTTACTTTGGAAATAGTTTGTCTTACTCATATACTTAGAGTCCTATTTTTCGGCAATTTTTGAGTTTTTAAAAAAAGTGATTTTACATTTTTAAGTCATTCCGTTTGTAGCCGGCCTTCATACTCCCTTGGGTCTTAAAAGCCTTGGGAGCCATCCACAACTTAACCCTGGGTTTTTAGACACAACTAAAGTTTATATTGTTGGGCAATGCGCACTCACGAGAGGATTTACAATAAGTGAGTAATAGCTGCACACGTACTTTGGGGTTGCACTAGCGAGAACATAAGGAAACGTTTTTCCTTGAGAGGTTTTTGGAAGGTCCGTACTGGACGAGAGGCGAACAGCGAGTCTTCTTTTCTTCTTATGTTATTGCGCTAAAGGAACAGAGTTTTTTTCCAAGCAATTGAGAATATACATATGTAAATATAAAGGCTGTCTCTTTTAAACCCAAAAAAGACAGAGTGTTCTAAACAGACATAATGTTTTTTTTAGAAATATCCTAGGTGCAATATAAAGGGAGGTATGGTTGACGAAAGGAAACTTTTTTGTGAGTGCTCGAATCGGTGCATTCAACGGGAAATAACGGAAAAATAATCGACTTTACGGGTATAAGGCTAATAACAGTTTTTGTAGTGCTAGAAGAAAAAGCATTTAAAATGAGCACTGGAAAAAATCGATTGCATTTAAATTAAGGGTGATACAACGCAAAAAAGATTGTCTACTCAGCTTTTTTAAGAAAAAATGAACAGTAAAATTAACCCAACGACCACCAGAATTAAAATGCATCATTTTCCTCCTACATTTTTTTCAAATAAATTTGAAAGGTAATAAATACGTAAAATTTAGTACTCAACAAAAATGTAGCATTTTTCAATATTTTTTTTTAACAGCACAGGACTGACTCCAGCCAGGGTACTATTCAGAAAGTAGCTGAGATTACCTTGCAATTTGGCATTTAGCCGACCAACTTCGACATAACATGCTAGCAATAGATGAACTAATCCGAACGCAGATGTTGGCCACCAGACTCAAAGCAAATTCAGTCGAGTTCCAAAAGAGAGACAAGGTTTGGCTATACAACCCCCAGAGGAGCAAAGGCAAGTTTTGGAAGCTCACACCAGCCTGGGATGGTCCATACGAGGTAGTCAAGAGAATCAATGACGTTGTTTATCGTATTCGCAAGTATCCAAGAACTAAGATGAAGGAGATTCATTTGGATCGACTTGCTCCCTACCATGGAGAGAATGATTCCGATCGAGACGAACAGTATTAAAGGAGGCAGTGTTATAAAATTCATTTTACACCACAATAACAAAAAGATACTTTCAAAATTAATCAACCGACAAAAACAACGCATAAATATACAACCGGCTGGGATAATAAAAAAAGGACTATCCTGAAATTTCGATGGGTGCAAAAAGCGGCGGCCTCGAGAAATTTCTTGAAGAACGCTCCTACAACAACAAAAAAATCTTGGCATTCGAGTCTTTTCTCCACTGATTATAAATCGGACAGTTGTATTTGTCGAGTAGTTTAGTTTAGTTTTATATTGTCGTGTGAATTGAATCCATAGAAGTCAATCAGCTGTTGCATTACTCATTTTTTGTAAACAAGTGGATTTATTTTTGTGTAAATAAAGACATCGAAAGTGTATATCAGTTTTAAATTTAATTTGAACCCACAGAATCTATTGCAATATCGTGTATACGTACGCATACACATTCAGACGCATACAAGCTCTAGCAGACACATACATTTAAACATAAAATAACGGAGCAGTCTGTGCAGCTGGTCCAAAACTTTGAAATAAATAAATAAAACAAAATATATCATGATCAGTGAAAACTGTTCTGGAAAACTGAAGCTAATAAAGCTGCTATTTTTTTTGTAAATTGATTCTAAAGTTAGAGGTGGTTTCTAGGAGTTGAAATTAAACAATGAATGAATAAATAAATTTATTAATAAACTTGTAAATATTCAGTAGAATCCATTTTTACTTATCTTTTGTTGGAAACCCAAAATTGAAACAGTTAGGTCAGCTAAAAAATATGTTTTTCTTTAATTTTAGAGGGGGTAGTTTTTAAGGATTGAAAATTTACAATTCATGAATAAATCAGATATAATGAGCACTAAACAATTTATTGTTTCGTTAATGTGCGATTTCACAAGACAAAGAGACAAAAAACACCATTTTTTCCTGATACGACTTTAAGGGGCAGTTTTCAAGGGTTGAAAACTTATGGAAATCATAAATCATGCTTCAAAATGTTATATTTATTCTAGATAACTCGATAAGATTCCATTGAGAGAATGCTATTTTTCACAAAACGGGTTGGATTTCACCCCTAAAACGCAAAAAGCGCAATTCCGCACAATGTCACTTTTGAAGATAAGATTAAAACAAGCCTGCTACCAAATTTTCATTGTCACTATTAATTGTATTTGCTGGTTGTTGTAATAAAAATAGTTAATTTTCCCTTTTAGCTCACAAAAATGGCTTTATATTTAGCTTATGGATTAAAGAATTCCTCATTCTATTGTATTAAAACTCAATGATCTTGAAGGTCTCGGAGAGGACGATCGACCCCAATCGCCTTTCCCTGGATCTGCCCCTGGTTCCAATCACGGCAGATGGCTAATATGTTTTATATTATTGTTATAAAAATTTACTGGCGCCGCCCCTGGAAAAATTGACTAATCTTCTAAAGTCATCATTCCGACTAAAACATCGTAAACATTTAAGCCGACTGGAGTAATAAAAAAAGGGATTCTGGGCAAGATCAACTGGACTGGAAATTTCGATAAGACTCCGGCAAAACGCTAAGCGAACTGCGAGATGGCCCTCGAAGAATGCTAGAGACTTCCATGCTGATATAAAAGGAACATTGTACATTTTGATTATAATTAGTTCGGTTTATTTTACATGTGAATTGTATCGACAGATCTGCTGTTGTAAATAAATAGTGAATATATGTGTGTAAATAAAGTTCTAGAAGGTAAAAGTGAATATCAGTTTCAAATTAATTGTGAACCCACAAATTTATTGTGTTATATTAAACAACTTGTAAAATCCTTTGAACCAAAGAGAAGATATGTAGACACTTAACACTAAGCTAACTAAACCTTTGTTGATCCAAACTGCAGACTTTTAGACCCCATACTTTGCCTAGATATATGAAAGCATCTATAGAAATTATATATCTTCCGTGTATACTAGCAGCTCCCGGAACTGGTCTGATGAACCAAAAAAGATGCTACTGCCATGACGTGTATCAAAAAAATAGAATGCTGAATATGTGCCAAATGTAAAACCAATACTTATGTAGAACATAATAATATTTACACACACACCCAGCATATCACAAGAGGTTGTCAAGCGTTTGCTGCAACTGAATACAAAGAACGACACGATGCTGTGGCAAAAATACTTCACCAGGAACTAGCACTGAAACCATAATTATCACAGTCGGTAAGATTACCATACTATAAATACAAACCAGAATTTGTTTTAGAAAATAACAACTAGAAGCTGTACTGGGACCGCACGATACTGACCGATCGGACTGTTGCTCACAATAGACCAGATATTGGGAAAACAACTTTAATTGACATAGCAATTCCTAACAAGAATAATATAAATATTAAGCAGGCTGAGAAAATAACCAAATATAGAGATTTGGAATTTCAAATACAGAGACAATGGGACATGAACAATACTCGAACGGTACCAATTGTTATGTCAACCACCAGGATAGTCCCAAAACATCTATTAAAGAATTTGAAATACCTCGGTCTGAACGAACACCTTTACCAACTGATGCAAAAAGCCGTCCTGTTAGGAACAGCCCGGACGGTCAGAAAATTCTTGGGGAACTGCAGCCACGACGCCAGCCACGGACCTGATAACCTGGTAAGGGCTCCCACAGAGCTAAACCTTTTTGATATCTATGTATGTCTGGGGTTTAGTGAATTTTCCCCTAAAGGCACCTTATGCGTGCCTTAGAGGGAGTGTGATGCCATACATTGTATGGTCAAGTCGGGATATTTACCTCAACTGTCCTTAATTTTCTTCCATTATTATAGTTATATATATGTTATATAAGTTATTCCATCGACTTATGTGAAACCATCTAGCAACAGTTCCCAAGCTGAGTCAGCATCCACGTGTCGTCTCAGGTTACCTTCGACGACGTACATCCGTGAGAACAGCAAACGCTGCGACAGCTTAGTCAGCATTCTTATGTTATAAATTGTTCAATTGCCTTATGTCTGCATTCATTATTACTTACAAAGTCTGTCTAGTTAGTTTAACACATAATTTTTGTCTTTTTTATTGTTATTAAGTTTTATTATTATTTTCCTTATATTCAAGTTTCTATTAAAAGTTTATTAATTGTGCAAGTATAAATAAAGTCTTTTTAAAAAGAGAAATTTTTAAAGTGTGATATAACAAATTGGCGCAGTCAGTAGGATCCGTCTAACGTTACTAGAAGACGAGTATTCTAACTGGTAGTGGCGGATTCCTATCCCTCAACGGAACAACGAACCTGGAAGAAGTCCTCACTGCAATCAAACGTAGAACACGGCGCTTTCAATGTTCCTGTTGATGTAAGTAATGGTGAATCGTCATTCGTTTTAAGTAAATATTATTTGATTCATTTTATTGAGCATTGATTTTTAATATTTGATATAATTTATTTGAATTGATTTATTAATACATTGATTTTAAATAATTTGATTTCATTTGATTGAAACTGATCTATTTTATTATATGATTTTTATTTTTGATATATTTGATTTGAATGAAATATTGAATTATTTCATTATTAGATTTATTTGATATATGTGTTGTCTTTTATTGACATTTGATATATTCGATATTTTATTGATTTATCTACCTGAATAACTGATTTATTTGTTGATATTTTAATCTATCGTGTTTAATTGCTTTACATTTTTTATACCATACTGTTCTATCGTTCAAACAATCGTTTATTCCCACTACATATTCTACAGTATCTTAATTTTCTATACCTTTTAATATTTGATTTTAAACCCTTGTTCCAATTCTTTTATATCGATTAATATAAAAATGGCACAAGCTTCTCCAACACCGGTTACCAATGAAAACGAGAGATATCGGTTAACGGAAATATTTTCCGTTATACCCGAATTTGAAGGCGACCAAATTTCCTTGGGAACCTTTATAGATGCGTGTAATTGCGCATATAATATGTCTACGGCGGATCAAAAACATTTGTTAGTGATCCATATCAAAAATAAACTCAAAGGGAAAGCGGCGCAGTTGATAAATTCAAGAAATCCCGGATCGTACCTTGAAATCAAACAACTACTGACATTGCATTTCGGAGATTCTCGTGATCTCTCTTCCCTTATTCACGACTTACAAAGTCTAAAACAACTGTCGAACGAGTCCCCATTAACGTTCTACAATCGTCTACAAGTTTTGAGTGCGAAAATGCACTCCTGCATTCATAAAACGGCTGGGCTAAGTCCAGAACAAAAAGACGCCCAGACCACTCTAGTGGATATAATGGTTATGAACACCCTTCTTACGGGATTAGAACCCCGTTTAGGTCAGGTTATACGTGCCAGTAATCCTAAAGACCTTCTAGAGGCACACTCCCGTATTAGAAGAGAGCTCCAACTTTCTTATTTCGAGGATCAGAAAACAAACAAATCTGTTCCTCTCAAACCAAATTTGCCACCTCGAAAGCCGACACAACCACTTAAGTGTCTTCATTGTGGTCGATTAGGCCACATAGCTGCAAATTGCCGTTTGAAAACACAAAATAGTTCTCAAACATTTAATCAAAACTATAGACCAAATCCTGTTGGGCCTAACCAACAAACAAGGCCAAACTTCCCCCCAAATAATCCCCCGGTTCAACAAGGACAACAGTACCGTCCACAAAACTTCCAGAGACCCCCTTTTAGGTCTCAAATGAACCCGAATTATTCTCGACCTTCTGTCATACAGAACAATCCAAACAACCGTCCTGAAAGGACCCACCACTTTAACCAACATCAAAATGATGGTTATTCCCACTATCCAGACTACAATTACTATACCGAGAATAGCAACACTTACGACTATGAGGATGATGAAAATTATCCTATCGTTGAACAAACTTTCGAAGATACTCCTATCGAGCCCTTTAATAGTCATCAATACCAGGATTTTCTAGCGCTTCCGAGCCTAGACCAACCTGCCGATTCGACAACAACTTTGTGCGAAGTCGAAACGCAGATTCAAAGCTTGAATCTCGACAATTTGAACCCCGACTTGAACGTCCCGGAGCAACTATTTCTTTAAGCCCACTTCTTACAGTTAACTCCAAAAACCTTTACTACATTCTTGACGCTTCTTCTGAATTCAAACTACTTATTGATACCGGAGCTGGTATCTCTATCTCAAAGAAAATACCGTAAAGAATTTCACCCAAAGATCTCCTGAACGGGTAACTATTCAAGGAATTACCCACGAAAAAATCCCTATCTCACAATCTACTTTAATTCCATTCGCTCCACGTAACCCACATAAAGTTTTTATATACGATTTGGACATTGAGTTTGACGGCATACTAGGATTAGATTTTCTTGAACACTATGAATGCATAGTTGACTTAAAATCTAAACAGCTGATAACAAATTTTAAAACCATCCCTTTACACAAAGTTCCCGATAACGATCAACCCTTGACTGATGTACCCGACACACCCAATGTTAAGCCAAATATTACTTCACAAACACCCACACAAAACAAAATAACTATTGAGGCACGAACAGAAAAGATCTTTAAACTTAAATGCGATCTTTCTAACATCGACGCCATCTTACCAACTCAAGAAATTGACAGAGTACGACTTCCAAACGCACTCGTACACATTAACGCCAATGGCGAATTTCTAACTTCCATCATCAACGCTAACGCGATGCCCAAAACAGTAAGTTTTTCTGATTTAAAACTAGAACCACTTGACAAAACTCACCCTCTTCTGAATTTCAATACAAACGATTATCATGAATCCCAATACATAGACAGAAACTCGACTATTAGACAACAAATTAGAACTGAGCATCTAAATGACGAAGAACGCGAACAAATCACTGATCTTTGTTTGGAATTTCAAGACATTTTCTATCTTGAAGGTGACGTCTTGACTTTCACTAACGAGGTTAAACATTCGATTGATACGAATAACGCAAAGCCCGTTTTCACTAAATCATACAGATATCCTCAAGTTCATAAAGAGGAAGTGAAAACCCAAATTGGAAAAATGCTCGAACAAGGTATCATTAGGCACTCCTCATCTCCTTGGTCCTCCCCTGTATGGGTCGTCCCCAAGAAGCTCGATGCTTCTGGTAAACAAAAGTGGCGAGTTGTTATCGATTACAGGAAATTAAATGAATTGAGTAGATGATAAATATCCTCTGCCAAATATATCCGATCTTCTCGACCAACTTGGAAAGTGTCAATACTTTTCGACACTGGATCTCGCTTCCGGGTTCCACCAGTTGGAAATCCAAGAGGAAGATATTCCTAAGACTGGCTTTTCTGTCGAAAATGGTCATTACGAATTTGTTCGTATGCCATTTGGTTTAAAAAATGCACCTTCTACTTTTCAGAGGGTCATGGACAATATTCTTCTCGGTATACAGAATGAGCGTTGTCTCGTCTATATGGATATCATCAGAAGTTTTTAAACGACTTCGGAAGTCTAACCTAAAAATTCAACCTGATAAGTGCGAATTTCTTCGTAAAGAAGTGGCTTATCTTGGCCATCTTATCACACAAGAAGGTGTAAAACCAAACCCTTCGAAGGTTGAATGTATTCAGGACTTTCCTCAACCCCAAACTCCGAAAGACATTAAATCTTTTATTGGTCTCGCTGGGTATTACAGACGCTTCATACCAAATTTTGCGAAGATCTCTAAACCTCTGACTAAACTACTCCAAAAAGAAGTCAAGTTCATCTTTGACGCAGATTGCAAGTCTTCCTTCAATGAACTGAAGCAAGCCCTTGTATCTGACCCAATCCTGATATATCCAAACTTTGAAGAACCCTTCCTGCTCACTACTGATGCTAGTGCTTTTGCTATTGGAGCGGTTCTTTCTCAAGGCCCCGTGGGAAAAGATCTTCCTGTTGCATACGCTTCTCGCACCCTCTGTGCTGCAGAGACACGATATTCCACCATCGAACGAGAATTGTTGGCCATAGTTTGGGCTGTTAAGCACTACAGACCGTATCTTTTTGGGAGAAGGTTTACACTCCTGTGTGACCACCGTCCGCTTACTTGGCTCTTTTTCATCAAAGATCCTGGCAGTCGTCTAGCCAGATGGCGCCTTAAGCTAGAGGAATACAATTATAAGATTGAGTACAAGCCCGGTAAGGTAAACCAAAACGCAGATGCTCTTTCTCGCATCAAAATCAACCATTTCAAGCAATGTGCTGATTTCCTTTCCAAAATCAAAATTTTCGCTAACAACGAAACTGACTCCGAACAACCTGAAAACTCTGACAATGACGACGAACATGACGAAAGAATTATCGCTGAGTTTAATCGATTTGTTAAACTCTACAAAACTGAGTCAATAATCGATTACTCTAAAATTGAAATATCCAATTCTCAACTTTTAGACAAGTCCCACAAACGCATAGTTACATTCTTTTGGCAAAACAAAACTAACGACTTACACGACAAAATTATTGATGACTTTTTCGAAGAAGAACCTAATTTCAGTAATGACACTCTTAACATCATGGCCAGTAAATCTGTCAGGCATAGAAAATACTTAGTTGTACCTTTGCCCTATGACCCTGAAACTGTCGTCTCACATCTTTTCAAAATTATTTATACCAAACAAGACCAATTCAACGACTCCGAAACATACTGCATAGAAAATAACATAGAACTTCCCATTCTCGAAATTTTATCTTTCATTCTCTCCGACAAAGAAATCAAACTGAAAATCTGCCAAAACATTGTTACAACTCCTACCGAAGACGAAATTCCTATAATAATACAACAATACCACTCTGGTAAAAACAACCTCCATCGTGGCATTAACGAAACTATCAGAAGTATTAGGGAAAAATTCAATTTACCGGCTTAATTAAGACTGTAGAACAATTCATCAAATCCTGCGAAACTTGCCAAAAAGTAAAGTTCTGTAGGAAAAACTTAAGTGCACCTTTTGTTATTACGGAAACACCCAAGACTCCTTTCGAACGTATTAACATTGACATCTTTGAATATCCATCTAGAAATCATGCACTCACTATTAGGGACGAACTCACGAAATTTACGCAAGCCTACCCCATTAACGACAACACAGCTTCAACTGTCGTAAACACCCTTCTGATTTTCTTTCAACATTACGGAACTCCACTTCGCATCCATTGTGACTATGGACGTGAATTTGACAACACTTTAATGCGGGATCTATGCCAACTATACGACATAAAACTGACATTCTCCAGCGTTCAACATCCCGAGTCAAACGGTTCTATTGAAAGATTTCACGCGACCTTAGCAGAAATGATAAGGGCAAATACAGCGGAACATCCAAACGAACATCCATTTAACGTCCTCCCTTATGCCATCATCTGTTATAATAACACGAAAAATAAAACCACCGGTTTCACGCCCTATGAAGTCATATTTGGGCACACTTCAAGTAGGCCTCCAGAAACCCTTTACAACCAGGAGAAACTGATTTCGAAATACGTAAGAGACCTAAATAACAGAATGGATTATTACTACAGACTCGCCCGTGCTAAAACCGAAAGACAGAAAGAAAAATCTAAAGTGGATTTGACCAACACGTTTCTACTAAACAACCCGATTACAAAGTAGGCGACAAAGTCTACGTAAAAGAGTCCCAAATTAAAAATAAAGCCGAAAACAAATTCAACGGCCCCTTCGAAATTACCGCAATACGAAAAAACTCTGCCACCGTCATAAATTTACAAACAAACCAAATAACTAAAGTTAACTTTGACAGACTAAAACCCTATTTTGAATAAATCCCTTTTTTCAGATTCTGTGGACTGTTTTCAGTCGTGAACCTTCAACAGTACTCCATTACGTCTGTTAACAATACTATAGGAGTTTTCTTTCATGAAGAAGGAACCCATAAAATTTCTAATGACAAATGGACACTCCTTGTTTACAAAGATCTAAGCCCATTTCGAGACGCTACTTTAAACAACGACAATATACTGAACATACTTTTAGATACTATTAACCACAACAAAACTAACGTTAAAATCTTCAAATCAAAAGTACAGACTCACGTAAGCCTCCTGAAACAAATATCAAAATCTGTTAACATCAAATATACAGAAATTTTCGCTGACACTGAGACTTACAGTACCATCAGAAAGAAACGCGGACTTATTAACAGACTGGGATCAATTTGGAAATCTATTTCCGGTAACTTAGATGCAACAGACGGAGAATACTTTAGTGACTCTATAAACAAAATTACTAAAGACCAACATCAAGTCGAGAACTTAATGAAACGACAATTATCAGTAACAACCTCGGTCATTAAGAATCTTAACACCACACTACAAAAATTTCAGTCCGAAGAGAAAATATTTTCGGAAAATATCGACACAATTAGGAAGTCAATTGAGTTCATTACAGACGATCTTGCTTTTTATGAACTTCAAGCCAATGTCTTGGATTTGTGTGAAAGCTTAATGGAAAGTTACGTATAATTGAAGATACCCTCAACGATGTATTAACTGCAGTCTCTTTCGCCCGTCTAAAAATTTTACATAGCTCAATTATAAACCCAGTAGATTTGGTCGACTCCCTTCAGAAAATATCACAGTCACTTCATGAAAATAACTTACCACTTCCAACCTATAGTTCAAATGTTGCTAGATACATCGATCTAATAGAATTGGAAGCTTTTCAGATCAATACTAAAATTGTTTTTGTACTAAAAATTCCCTTAGTCAATCCCGAAACTTATACATTGTACCGCTTGTATCCTATCCCAGTTTTGGATTATCGAACAGGATTTTACCATATTCTTCCAACAAAATTAAAATATATCGCGAGAGATGACGATTCGCTATTGTACGCATCTTTCGAAGACCTGAGTGACTGTAAGCCATTATCTAAAGAACATAAGATCTGTTCCAAAGTTATTCCACACACCATAGACAAAGAAGCTCTCTGCGAAGCACAGCTTCTTAGACAGCCAGCAGCCCTTCCTTCAACTTGCAAGCCTTTAATATTATATGCCGAAGAGTATAATATTCAAGAAATTGATCTGAACCTTTGGTTAATCTCGACTTCCGGACAGTTGCCCATCAACATCAGGTGCAAGGGAGAAGATGTCGTTACCCAATCCATTTCGACAAATTCTCTATTGACCATCCAACCCAGTTGCAATGCCTTCATTGGTAACACCAGGGTCCATGCCAGAAGGACCACCAACAACGTTGACAACATCACACTAAAAAGTCACCCAGTCAACATCCCGTACAACTGTTGCGACAACCTGCCAACCATCGGTCAACTTCCAAAGTTGAAACCCATGAAACTACAGGAACTGGATGCCAGAGACCTGAATATCGCCAACCATAAGCTTAGCCAATACTCCAGGGAATTAGAAAAGCTCCTAGACCAACCATTCTTGGAGAAACACACCTCCTGGTTTACGATCATCACAATAGCAACAACCGTAATTGTGGTTGCCCTCCTTTTCATCAGCATCATCAGAAAGAAATTCCAGAAGCCCCCAACGATCAGCCCTTCTGCCGATCCAGCACCACCACCAGGTCCATCAACCATCAAGTCCAGGGTAAAACTCCAAAGCCTCCTTAGTCCTGTCGAGGATATGGAATTGCAGAACTTCCCTTAAAAGTCGATGCTGTAGCATCAACTTTTTTATATGGATGGGAGTTGTTATATAAGTTATTCCATCGACTTATGTGAAACCATCTAGCAACAGTTCCCAAGCTGAGTCAGCATCCACGTGTCGTCTCAGGTTACCTTCGACGACGTACATCCGTGAGAACAGCAAACGCTGCGACAGCTTAGTCAGCATTCTTATGTTATAAATTGTTCAATTATATTATTATTTTCATTATATTCAAGTTTCTATTAAAAGTTTATTAATTGTGCAAGTATAAATAAAGTCTTTTTTTAAAAGAGAAATTTTGAAAGTGTGATATAACATATATTATGGCGATTTTAGACTGATTTCTATCTACAAAAAAACTATAATTTTTTTACTCTATAATTTCCATTGTGAACCTTTAATTTATACTAATTTCATTGTTTGTTATTATTGCCATGAAGAATGGGGTATGATTGAGACCCTGATATGTTTGAAAGATTTGAAATATACAGACTATTCCACAAGTTTAGTGTTATTCCTGAACCTAACTAAAGTTAGCAGGAACTATGTCTAATACGCCACATCGGACAATTCACATCGCTAAATTCGGACTATGTGCATATTTTATTGCTAATTTATTGCTGCTAAAAAAATTATTTCCCCTACCGTTTCCGCGAAACAGTGTCCGATGTGGTTTAACTATTAAGCCACATCGGACATAGTTATGTATCGGAAACTAAGAGAGATTTCCAGTTGTTCTTGGTGCCTAATTTTATTGCTTATTAATTGCTCATTTCTTACCCAAATTTTTTTTGCTCTAACCCCCCTGAGAAACAAAGTAGCTTAAGACTTAAGCCACATCGGACATCGTTATATCTCAGGAACTAATAAAGATATCAAGTTGCTCTTGTTACCCAATTTTATTGCTAATTAATTGCTCATTTCTTACTCAATGAATTTATTTTTGCTGTAACCCCTCTCGAGAAACAGGGTCCGATGTGGCTTAAGACTTAAGCTACATAAAAGAGACTTGAAGTGGTTCTTGGTGCCCAATTTTATTGCTAATTAATTGCTCACTTCTTACCCAAAAGAATTTCTTCCCAGAAACAGTGTTAGCTATATCTGACTAATTGAAAAAGATTTCAAGGTGTCGTATATTATTGCAAGGTAATTGCTTGTAGCTTATATTGGAAACAACCCTTTCCACCCCCAAATATAATCCGCACCTCTCAAAATTTCAAAAAAACCTTTATAATATACAGGGTGTAACATAACGCATCCTAGATATTTCGGTAGGGAGTATAAATAAAAATGTCTTATTTTGATATATGTCAAAAAATGTATGGTTTGTCAGAAAAAAATCTTGAAAGTTGTCAATTTAGGTAAGCTCTTGAGCTCGTATTTAACAATTTATTTGCAAAATAGCAACAAATTTTTCAAAGCAGAACAAAACATAAAAACATTCTCTACCATTTCTAATAAATGAATAGACGTGTAAGCCAAGTTTACTCAGAAAATTTTAACAGTGTTAGTGAAACAGAAAAGATGGTAACATTGGATAAACTACTTTCGTTCGTTTTCTATTAAAATAAAATTATTTTTGAAATAGTAAAATATTTTGGTGTATTCTAATATTAATAATAATTTTCCTGAAAGAATAGGAATTGATAATCATCAAAAAATTATTTGTTAAAGAAAATTCTCACAGGAGATTCACTCAGATTTACTTAACTTATTCCCAATATCGCAGCCCAAACATATCTCCTGTTTTGATGATACAAATATTCTAAATATAAAGTAGCATTTTAGGAAGAAATTCTCATAAATACATATTTCAGTTATTTTGTGCTCTATCATGAGATCAATTGCACACTATCGTACTAATTTCTGGAATTTCCATAGCAATCAATGCATTTTCAGATGATTTCGTTTGACATTTAATCTACTACATATGAGCTTGATTTTTTTAAATGTTTTAATATTCATTTAATCTTCTAATTTGTCTCAAAAAATTATGATTAGTGTTTTCGCGTTATTTGTTTTGTAGACTTTGAGTAGCGCTCTATATTCTCTATTTTCTTCACATTTTAGGTTCACGACGGGTTCTCCCAATTGATATATTAGATGATGCCCTCAAATTATCTTTAATTTATTTTTTCATTTCACAATTAATTTTGTCAAATAATTAACATTATGCTGTTACATTATTTTTCCTGTAAACTTTAAAAAGTTTAGAATTAAGGCATTATATAATCTCTATTTTTTTTACTTTTGTTTTTTGGGCCATAACACCACAATCGAAATAAAACGACGTATATTGAGGGAAAACCAAAAGTTTCAAAGTCTTTTCTGACTTCGTTGTCAACGGCTTTATATTTATTGATGTAAATTCCAAATGAAAATTTGATTTATGACATTTAAATTAGGTAGCACAAAAAATTCTAAAGATCATGTATTATAGTTCAACAGCTTTCAAATTAGAAGCATTTGAAAGAGTTGTCTTTAGAAATTATAAGTGGCGTTCCTAGGTACTAAGATAGCGCATTCGCCAAAAATGCGATCAAAGAATTCTATTGTTTCAGTGATCCCATTAACTTCATAAGGGAAAACCTAGGAAAAACCTTATGAACCATCCCGATACTGGGTTGTTCAAAAGGGGGTTACCATTAATAATTTCTTCCTTAATTGTCGGTAACCAGATACGATTAAATTCTACAGAAGTAGAAGCGATACAATCGTCTTCATTCAAAAGAATTAAGGCAGACTCTTTTATTTTTCGTTTTGTGTTATTTTGTTCTTTGTGAAGTTCATGTTCACAAATTTTCGATTTTCAAATTGTTGTTTCTTTATGTAATTCTTGTGTTCATTTATTCGTACGTTTAATGGTCTCAATGTTTCTCCAATATAAAATTTATTGCATTCGCAAGGAATCTTGTATATGCAGTTTTTTCAGTTCTGAGTTTTGTTGGTTGGTTTTGTTTTCGATATTAGAGATTTCAGTGTATTTCTTGTTTGGAATGTTGTTTTAACATTAAATCTGTTGCCCACTCTTTTCAATCTTTCTGACAGACTCTGTATATATGGTATAGTTGTAACTGTAATGTAGTTGACCTGAGTAGTAGTAGTGTTAATAAGAGAAGTTCTGGGTTGATTCGGAAGGTTTGTTTTCTGTTCAAGTCTTTTTAACTCTTTGTTGATAAATTTTGTGGGGTAATTGTTTCCAGTGAGAACATTTTTTATAATTATTTTTTCTTTGTTGAATTTATTATCATCAGAACATTTGGACTTTGCTCTATCATGACACCTTTCTCTACGGTATTCGGATGATTTGAATTGAAATTTAGGTATCTGTTTGTATGAGTTGGTTTTCTATAAACTTCTGTTTCGAATGAAGATTCTGTTTTTGTTATTAATAGGTCTAGGAAAGATAGTTTGTTATTTTCTTCAATTTCTAGGGTAAATTTGATAGTTGGCTCTTTGTTATTTATGTCATTTAATAATTTATCTAGTTGGTGACTAAAAGTACAAGTTAATTAATAAAGTAGTTTCTGTTAATTAATATTCAAGACGATATTATAGTTAATTTAATTCCATAGTAAGTTTTTTGCCTTACTATTATTATTATTAAATTGAGTAAAAGTTAGCTTAAAATACTTCCAAGCAAGTAGCTAATTTTTTACTGTTAAGCGAATAAAAATTGTTTATATTTTATCAAGGTTTATAAAGATATTTCATGCAACAAAATTAATTAATAAAAGCTACCAATATTTGACAAAACTATTTCTTGGCAATCTCAATAAAACTGAGTAAAACTAACATTTCACAATCGAGGAAGCCGATAAACAGCCATATAAAGTAATTCTGATGTGTCACCACTACACATCAGAATTACACAATGGATTTGGTGATTTAACTAAGGAGTAGTTATGAAAAGTTCTTGGAGCATTTGGGCAAAAGCACTACATGAAGAGTATCTAAAAACTTTTTTCAGCAGAAAGATTCGGAAGCTAATACTTATTTTATGAGAAATGATAATATTATTACAAGTAACCTATTAGAGGATTTAGAATTATTTCCAATCTGGGGAAATTTTAAACATTCTGAAACTCAATGGGACATAAGCATCTAGTACGATTGGACGCATTTGCTGATATACCTATTAACTATTTGGAACGAAAAAGGAAACTTGTCATAGCTGATCTGGTGAACTCAACTAAAAATATTTCATTAAAAAAATTACTTAAGGAAAAATCGCCAATACAGTATATGTAAAACAGATTGGCAAAAAAAAACATGGATAATACCTACATTGTTTGTGATAAAATTACATGTAAATCAATATGTTCGATTATACATGAAGGCGTGGTAATATGTAAAATAGGTGTGAAAAGAGATTTTGTTAAATAAAAAGTGGCTTTATCTGACATTGAATTGGAAGAAATTTGGGACGTTCAAAGGAAAAATAAAAATAAAATAATTTGGTCAAGTGCGAGTTGGACTCGCATACTAAGGGTTCCCTACCACCTTCAAGATTTGATACAATGTAGGTGAATCAAAGTATATCTTTCTGTTATTTTTCATTTTCAGACAAGCCGGGAATGAGTGCATTTTCTGATATTTACCCTAATATCTTTTAAAGAAAGCGTTTTAAATTTATAAAAAAATATACACTTTTATTTTCCACACATAGACTTTTTATTTTATCTGCTACATGATTCGCTTTATTTTTATAAAAGTATGTAATTAATTTTCTAATTTGGCCCCGAAAACTAGAGTTTTATTTTACTAATAAACTTTCAGGGAAGCCTTTTATAATCTACTATTTGAATTGTAGGCTCTGTAGATTGGAAAATAAAGGGGAAAATAACTCAAGTTTTAAATAATAAATTATTAAATCTTTTAGATAAATTATTTAAAAATACATACAAATATATTTTTAAAAAATTTAGATAGTGTAGTTTCTAAAGTATTTATCCCCAAAATTAATATTGGGGTTTTCTACTGATTTTTCTTATAAATTTCAGGTGGGCCCCAGTACCCCTAATTATTTTCAAAATTTTAGGTAGTATGGTTTCGGAAATAAAGCAGGAAATGAGAGTTTTTTATATAGTTTTTGTTAATATGTTGTAAACAATTAATTTTAAAATGATGAAAAATATATATTTGTATTCCTAATTTAATGTATTGTATGATGCGTTTAAAAAGTTATTTTCTTATTTTCTGTTTAATTCTATAATTTTACCCTCAAAATTAATATTAGGGATATCTCCTTATTTCTCCTGTAAAGTTCAAGTAAGCCCATATAAGCGTAGCTTTTTCTTACAGATCGGGAATAAAACGGGCGAATGAGTAATTTTCTAATATTTTTGTTTAACTAATTTATTTTAAAATATTTCATTTGATGTATTGCATGATGCGTTAAAAAAATATTTTTTTATTTTTCGGTTAATTCTATAATTTGGTCCCCAAAATTAATATTAGTTAGTATTTGGGGAATAAATGGGGGAATGGGTAATTTTTAATATTTGTGTTTATGTATTTTAAAATATTCATTTTAAAAATATTTAAAAAAATATTTGTTCGTCATAATGAGCCCTTTGATTTGATATATGATGCGTTAGAAATTACTTTAATTGTATATTTTACATTTAATGCTGTAATTTGGTCCCTAAAATTAATATTAGTGGTTTATCTCTATTTTTCCAGTAAAGTTCAGATGAGGACCTATGTCACTATTTTTTTCAAATTGCTACGTCTTATAATTTCGGAGGTAAAGGGGGAATGAGTAATTTTTTTATATTTTTGTTAATATCTTTTAAATAATTTATTTTAAAAATATTAAAAAAAATATGTTTGTATTTGTTATAATGAACCCTTTGGTTTGATATATTACGTGATGCGTTAGAAACAATTCTAATTTAATATTTTCCATTTAATTTTGTAATTTGCCCCCCAAAATTAATAGGAGAGGTTTCTCATTTTTTTTTCCGGTAAGGTTCAGGTGAGGCCCTATATCTCTAATATTTTTCAAAATTTTACTTCTTATAGTTTTGGGGATAAGGGGGGAACGCTCAACTTTTTTAGTTTTTCCCCCCAGAAGTACCCCTAAAATCAAAATTTCTTGATTTACGATATGTACTCCTGATCGGGTCATCAACCTATATATACACTAATAGCAAATTTCAACCTTCTCTGTCCAGTAGTTTAGGAGAAAATTGCTGTGATGTGAAACAGGGAGAAATCCGTATATTGTATATACGGAACCCTAACAAAACAGTGAAGATTCAAGTAGAACCGTTCGGCCTTCGGGCAGAAAATGGTACTGCAGTTTCTGCGCTATAGATAAATTAGCGGTAGGTTACCATAAATGTAAGTATTTTCACAATTTTTATGTCGTTTGGTATCTGCAGCTCAGTTACAAGGGTAAGATCAGAAGAGTATTTGTATGAGTGGTTAAACGAGTGAGTCTGAAACATTAAATATAAATAAAATAACTGGAAATAGAGACGATGAAACTAATTCGGCAAGAAATAAGAGGCCAAAGTAGTATTACCGACGCGAAGGCCAGCAAAATATTTAGGGGAAAGACTTGCTGATATTGTTAATTCTTTGAGAAGGGATAGTAACAAAGTAACACCAGTAATTAAAAATGGTAACCATCCCTATTTACAGTTATCCAAAGTACAGAACAAACACGTTGCGGTCAAAAATACGTGTATATTTGACAGTATCCTATACCTCACTATTTTTGAGGCGACAGATTTTGAATTTTTATTAACAAAGGTAAGACTCATTTTCGACTCCATCTACTAACAACAATCGACTTTTAACTAAGGCTAAAATACACAATAAATTATTTGTGACGTTACACTTTCGGCATGTTATTTTCTAAAGCTTAATTCAGTATAACACAAACAATTCTAATTTAAGAAGTTTCAATAGAAATATTTAGAATGCATAAACAATTTCATCTGAAAATGCATTGGTTGTTATGAAAATTCCAGAAATTGGTATGCTGAATGTGTAACTGATCTTACGATAGAGCACAAAATAACTGAAATATGTATTTATGAGAATTTCTTTCCAAAATCCTACTTTATGTTTAAAATATTTGTATCATCTGAAAAGGATAGGAACTTAACGATATTGGGAATAAGTTAAGTAAATCAGAGTGAACCTCTGTGAGAATTTTCTTTAACAGATAATTTTTGATGTTTATCAATTCCTATTCTTTTAGGAAAAAATTATTATTAATATTAGAATACACCAAAATATTTTACTATTTCAAAAATAATTTTATTATAATAGAAAACGAATGAAAGTAGTTTACCCAAAGTTGCCATGTTTTCTGTTTCACTAACTCTGTTAAAATTTTCTGAGTAAACTTAGCTTACACGTCTATTCATTTATTAGAAATGGTAGAGAATGTTTTTATGTTTTGTTCTGCTTTGAAAAATTTGTTGCTATTTTGCAAATAAATTGTTAAATACGAGCTCAAGAGCTTACCTAAATTGACATCTTCCAAGATTTTTTTCTCACAAACCATACATTTTTTGACATATCCAAGACGTTTTTATTTATCCTACCTACCGAAATATCTGGGCTGAGGGTGAAAAGGGTTGTTTTCAATATAAGCTACAAGCAATTAACTAGCAATAACATACGACATCTAGAAATCCTTTTCAGTTAGTCAGATATAGCTATGAGACTGTTTCTCGGGATGGGTTAGAGCAAAAAAATTGTCTTGGGTAAAAAGTAAGCAATTAATTAGCAATAAAATTGGGTACCAAGAACAACTTGAAATGGTTGTTAGTTGCTAAGTTATAACTGTGTCCGATGTGGCTTAAGTCTTAAGGCACATCGGACATTGTTTTTCGGGAGGGGTTAGAGCAAAAAAATTCTTCTCTATTATTTGCTGAGATATAACTATGTCCGATGTGGCTTAACACTTAAGGCACATTGGACACTCTTTCTCGGGAGGGGTTAGAGCAGAAAGAATTCTTTTGGGTAAGAAATGAGCAATTAATTAGCAATAAAATTAGGCACCAAGAACAACTAGAAATCTCTATTAGTTTCCGAGATATAACTAGGTCCGATGTGGCTTAACTCTTAAGCCGTTTCTCGGAAACGGTAGGAGCAATAATTTTTTTTAGCAGCAATAAATTAGCAATAAAATATGGACATATTCCGAATTTGGCGATGTGAATTGTCCGATGTGACTTAATAGACATGCAGGAACTTGCCAACAGGAAGATGGTGAATCATCAGTGGTACCAACAGAAAATACAAAAACTTCATCATTCAAAAAATTTATCCTTTTTCAGCTTAGTAAGCCTGAAATCCCGTAGTTTACCCCGCGACAAACGTAAAGGTTGAAAATTTTCTGGGCTACTTTGTCACATTGTATATAAATCAATCCTGAAAAAAACGGGTGTATACGCATTTTTTTAACATAGTTAAGTAAATGTTGATCGCAACATGCTGGAATATAACGTTAACATTGAAATTCTGTAGTTCATCAAGCGACAAATGTAGGGGTGTCAAATTTTCAGAGATACATTTCGACATTTACATACAACTCAAACCCGCAAAAAAAACAGGTGTATGTCCAATAATTATGTCAATGAATGATTGCATTGTAATACACTGGAATGCAAGGGTAGTTTTCAAATTCCGTAGTTCACCCCGCGGCAAACTTAGGGGTTTCAAATTTTCTGGGCTACATTAATTATTAGTATTAATTAACAGTATGTCACTTAATACTGAATCATATAGAATATATGGATATTTTGATTTCATTAGTTTTTGGGGTAGGTAATAAAAGTTTTCTAAACCCATGTTATTGTTTTTGAATGGATTCTGGCTTACTAAGCTGAAAAAGCAAGAATTCCTCAGTTTTTGTATTTTCTGTTGGTGCTACTGATGATTCACCATCTTCCTGCTGGCAAGTTCCTGCTAACTTTAGTTAGGTATTCCTGAAAAATTCTTCTTTGGCACCATTGGCGGATCCAAGGGGGGGGGCGATGGGGGCGACCGAAGAAATCTGGCTTTAAAATTTTATTTAGATCAATTTAGTACAGGATCTCCCCCCCTGAAGCATGAAATCGCCCCCCCGGAAGCACGTGTCTGGATCCGCCCCTGTTTGGAACAGGGTGCCCCAGTCTCCTTCTGCACTAGAATAGTAAAAAATTACAGACATTCTGGGCAATTACTGCCAATCTGGGAATTAATTACATTCTGGAAATTACTGACATTCTGGAAATTACTAACCTTCTGGGATTAAAAAAAATTTTTGATTTTGAAAATTTGTAGTCTAAATAATAAAATTACTAAAACAGTTTTCAAATTGCAAACATTCAAAAGAATTTCAACAAAATGCATGTTGTGAATATACCTGTACACTTATCTGAAGGTAATTATTCAATAAATTGTTTCATAACTAATAGATCCTTCATAAAATTCTGGCATTCCAAATTAATATTGAATAACAAGTGTGTGAGTGTGTTAATATTTACTACAAATATAAATAAATACGGTAAAAATGTATTAAATTTTTTTTTTTCTTTGGACTTCTCAAACCTTTTTTAATTCGTTTTTGTACATAAACGTAAATTATATTGATGTTGCAATTAAAAAGAAAAAAAATACAAATACCTTTATTTGCAGAGAATTTTGAATGTTTTTCAAAAATAGGCCCAATTACTTCAATTCTAATCCAACGGTTTTAAAATTCACTTTTAAATTCAAAATATCATATTACTTTTAAATTAGGTTATGTGCACAGATCATCATACAATCACAGATCAAACACAAGACATACAATAAAGAGTAAAGTGACTATCACAGAATTCACAGGTTATACAGAGAGAAGTTACTATTCTGATTCAGTGATTACTATGGAGTGTAGAGTGAACACTCCATAGTGATTACGAATGGGATTAAACCATAGACTGTTAGAAGAGAGCGGTATCTTCAATTTGTGTAAAAACATTTCTGCTCGAAGGTATTCATAAAAGCCTTATTCATAAAGAAAATAAGAACAGTTTCTTTCATTCATGGTCGAAGGTAAAAGCTAAAAATCATAAAGTTTGCGAATTTGAATTGTTTATTGTTAGATAATTGTATTTTCTGTACTTCAAAACCAACATGTATTCTGTTTAAGTGTGGTAATTATTCCCAAAATTCTGCCAATTTAAACTCAAAGTTGCTATAATTAGACTTCCGGCTACAATGAATTCGTATAAAATCTATGGATTCGTCTATGTATGCATTAATATTTTAAATAAATTCGAATTCGATCTGTTAAGCGACCATTGGTTTGAGAAAAATATTTTTCCGCAAAATAGTTATTTGTCTTTTGTGAAGTATATAAGGCTCTTCTAATAATGCATTTTTTCGTTATTATAAACATTGTATAGTTATTATTTCAATATTAAACTTATGTGTTTGGTTTATTAAATAAATAACAATCAACTTTTTGCGGACACGTTTATTTCTCAAATCAACCGCCTCGTGATGACACAAATCGCTGAAAAGATATGCCACTCTGTTCCATTTCGCTCTCTGTTGCTTGTTTGAGAGAATGTGTTGATATCTTAGATCATGTACCTTCTAGATATAGCCTGTCATGCACAAATGTCGTGGTAAGAATAAGGAAAGATAGGGCAAGAGGCTATTTGACTCAGTTGGGAAATGAAATACGTTTAGCATGTTGTTCATTGGCTGCTTCCACCCACTAAGTGAAATAGCCTGTTACTGTCTCTATTGCCCTTTCTTTCTAGCGTTGCCACGATTTTATGCTTGACGGCTATACCTAGATGGTAAATGATCTAAGGTTGATATGGTCTCTGTATGATCTGTGGATATGGCCATAGACATGAAGAGATATGGTCACAGATCATACAAAGAGAAGATATGGTGTTGATGTTCCATGTCATGTAATATACTAAAAATAAAATAAGTCAAAACTGATAAATTTAAAATAACGTTGATGGACACGAATAATAAATAAATATGCTCAGGGAATGGGCACCATTGACTGATCTTTTTAACAAATTACCAATAAAAATTAACAAATCCTTATTTCAGAAAGACGTTAAGTTAACTTGTGTTGACGTTTTACCTGAATATTTAGTGTTGGGAACTAATGTTGGGTCAATTTTCTTATTTGAAAGAAGGACTAAAGACCTATTGAGACTAACATGCGAGGTATAACTTTTAAGTTATTTAGAGAATAGCAAAAAATATGTTTAATTTTCAGAAAAACAATGTTGTAATAACATGTGTGAAAATTCTTTCAACAGTAGATTACATGATAGCATCTGCTAGTGAGACTGGGAGTATATCAATTTTTCAAGTTCCAAAATCTCATCCAGAATCATTACCAGAGAGTTTACGTCCAAAAACTAAGCAAATTGAAAAATATATAGTCACAGATCTTCATAAAGTTCCAGTAACAACCTTAGAATGGTCAAAAAATGGAATGAAATTATTTTCTGGTGATAAAAATGGCCTTGTAGTACTAACTGAAATAGACTTTTATATGGTAAGGGATTGAGCAAAATATTGGGGTTCTCAAAAGACAGTTTCTGCTGTGAATTAATAAACATATGCTTATGAGTTCTCTTCCAGTATCTGGTAATGTAAACCTTACAATTATTAGGGCAACTCTTTATGGCTATTCATATTTATATGTAGAATACAAAGCCTTAAACTTATTTATATGTCAGTATATTACAAGTATATGCTAAAACAGTGTATTTCAACACACTCCTTTTATACCACCATAATGCTTATTGTATTATTCAACCATTTTTTTAAATATGAGGCAGATAATTTCTTCATTCATCATTTATTATGGTTCTGAACTGCACAAAAATTTCAAAAGCATTGTTCACTTTTTGATGCATGTCATCCAGGGAGATCAAGAACTGCTTGTTTACAGAACTGTTGGTTTGTCTTGCAAACCTTTATAGAATATGCTACCTTTTCTGGCCTTGTAGTAAATACTTTTGTATTGATTTCTTGCATCATTTAATATATATAGTAGTAGTGATGTGTAACACTGTGCCATGCCACACT
Organism: Octodonta nipae; assembly: GCA_034190945.1. Lineage (NCBI taxonomy): Eukaryota > Metazoa > Arthropoda > Insecta > Coleoptera > Chrysomelidae > Octodonta > Octodonta nipae. The sequence goes on along the minus strand of CM067221.1, from coordinate 41,808,782 downwards.
TTTATGTCAACACCTTCTCATGTGTCGTCGAGGGGCTGACACCAGACACCATCTCAATAACACATAGCAGTTTATGACACACTTTGTGTTGAGCATCATATCGCGTGTTAGTATTAATGATATATAAAAAGTACACTGACTTTCTCTTGCTCAGCACTGTTTAAATTAGTAATATTTATTTATTTAGTATTAAATAAAATATTCATAAATTACAATAATGAAATTATTTCATAAACATAGTATCAGCAACAAAGTAGAAAAATTAATCATTACACAAATTTTAATATAAAACTGTTTTTGTAAATTTTCATAATTTTTATTTGCTCTCTTCCTCATTTCACATTAACTAACTTAAAAAACTTAGTTATAAAAAAATATATATTTTGTTTTTAAATAAATATATTCACTAAAATTTAAATTCAAACAACTAGAAAATATGAGAACTTAAACAGCTGAATTCAAGCAACTCATTTCTAGAAAATTAATGATTTACTGAGTGTTAGGCTTTTAGAGTTTTTGTAAATGTTCTTGCCCATATTTAAGGTATATAGCCTAAATTAGAGTTTTCATATTCAGAATATAATTGATTGTAAATATTTTTATTTTTTTAACGCCATGCATGTGTTGAGGTTACCTATCACTATATATTACTGAAAGATATCATCCTGATAATAAGGTCTATGTAGGAGTGAAGTGTTGGTAGACAAGATTTGTGAATAATGAAATCATGCTTCAATAAGTCTGGGATGGCAACCCACTCTTAGAGCTCTCTTGTCAATCATTAGTGCTTCATTACATATGTGACATAAAATCTATAAATTTTATAATTTTACTTAGTTCCCAGTGAATTAAATTCACTTTTCTGTCTGTATTAAAAAAATTTCTGATTTGCCCTCCATTGCCATTATCCAAGGTCATGCATCGAAAATGGTCCAGCAAGGTTTTAAGGCTTTGTAGTAGTATTTTTTAGGGTTCCGTATATACAATATGCGGATACCCTTATAATATCACTCCGGATTTCTGCTTCTGTCACATCACAGCAATTTTCTCCAAAACTACTGGATGGAAAATGTTGAAATTTGGTATCAATGTATAGTTTGGTGACCCGATCAGGAGTGCATATCGTAAAAGAAAAAAATTTGATTTTAGCGGTACTGCTGGGGGGAAAAACTAAAAAAATCGACCGTCCCCCCCTGATCTCCGAAACTACTGAGCCTAAAATTTTGAAAAAAATAGGAAATATAGAACGTTGCCTGAACTTTACAGGAAAAATAAGGAGAAACCATTAATATTAATTTTGGGGGGGGCAACTTATAGAATTAAATAAAAATTTAAAAATAAAAAAAAATCGAACGCATCATGTAATATATCAAATGAAAGGTCTCATTCTGAGGAACACAAATATATTTTTTCATATTAAAAAAATATATTTAAAAACATGTTAAAGAAAATTTACCCATATAAAATGTAAAGTTTTGAAAAAAAGTGGAGGTATGGGTTCTGACCTGAAGTTTACTGGAAAAATAAGGAGAAACATCTACTTTTCATTTTGGGGGGCAAATTACAGAATTAAATGGAAAATATAAAATTAAAATTGTCTCTAACCCATCATGTTATATATCAAATGAAAGGGCTCATTACGACGAAAACAAATATATTTTTTTAAATAAATTAATTGAAAGATATTAACAAAAATATAAAAAAATTTACCCATTCCCCCCCCTTATCTCCGAAACCATAAGCTGGAAAATTTTGAAAAAAAATGGAGGTATAGCCCCTCACCTGAACTTTACTGGAAAAATAAGGAAAAACCCCTAATATTAATTTTGGGGCGCAAATTATAGAATTAAATGGAAAATATAAAATTAAAATTGTTTCTAACCCATCATGTTATATATCAAATAAAAGGGCTCATGATGAAGAAAACAAATATATTTTTTTTTCATATTTTTAAAATAAATTAATTAAAAGATATTAACAAAAATTATACCCATTCCCCCCCCTTATATATCCGAAACCATAAGCTGAAAAATTTGGAAAAAAAGTATAGCCCCTCACCTGAACTTCACTGGAAAAATAAGGAGAAACCCCTAATATTCATTTTGGTGGGCAAATTATAGAAGTAAATGGAAAATAAAAAATTATAATTGTTTCTAACGGGTCATGTAATATATCAAATCACAGGGCTCATTCTGACGAATACAAATATATTTGTTTAATTTTTTTAAAATGAATATTTTAAAATATATTAAAAAAATATTAAACATCGACTTAATTTCCACTTTAGAAACTACACTATTTAAATTTTGAAAAATATATTTTATTTGAATTTTTAATAATTTGAATAACAGATTTAATAATTTATAATTTAAAACTTGACCTATTTTGCCCTTTATCTTCCAATCTACAGAGCCTCAAAACTCAAACAGTAGGTTATAAAAGACTTCTCTGAAAGTTTATTAGTAAAATAAAACTCTAATATTAATTTTTGGGGACCAAATTAGAAAATTAAATACATATGTATTCTGATAAAAATCAAGCGAATCCTGAAGCAGATAAATCAAAGTGTATATTTTTTATAAATTTAAAACGCTTCCTTTAAAAGATATAAGAAAGAAAATGCACTCATTCTCTGCTTGTCTCAAACTGGAATGTTAGAATCTTGAAGGTGGTACGGAACCCTAAGTATGCGAGTCCAACTCGCACTTGACCAAATTATTTTTCATGGCGATGTTGGTCATTTTCTCCATAATATCATTCAACATCCTAACCTGAATTAGAATCTGGGTGTGCTTGTTTCCTTGTTGAACTTCCCAATTTAAATATTAACCCTATTTCCAACTACCTTGATGCATTTGTTTTATTTTAAATATATCCGACTGTGTAATGGTACAAAACTTAAATAGAATTTTGATGAGGCTGAACATAAAAACCGTGAATATGTAAGAATATTTAATCTGATTTCCTGACCATCCTATTTATAGATATTATTTTAGATCGGTTATTCATAAATTTCATGAATTAATATAAGTTGATCAAAACAGATGAACCAAATATTGCCAAAACATAATAACAATTATTTGCAAAATGTTGTTTTAGTGATGAAGCTACATTGTGTTTGAATGGTCAGTTTCACTGTAAAAATATCAGGTACTGGTTTGATGAAAATAGGATAGGTTTCTTTGCAAAAACTATACACATTTCACACGAAGTTAAATGTATCATCTAGCATGTTCTAAGCCTAATTTTCATTGCAATAACAGCTGCTTTAACTGATATTTTTGATTAGGAGTTATCAACAAGATATTTATCGAGATACCATTTTCCAGCAAGACGAAGCTATGTCTAATTATGTTCTCAGTGAATATACCTGATTATTTAAAAGTAATTTAGCATGCTTGTCAGTGAGATGAGTCTGTGGAATTAGGTCAAATTGAGGTCTATCGGACACAACCACAAGCTATTGGCATATTGGGTGTATTGTACTAGAGAATTGTAGAAGAATATAACGGTATTGCTACAGAAATGTTACAGAATATTGGAAACAAACACAAAACAGATTTTACTACTGCCAACATGCTAATGATGAACATACCTTTTAAACTAGAATCTTTAATACTGAAACTTATTAATGTGATAGGTGAACCTCTAATGTACATTTCAGGATTTTTGTAACTGTACATTATTATGTACCTTTGCTATTTAAAAAAAATTGACGGCGTGTCTGTCACCTGAAGGGGATTCATAGGAATGCCGAGAATTTTATAACGTAAGATACTCAAGTTTAAAAACTACGTGTCCGACGTATTGTTAATCCTTAAAATAAACGTATAATATTATAGAAAAACAATTTTCTTAAAATTGCATTAAAAACTCATTAATTTTATAAGTGCAATGTGCTAATCAGTATAGAATTTATATATTGAAAGTTAAACATTTTATCAGGATATTACCGGATTTATTCAATACCTTCATATTTTAGTGTTCCAATAAACACTAGGAAATATTAAAACTAAAATTGATACCTTGAGATACATCCTAAAATTTGTTTTAACCATAATGCATTAATTTTTTGTAGCATATTTGTAAGTCAACTGAAATACTCAATGATGCTTATGAGGTTGTTCAACTAAGTTATTGTCAACAACACCTCTTAGTATCAACTACATATAGAAGCATAATATGTCAGCAGTCAGATAAATGGAAAGTTTCCCAAATAGGGAGGAAAGACCGTAAAGTGTAAGTAGTGATGTTACCTGTTTTTGCCAATTATAAAATATAGTTTTCATTACATGAATTAAAATTCTACTATGAAAATGTATGCTTTCACGATCGAAACAACTGAAAATGAAAAATTACCCGGGCTTGTGAGGACTGAAGACTTCTTCGGATACCAAGTGCAGTGTCGCACGTCGGCTATTATTCGCTTATTATCTTATTATCATCAGAATAATCTCTTCAGCTCGTCTGAATATAGTTGCGACATCCACACCAGTTTGTTATCTTTCGTAGCTGTTTTTGGCCTTGTCCCCTTCTGCCTTCAATTTTTCCTTCTAGAGTCACTTTGGGTATGAAGTAACGAGGTTCTCTCTATATATGGCCTAGATAAGACACTTGACGTTGTTCTACGTCATCTCTTTGTAAAACTCCGTCATTTGTCACATGATCCGTCCACGGGATACGCAGCAATCGGCGAAGTGTCCACATTTAAACTTTTCGATTTGGTTGTTTTTGGGCGGCCAATTCTTCCTTTTACTTCATCATCACAATCCCAGTTTTCATTTAAGGTTGCCCCAAGATACGTTAATTTTGCAACACGCTCAATGTTTTCCCCCTTGATGTTTAGGTTATATGGTGTTGCCTGCTAATCACCAACATTTTTGTTTTAACAATATTGATGTGCAGCCCGAACTGTTCGTCGCATTTATTGAATTTATTTAGTAATAACTGGAGGTTGTTCGCTAATATTGCGATGTCATCTGTATATCGAATATTATTCATCGGGTTTCGATTGACTTAAGGCCTAGCTGAAATATGTTCTGAACGTAGATGTTGAATAAATTAATTGACACTACACATCCTTTCGGTATACTGAACGACTCTGTTGTTATATCACCATTAATTTGAATTTCAGCTAACTGTCGCCAATGTTATTATTTAATTATTCTTATATATTTTTCATCTATTATCTATTACCCGCAGTTTTTCCAGCAGCAGTTCGTGTTTACGTTGTCCGTTATAGCAGATTTTTTTGCATTACACAATCGGCTTGTGTTCTTTAAGGCTCATATTCACATTGCGTTTAGTTTTTTTACACGGTCGGATAGACATTTTACTGTTGTTTAGTCTGAAGATCATTTCAAATCAAATTAATTTCTTAACTTTCGTCACTGAGTTACTGTCACAAATTTTGCGACTAGTTTCAACTTCCAAATGTAACTTGAATATTTTTAATGATTACATAATAAAAGCAAAGTATACAGAAATATAATTTTAAAAAGTTAAAGCAAAATGTGCAACAATTAAAATATAATTTTAAACATTATTAGTAGTTGCTATTGAAATTTAATGATTTAGTTTATTTTAATACCTTTAATTTTTTTATTTAATTTTTATATTGACTTTAATTTTGTGTTGCTATTTGTCATCAGTCAAATAATTAGGTATTATTGGAACATAGTTGATATTAATGTAAATAAATTCAATTTATTTTTTCAGTTTGGGAAATTTTGGAGGTCTCATATTCCAAAAGAGTTACAAAGTGTCAGAATTGTCCCTCTACTGTAGCCGACCAGGTTTACGAATATGGACAGCTGATATTGACGGAAATGTACACAACACCTTACTTTTTAAGGTTAGGGCTCTTTTTAAATAATGCACATACATGTATGTTCATATATGTCAAGTTACTGAAATAGCCATACTCATTTTAGTGGTGTTATAAACACATTACTATTTTATTTTATGATCTTTCAAAGGTCTATGACTCCAAATTGAAATATATTTTTTTTACTTTTCCTACGAAACGTGTATTACAAAATGACATAATAATAAGATTCAAAATACATACAAAAATGAAAACACTAAACTAAGTGTAAAACTTAAAATATAACAACAAAAACATATATGTGAAAGATTACAAGAAACTGGAAGGTACTAAGGGGACATCATGTTCCTATACCACAAAATACTATGCTTTACGCACTTGTTTACATTATTTGATGGGCCAGTTTTAGTTTTACACGTTACATTATAAAAAATAATTTGACAGAAGTATAGCAAAATGTTTACATAAAATCATCATCATGTTCACAGTTCCAGTCCGTACAGCTCCTGATAAGAAACGCTGAAATGGCAGCCAGGACATAATTATTATAAAACTTACTGAGGCGAAAACCCGAAAAGTTCATATATTTTAATTACCCTTTGTGTAATTTTTATCCGGATTTGATTGGCAATAATACTTGTATACTCATACAATAGTGTACAATTAAGAACATTTAAATGAACATTTTCTTTCTTACCGAATAATGAAAGGAGCCTCTCAATATAGGTATCGTTATTGTTTCAAATAATTGGTACCCCTCTCGATATTCCATATAGTCATGCAGACTGGAGTTAACACGTTGTAAATGAGAATGATATTAAATGAAAAGTGAGTCAAACACATATTTTTTTTCTACGATATAAAATAATACGGAACAAACTGATCTATGTAGGTTTTTCTTATTTATTTATTTCCTTTTTAAAAAATACTTTGTTTTTTTTTGAGTTTTGGCAAACTATTTGCTTAAGCATAATTGTCACTTAAAATAGGTAAATAATTAAAATTTGTTCATGTATTTTAACTCGTTTTTTATGTAAATACTTGGGAAAGTACCTAGTCGAGTGTCAGTCATATTCCACACATGTAATATTGGAGTCTGGTGGGCGAGAAAGCCGTGGAATCAGGGTCATATTATTTGTTTGTCTTGTAAGAATCATGTAGTAACCCATGCTGTATGAGAATGTGCTTTAACTTGTCGGCAAAGTGAAATAACCCTAGTAGATCTGGAAATGTGACAGACTGGAGTACGGTATCTAATCATTTGCATTCAAATTTTTGTTAATGAAACCTAGAAGTGACTGCTACCGTATTTTACGGCACCCCATAACCCTGTTCAATCGCCGTGTTCTGCCCTTCCATAGCAAATTCTAAAGGCACGTATTCATACGTCATATAGCGAAAAGGCGAAAGAATTCGTGCAAATGGATTCGTCCTAATTCGTTCGGCATTCGTTATAAAATTGATTCATTTTCATATGCCACTATGCCACCGAACGAATACTTTATGAGGTGTTCGTTTGTTTTCGCGGGTTTATACACTTGTACTCGTATACAGCCACAAAGCTTTCTGCACAAAAATAAAAACTGAGCATTTTGTTGAAAAATGTCGATGGAAGCAGGTTTAATAATTGTTGCAAGTGCCGCTCAAGGCAAAAAAGGAAGAAACGGTGGTGGATGACTTCTTTGTTTGAAAGTATAAGTTGTTATGGTGGAACAGACTTAAAATTCGACTTCACAACTGGAAATAAAATACGGTCTTTTTCAAAATTTTTGTAGAATGAACTCCACTAATTTTAAATGGTTATTAAAGTAGAAGTTTACTTAAACTTTAATAACAATCAGAACAGGAAACAAACCAATAGTACTACCTCCCCGTACACTATTATAAACTTACTCTAGCAATAAGTTAATAATTTCTCAAAAAGCAAAATAGCTAACGACGGCTACCTGTCCGTACACACGTACACACTACAAAATAGACCGAACGAATTCTTTTCGAATTTTCTTTGAGCGAACCCAATGACTACTAATTAGTCATTGAGCGAACCCTAGAGAACGCAAACATAATCGTTCGTTCGCCTTCAGTCGTTCGTTCGCCTTCAGTCGCTGTATGAATACGCGCCTTAACACTTAGCCTATATGGCGACACAACGCGTTTTACCTTTGCACTTGTATAGGTAACACAATATGTTTATCTAGGCGGCATGAATCATTTTTAACTTGCGTTCTAATGTCATATGATTGATGATGATTTGACTTTCAACAATATTTCTTAATGACATTTTTATGTATTATTTCAAATAAAGGTAGTTTAATTAAATTAAAACAAAAACACTGTGCTAATTTTCAGAAATTTATTAAATATTGACAACTGTTTCGCACGGTTAACTGGCTTCGTAATAATCCTTTTTTTAAACTAAATTTTAGGTATCTAAATATATTATAAAGTTCTGTAAGAGAGTTATAACTAGGATGCATTTTGGTCACAGGGTCACTTAAGCAGGTAACAACTACAATTTGTTTACGGCTTAATATTAATTATACTGATCTAAATAGGATGAGTACATAATAGTAACTAAAAAAGTATAATCATCATATATATTAAATGATCAAACAGAAACAAATGCCTCACCCTTACTTAATCTTAATCTCTTAATATAATCACATCGTTATTTTAGTTATTAGTATGTACTCATCCTATTTAGATTGTGTAATTAATATTAAGCCTTGAATAAATTGTAGTTGCTACCTGCCTAAGTGACCATGTGACCAAAATTCCGCCTAGTTATTATTTAGTTTAAAATTATATTATGCCCAAGCCAGTTAAGTGTGCTAAACAATATTTAACAATTTTGTGAAAATTAACAGCGTTTTTGTTTTAATTCAATTGAAATGAATTTTCATCAAGTTAAAACCCACACGATCATCAATTTAAAGGCAGTTTATTCTTTAACGAATCTCATATTTTCTGACTTATGTCTTTATGACCTTCAATCATTCCAAGTACACCTAATTTGATTATCAGATCTGTACAAAATTGGATAAACCTACTAAAAAGTTATAAGTTGATGCTAAGTGAACCACACTGCACATCTTTGCTACAATGTATTATTTTTTCTTCCTAAATACAATAAATAAAGTTAACTAACAGGCTTGTCAGAACACATAACAATTAAGAGATTTTTTTTATAATTTTTATAGAATTAGGTTAGTATGTGTAAATACTGACAGAGACCTTATGAAGAATAAAAGAAAAAATATATTATTACTATTATTTCTATGCAGATCAATATCAATAAAAGAAGAAAAACGTTACCTGTGTTATTAAAGTATTAAAGCAACAGTAAAGATGAGAATATGACGGCAAAATTATAAATATGGACCCAAGGAGGACGCCTCTATCCAGGACAATGTCCATATAGGATTACTATTATTTCTGATAACAAAATTGAGAATTGGAAAAGCCATTAATTCGTACTGCCAGAATGCGGAAAGTTTACCATTATGTAGAATTTTTTTAAATATAAAATTCAAAAAATATTGTAATTCATCACGAGAAATTTCTGTTTATGAGTTGGTGGTGGAATTCAAGGCAAAATTTGTTTCCTAACCCCAATTAACCCAGGAAGTGGAGAAGAGAATATATTTTGACGGGAATCATCCTATATTTCGTGGAATCGGCATTCATACGATATTTCGTGGAATCCAAGAGGATATTCGTCAGGCGCCTCAAGGCCGGCGGCTGGCTTTGTTAACGTTCGCGAAGAATTTGAGAACCATTACGAAAATCTCTCGGCGGCTATTTGACCTTCTAGAGAATTCTTAGAAAAAATATATAAATACGGAGAGCAGGCGAAAGAATTCAGTCAGTATTCGTATAGTAAACAGCAGGTGTTTAATATAAATTGTAAATAGTTGTATGGATATAAAAGTAGTGGAAATAAATTACAGAAAGTCGACTGTGTTTTTAAATAAATCCGAGAACCGGAAGTGTAAATAAAAACGTTTGAATTTTGTTATAAAATTTACTTAGGCCGCCCATGCAAAAATTAACCAACCTTCTGAAGTCATCACTCCGACTTAAACATCGTAAACATTTAAGCCGACTAGAGTAATAAAAAAAGGGGGATCCTGCGCAAGGTCAGCTGAACTGGAAAACGATATGCGGACTGCGAGATGACCCTCGAAAAATGCTGATATAAAAGGATATTGTATATTTTGATTAGGATTAAGTTAGTTTATATTGCGTGTGAATTGTATCGAGATATCAGCTGTAATAAATAAATAGTGGATTATTTTTGTGCAAATAAAGTTTTGGAAGGCGAAAGTGAATATCAGTTTTAAATTAATTATGAACCATGAAATTTATAGCAATTTGGTGTCGAAGTGTGGAATTAAGTGAAGTTAAAATTCATTTATGGCTACAACTCGATGCATGGCAGAAATGGACGAAACTACCAAAAAAATATTGAAACAGGTTACGGTTAAACTAGACGAAAAAATAACTCAGATCCTGGAAAAAACGTGACAAAAAGAAGAAACAACAGCAAGCAGTAGTTAGTGAAATATTTTAATGAAAAACGTAAAATTGAATTAGAGAACATTGTAACTAATATCGATGAAAACTAACAGAATTTAATGGGAGGATTATTCTCGAAATTTGAAGAACAACAAGAACAAAGTGAATTAAAAAGACAACAGCAATTTGAAGAATTAAAACAAATAGTTATACAAGTAAATGAAGCAGTTAATCACAGAATCGGATCAAAGATGTTCTTGAGTTGGGAGGGGCGCAAGTTGAAAATTGTGATAATAAAACTGGTTACTAATTAAAACTTATTTATTTTATTAAGCTATTGCTTTCCTGTTTATTATTTACAATCATAAGTCTCTCAGTTTATTAGTCTACTGTCTATTCTTTACTGTTTTAACATGGCTGGATCGGCCACTGTTTAGCCTTATTCTGCTTGACCATTGTGAACCCAGAAAATTGGAACTACGATTCGCCATCGGCATTTGATTTGGCGTTACAACAATTAAATCGAGTCAATACGGACGACGCCCAAAGGGGTATTAAAATAATACTGTAGATGAGCATGAGAACATTAAAAAATATATTTGTAACGCAATACACACCACTACCACATATCGAATCAACCATGCAAATGACTGTCGAAAACTAGAGGTACCAAACTGTTCCAGAATCGGGAACGCCTCTGAATAATTTACACTATTTATTTATATTTTACATTACTTAAAACACAAACGTTTTAAAAACAGATGTATTATTAATAATAAACAGACAATATTTGAAACCTAAACAAGTAACTAAAACAAAATTAAAATGAATAATGATGAAGATGATGATTTTTTTTATTTGTCATAACCAAATAGATTATTGGAGATTAGGGTATTTGTAGATTCTATATGATTTATTTTCAAATGTCGAATCTGACATTCATGTGCTGAATAAATACTAACAGTAAAGGTATCACCACAGGTACTTTTGACATACTCTTGGCGCTGCCTAGGCATATGAAAGAAATGTTGACTTTATTATTATTGTATTAATTTTTTCTATTTTTTTAGGAACTACTTAGCAAAGATTGTCCAGAAGTACCAATTATTAATCCAATTTCGAAAAAATTACAGGCTCTTAAAGCACAGAAGGAAATTTCTTTTGGGATTCTTTTGCCATTTGATGAGAATTTTTTAGTGACTTACAATAATGATATTGTTTACATTTTGGATCCTCAGAAAATGATAATTGTGGCTGTTATAAGTCAGTTAAGGGGGTAAGTCAATTTATCTGAGTTTATATTCAGTAATGTTGTAAGAATGATGCATATTTATAAAAAAAAACAAGTTTTACATGTTCAAAATTATTTCACAATAAATAAAAAATATATAAATTATGATACAACATAACTTGAGGTACAGCACCTTTCTTAATAAAACAAAACATAGCAACCCAAGAACTTTAGAAAAATGTACTCAAATCTCAAACTAACATCGCATAATGAAATAGTTATATGTGATTTTTTTATAGAATATAATTCATTTAAAACAGTATTGACTTTTTAAAGTAGTCTTTCATAAATAATGAATGATTGTATAATTAAATTCGTCAAGTAATGATTCGTGTCTCGTTAAAGCACAATTTATTTCAGAAATCTTATTTATAGAATTAGTTGTTGGACGTAGCTATCTGGTGCAAAAATGTTGTTGTTGAGTGTTGAAACGACGAAGAATTGAATAAGTTGTTGTTTTGTGTAACAATTGCTCAGGGTGATGTATTCCCCAAGACTTAAGCCATTCTGTTACTAAAGAAAACCGAAAAGATCCATTAATTTCCCCAAATTATAATTAATAGTTTTAGTTTTTTTTTATCATATTTGTAATTTTAGCCAACATGATATGCTGTTCTTTTATTGTATACTTTTTCTAAATTATTTTTCTTTTTGTTACTTTTTCATTATTAAGATTATTTGTTCAATCATGACAAAAGAAAAAAAACATTTGTATCATCACCTTTAACCAGAATTCGAATAATTTCTACCATCTATCACCACAGGTTATTTGGATACTAGAGAACATTTTGGAGCCTTAGAAGTTATTATTTTGAAAAGCCATTGTAACTAAGTAATAAAATAACTTCTCTTGATTTATAATTTTTGGTTGAAGCTGTTTAAATAACTGGAATTTACAGAATTATTTATCTGCATGCAGAAAACTAACAAAAAAGCTTACACATAATGACAACAGTTCAAGTTTACCAGTTGTTTCATTAAAAGTGTCTTCATAATTAGATTCAACCAATTAATCTTTCCAGTTTTGTTATTTTAGCGTTTTAGATGTAGCTACATCTAAGGACGAAATCTTTATTTTGGAGGAAGAAAGAAGTCTAATAAGAATATCATACAATCCAGAACCGGAATACAGTAAGTTTAGTCATGTATTTTGTTCAATACTTAGAATCCCACTTTAATTCTCAAATTTTGAAAACTAGAAATTTTCAGTTAATCAATCTACTATAACTCCATTCATAATATAATATCAAAAACTGCCATGTGGGTAATTTCTCCTTCTTTAGAAGAACATCCAAAATCGACATAGTCTCTAACCAACCTACACAGTGTTTTTGCTGAAATGATCGTAAATATATATTACCATTGCACATTCATGTATTTGGTTCTAATATAGTTAGATCTAGATGTAAATTGTTAACTGGTTCATATATAGTTCCAGAAACTGTATAGAATTACTTTGTCTCATCCTGGCTGCTTAGTATTACTCCACATTATACTTCTCATTCTTTGACAGTTATTTTATTATTTCTACGCTTGGACTAAAATAGCATGATCCTATTGATATTTTGTGCTTCATTAGAATACACATATTTTAGTTGGGAAAGGAACAGCTCAATTGATTTTTTCAAAAACACATTTTTTACCTGATTTCCTGCCTTTCTCTTTGAAAAATATCTCCATTCAAAATTTGTAAATACCAATTTTGAGGTTTTTCTGATTCTCTACAACTTTTCCAATGACGGCATTATGTTCCCGTCACCATATTTCATAATTTTCTTGGGGTAATTAATATTGATATAATTCACTTCTACGAGCTGTAAAAGTTATGACTTATAAACTATTACTAAAGTGATGGCGAATGCGGTTTGCTGTTAAATTTAACTTAAAAATCTTTATTGACTGGCGTATATGCTTTTGGGTCGCCTGCCCAACTCTATTGTAATATCTTTATGTATATAAAACTTTGAAACAGCTGCATGTTCTCTAATACATGTACTGAAAACTAGCACCCTGTAATTTACCGATAAACGAGTTTGCTTCAGCTACTGTTATGCTTCAGCTAATATTAAATTGCTTCTAGCTTAATTGTTCAATAAAAAACATTGACCCAAAACAAGATATTTTGGAATTAGTAAAATAATTTCAGTATGAAAAATTTTTTCAAATTGCAAATCAAGAAGAAAAAGACAGGCAAACATATATCAAAGCAGATGTTTTCTAAAAATAAATATTAATTTTTTTATATACCCTAGAGAACAAATATATTATCATTAATTTTCAGGAATCGACACTTAAAGCGTCGCACTATGGGACAAATGGCATTTTTTTAACGGAAACCTAATAACTTGAGAACAAATAGAGATATCGAAGCAACGTTTTTTAAAATTGTACCTTAGGTTATGTAGATTAAGGGAAAATAATTTAGAATATCATCATCCACTATTATAGAGGTGGAAATAGGGGGTGAAATGGGGCACATTTCAAAATTCGATCTTTTATTGATTTTGGTATATCTCAAAGACAAATAGAGATATTTAAACACTTTTTTTTAATTGAAAAGTTATTAATATAGATTAGAAAATATTTATTGCAAAACTATCCTCTCAAAAATATAAGTGAAAACGGGATGAGTGGGTGAAAACGTAAAAAATCTCCAAAAAATAGTATTCATTAGGCGCTGAACAAGGTTCAAAACACCATTTCGTTATCATTTTTCACTATGGAGATCGTGTGTCTTTATCATTTCCCCCCTTAGGTATCAAATATGGTTGTTTAATTCATTCTAATCTCTCACAAAACGCAATACAAAAATTTTCTTTTACGAAAACAGTAGTTATATACTTTTTTGTTGATATGTGCCCAAAGAATATCGGTTCATAAAAAAGATAAAAGATAAATTGAATTGAATCTGACCCATTGCCTCTAATCATTTAGCACAAACTCCGAAAAGAATCAACCCTTAAAATGGCAAAAATAAAGAATTATTAATGTAACTAAACATTGTCGAAAAATATTCAAAATAATTGACTGAAAATTCCTTACGTTTTTTTTATTTCTTCACTCTCATACCCCCGAATTCATTCCTATAGTGAAAAATGATAATGATAAACGATCTCCACAGTGGGAAATGATAATAACGAAATGGTTTTTAGAACCGTGGTCAGCGTCCAATGAATCACTAAACAGTATTTTGTTGTCGATTTTTCACTTTTTATTCGCTCCCCCCTATCTTCACCTATATTTTTGGGAGAATAGCTTTCCAATAAATATTTTTTAATCTATGTTAATAACTCTACAATTAAAAAAAACATGTGTATAATAAGTATTTCTATTTGTCTTTGTGATATACAAAAAACAAAAGAAAAAAAACATCGAATTTTGAAATGTGCACCATTTCACCCCACATCCTGACAAATGCTAAATTGACATGTTTTCAAGGATATCAAGGGAAAACTTCTATTGTCGAGGTTTCTGAAAAGAGAACTTCTGAGGGTATTGTTGCGCTTGGGTTTCAGTACGTGGAGTATAGTAGCGACTGTTCTTGCTTCAGTACAAGCTTAGCTTAGCGATATTTTTTCGGTGGCATAAATATAGTGGTACCATATTTTATCTATCTTCACTATAGATTGTTTTGGATTATAAAAAATACTGTTACCCTCTTGTATATAACGTTTCCAATCACAAGATTTGCACGTCTGTGCCTTTAAAAGATAAATGTTTACACATTTATTTTTTTGTATTTACTTATTGTCTAATATTTTAACGAATTGTAAAAATATATTTTCAGATATTGGACCAACGACTCACTTTGCAATGCATACTTTCCTTACACATTTAGTTTTTTGTATTTACTTATTGTCTAATATTTTAACGAATTGTAAAAATATATTTTCAGATATTGGTACCAACGACTCACTTTGCAATGCATACTTTCCTCTCTCAACGTCTTTGAAAGGCTTAACGGAAAAACTTCAGTCTACATATCCAGAATTGGGCAAAACAATTGACATCTATACTGACGAAACTGCCGTGGTGTATGTGGAAGAAGCCACAGGTTCTCCAATCAAGACGAATAAATATGACAACCATGAGAAATTTGAAAAATTAGGAGCACAAAAATTTACAGATGAAATTTTATTTAAGAAATCGCCGAAGGTCGATAAAAATTCCCGCATGTGTCAAAGCGCTATTACCTTAAGTTCGAATAGTTCTGATGATAAGGATTACACGCCATTATTTATGAATAGTTTCACTGGAGTTTTGCCGGATGTCAGAAGTCCAGAATCTATTAAATGTGATATTGAAGAAAAAGAAAAAATACTCGAAAAAATGTTGGATTTAGATAAAGTTGAAATTCCGGATATTTCACGCTTAAGTACAATCGCAAATCATTCTGGAAATTCTGTTAAAACTAATGATATTAATACTAGTACCAGTGATATTAGAGAAACGAGAACAATTAACACATTAGGTCCGAAACATATCAATTCAGTTAAAAATGAACATATTGTTAGTCCTAACAAAAAAATCGATAAAAAACAACACGTAGTTTCTGAAAAGAATTCAGCACAGGAACCTAAGGCATTGAAGAAAGGGCCATCTGTTGAAGTGCCATGTAAGTGTTTTCATTTCTACTAAATCTAAATCTAAAACGTTGTATTTCTTTATCATATTTTTTATAAATGTCAAAAAATACAGCTATTTGCAATTATGTGAATTTACATTAAAGTTTTATTGGTAGAATTTTTGAGACTGACTGGTAATTATGTAAAGTAGTAGATGACTTTTTGAAGTTAGTCTTGTATTTGGCAACGTGTTAATTTTCGTAAATAATACAGTTATCATATTGATATATATTAACGCGATATGGCGGTTTGGTTATTCTATGATATGACTACAGACAGCTAGTAGTTGCAGGAAATTTGTTGTGTTTTAAAATGTGATATCCAGGTTAGAAACTACATAAATTCCTGTACTATTGAAACCTAGATTTGATATTCTTTTAAAAGCAAAACATACTTGTCTTCTAAAAGTTATTTGTGGCAAGTTCTTGATTAATAAGCAAAACATACCACTCAAATTTCTGGTAGTTTCCGGAAGGATAGTTGTACTTGTACAATACACAAAATTACTGTTTCGTTATCTAGGTTATCAATGGCAAACAAACTATGAAAAAAGCACAATTCTAAAATTTAAAATTAAAATGTTTGACAATATTATTTGACTCATGATGTAACTAAGATAATTTAAATTTGATAATATACTGGGTAGCACAGAAATTTCTAAAGATCATATAATAATAAAGTTTCTTTTCAAATTGGACGAATTTGAAAAAGGTGATCTTCAGAATTTTATGTGGCGCTCCTAGGAGCATTCGCCAAAAATGCGATCAAAGAATTTTGTTCCATCATTGATCCCATTAAAATCATAAGGGAAAACCTAGGTTTTAATGGAATCATGAATCAACAAAATTCGTTGATTGCATTTTTGGCGAATGCACTATCTTATAACAAAATTGCACCCAGGAGCGCCACATAAAATTCCTTTCAAATTCTTCCAGTTTGAAAGGAATTTTATTAATATACTAGCCGTTACCCGCGGTTTCACCCGCGTATGGAATGTAGAATTCTTTGCAAAAAATAACTTACCCAATATAAAAATTTTTTCTAACTTTGATGAACCACCTTAAATAACCATAAATCAACCAATCCCGAATATATTTCACCGAAACTATAAGCACTTATGGGCCACCCTTTATAACAATTCTATTTAACATTTTTTAGAATCACGTGTTAAAACTGTAACTCTGCCTCACCCTATTGTGCAACCATCCTGTATAAGCTGATGTTTATTTGTCACCCAATATAACATTTTTAAATTACCTAACTATAATTTTACTCCACCCAATATGTTATATAACAATTATTTCTTCGTAAAATATAATTTCACTCCGCCCTATATTTTAACCACTCTTTATATGCTCCTTTTTCTAACATTGTGTTAAACACAATATATAACTATAATTTTGCTTCGTCCCATATGTAAGGTATATATTATCAGGATGCAACTGTTCATGGTCTACTTTATACTTATACTTATAGTCCACCCAATATTACTCTTTTTGTACCACTCTGTATAACTATAAATCCACGAATCCCCAACATATTTTACCCAAACCGCAACTTTATATGGTCACCCTATGTTAATTTTATTCAATATTTTTTTGAACTGCCTTCTATAGCTATAACTCTACTTCCATCTTTATTTAAATCATCTTGTATATACTGCTGCCAATTAGTCAACCATTATAACTTATTTGTCTATCATTCTTTGAAGCATCATGTATACCCATAATTTTATTCTACAAAATATTTCAACCACGCTGTATATGCATTTTGCTTAAGGGTTACCATATATAACATTTTTAAACACTTAACTATAACTCTGATCCCCTCTATATTTCAATTATCTTATCTATGCTACTGCTTATGGACTACGCTAAATAACCATTTTTCCTACTTTTTTTCACCCTGGAAAATATAATTTGTCTCCACCTTATATGTCAACTACCCATTATATACAACTTTTTTTACATTGTTTTAATCACACTGTATAACTATAATTTTACTTCACCCTATATTTCAGATATTGCATATATGCAACAGCTCATGTTCGATTCTAGAAAGTATTTCATACAATTTTTTATCCACACTGCTAAACTATACTTCTACTTCACCCTCTATTTCAACCACCTTGAATGTACAAGTACTTATCAGCCACCCTGTATAACATTCTTTATACCACCCTGTATAAATATAAATTCGTCACAATAAATTTCAGCAAAACTGAAACTGCTTATTGGGTAGCCTATGTAACACTTTTTTAGATACTCAACTACTTAAGTTATTTCACAATTTTTCCTCATATTTTTTGAACCACAGTATAATAATAATAATTAATAATTTCTCTCCACACTTCATTTAAATCAGCCTTCATTTGCAACTTTTTCTAACTTTGTTTGAATCACACTGTGTAACTATAACTTGAGCTCGCCCCATATTCCATTAAACCCATTTCTCTAACCTATATAGAATTTTTTTTGGCCACACTGTTTAGTTATTATTCTACTCCACCCTATATTTCAACAACCTTGTATATGCAAGTATTTATGGGCCACCCAATATAACATTTTTGCACCACCCTGTATACTTAGAATTCTAGTCCACCCTATATTTCATCTATCCGGTATATGAAACCGATTGTAGATCATAACATTTTTATATATTTTTTAAACCCACCTGCAGATATAGCAGTAATTATACTCTGCTACATATTTCAACCATCCTATAATATGCTACTTGTGAACTAGTTGTGGTTATAAATTTTTTTTAACTATCCTATAAACAATAATTTCACTCTATCTTATATTTCAACCACCTTGTATAAACAACTGCTTTTAACATTTTCTTCAACCCATTTCCTAACTATAATAATAGCTCAAAATATCCTAACTGCTTACATAACATATTTTTTTATCCACCCTGTATAAATCTAATTCTATGTTACCCTTATGTCACCCACATTGTATATGCAACTACTTATGACCCTAACAATATAACATTTTGTTATCCGCCCTTATAAATATAATTCAAATCCACCCGTTTAGCAACCACCTGTTTATGGTGCACTCAATATACCTTTTTGGAACCACCCCGTATAACTTCCCCCTTATTTCAACCACATTGTATATATGCAACTACTTACAAGCCACCTAATATATGTTTTTTAAATCCATTTAATTCTACCTATCCTATATATGGAACACCCTGCAAAATTACACTTGATATATCAGTTGAAATTTTTTTTAAATCGAAACATGTTACATTGGCATATTCCGAATTTTGAATAAAAGCTAAGCTGGTGCAAGTATCTAAAATTTGGTGCATGCAGTGGAACCAATTCACTAATTGTGTATATATTACCGATCATAGTAATAGATTTTTCCCTATATCTGCCGTTTCTGTCAATGTTGGGAGATAAAATGTACACCAGATTTTAAGTCAAACTATAAGCTTTGCAACAAAAAAAGATTCAGCAAAATCGGTTCAGTAGTTCTTACGTGATGAGGTAACAAACAAACAGACAACTACAATTTTATAATAGTATATAGATGATCTTTAGAAGTTTCTGTGCTACCCTGCATATTACTTTTATGTTTTTTTTGGGCAATAACACCACAAACGAAATAAAACGACGTATATTGAAGGAAAACCAAACGTTTCAAAGTCTATTCTGACTTAGTTGTCAATGGCTTTATATTTATTGATGTAAATTGCAAAATGAAAATTTACATCACTAAATACAAAGCCATTAACAACGAGGTCAGAATAGACTCTGAAACGTTTGGTTTTCCTTCAATATACGTTGTTTTATTTCGATTGTGGTGTTATTGCCCAAAAAAACATAAAAAGTAATCAAGAATATGCCACAAACAACGTTTAGAAGACAACCCTGCATATTATCAAATTTAAATTCTCTTAGTTTCATCACAGGACAAATAATATTGTAAACATTTTAATTTTAAATTTTTGAATTGTGCCTTTTTTCATTGCTTGTTTCATAAAATCTGAATGAACACCAGGTCTTTAACATGAAAAAGGTACAATCCATTTCAAATGAATGCAAACAAATTCTCCGATAAATAAAAATAAGAACCCAACAGTGTATTAAAATAAAAATATTGTTAATGCCTGATGCACACATCGCTACATTTCCAACAAACTATTTGTCATGTGTTTCTAATACAGTTATAGAGGTGATAATAATAATTTACAAAAGGCCCTGATTATGATCAGCTGCTACTCAAATAGAATTTTATTATTATTCCTAAAAGAAGTTGGTAGGCCAAATTTATTCCGATTTTCCCTTTTTTGCAGGACATAATTGTTTAAGATCTTCAGAATTTTTGTTTCTTCGTCTACAGTACTGATTTAGATTGGACCTTAGAAGTTTGTAATTTGTGAAAAAATCCATCTGACGGTAAAATTTAGATTTTTCTTTTTTGTTAATAGTGGTGTATTTTAATATTTTGAGGATGATTCCATACCTTGATTAAGAGTAATCTTACCTTATGTATCTCACTACTTCATTCGAGCGGTAGCGTTGTAATCCTATGCAGGTAAGCTGATGTTGAAATAATGTCTTTTGATTGACTCATGTATCTAGTGTAAAAACACAGTTTCGTTCCTTAACACCAAACCAGTATCTGGTGTTGCAACTATCCCCACAAAATGCACTTAGCTATCAATCATGACATTGGCTTAGACACAGGTTGCATAAAACTTAACATATAAACTTCAATGTTCATTCAAATACATTTTAATTTACATAAATAATTACACAGAGTACAAAGCCCATAAAAAGATTTATGAATGGGGATGGATTAAGATCTAACTGATTATTTAATAGCGTACCTGAATATTTGTATGTTAATTATTAGGGATTCTAATAAATTAATTTTACTGGGATTAGTTTCTAAATCTAAAAAACTTTTACATTATCATTCGTTGTAATTATCCTCTATTAAATGACGGGCATAATAAGATTGATTATCCTGTGCTAAATAACTTTTGTGCTCTCTAGTACGGGTATTCAAGTTTTTAAATGTACTACCGATATACAGCTTATCGCAACTTCCACAGTTAATTTTGCTTCTAGTTACTCGAATACTAAGATTTTTAGGAGGGCGCCCGCTGTTACACTAGTCGCTGCTCGGCGCCTATCGGTTGGCACCATGAACGGCTGCGTGTGATTGGCCCTTGAGGCTCAGCGGCCACGCCTCCCGCTTACTGATTGGCTATTTCCGGTTGAGTTGTTATAGGCCGGGTCCGGGCCGGTAAGATGTTTAATTTAATTTTCCAACAATTCGATAAGTTCTGGATTTCATTGCGTGCATTTAGACTGTGAGGCCTCTTCGCTATTCAATTGCCTCTCTTACGAGTCTTGATTTCGGGTGTTCTATATTTGCCAGTACTCTGGTGTTCTCAAAGTCTATTCGGTGTGACGTCAACTTCGAGGACAGTAGGACTATCGTAACTCCCTTAGGGCATCTACTATTCGCGAAGCTATAGAAATAGAGAAAAGACCCCTCTGTCTAAACCGACGCCATGACAGCTCTCGCCTTCTCACAGCATGGACCTCCGTAATTGCCAGATTAAACAAAGCAGACACGCCCACCAAGACCCAACCAATCACAACACAGCCCCTTCTAACCCAGCGCTAACTATAAATAAAAGAAGCAGAGCAGACTCAAATTCAGTTCAGTTACCTAGTGACTCTTGGGGAGTAGGCAGAATGAGGCCCCGAGTTCGATCTAGACTCTGAAACTCTTTTTCACTTTTGTCTGTAGATAATGGCTCCAAAGCAGGAGTCTCACCCGGAACCTAGCCTTATTCATATATAAATATATATATATATATATATATATATATATATATATATATATATATACAGATATACACGAAACACGTGTCATGTCAAAATAAAGTGTAAATCTTGAAGTGTGTTTTTGTGTTTTTCATCATGGATTTACATTAAGTATCAGCCACAACAATCCAATATTAACGAATGACGTTCTCTTTCTATTAATGCCAATCAAAACAATAATCCGTTACAATGTGTGTTCTGTCAATCTCAGAATCTCATTATATCTTAAGAGTTGGAACACATATTCATATTATATGAAGGGAATAAAAATTCGAAAATATTAAAAATATAACGAAAAATGTGGAAATTTTGAAATGTTTAAAACAAAATTTCTAAAATAAGCGTTGGTTTATTTGGAAAATGGTATTGTATTCTTGGCAATACTGTAGAAATATTGCAAAATCCAAAAAATCATGCTTTTAAAAACAATATGAAAAGAAAGAAATTTATTTTGACAGTCTACCAATAAAATAATAAACAACAATAACCATCTGATCTGTTTCAGCTTGTAGTCCACTTCCTAGTAAATGGGTTTTAACAGATCTTGAAATAAGAGACAGGAAGGACAGTATCCCCTCGGAAAGCTCAATGAGCGACTGGGAAATTTTATAGAAATCTCAAATATTGTATTACCTAGTCAATTTATTTTCAAATTTTATATTTTCATTTTTTCTTTCTTAATTTTATTAAATTGTGACATATATGTGTTATTTTAAGCTATATTAGTTGAGAAACATTCCTTTTGTATTTTTAGTTTATCTTTTTGATGTTAATTAGTTTTTAAATAACATATGTTTTTTATTGTGTTTAAGATTATATTTAATGAGTAAAGTTACTTTAATTTTATAGCTATTTAATTCCTCAAAGTTTTCAGGCATGGGAAGGTGGAATTGTTATTACTTGTTTATCACGATAAGGCCTTTTATCTCATATATTATGAGATGCGTTGGAAAAACAATCCATTTAATGTATCTTTCTTATTTCTATCCAAAGTAGTTTCGAAGATAAAGGGCCGAATTTTGAATATTTTCGTTAATAACATTTAAACAAACTATTTTAATAATATAAAAAATAGATTTATATTCATCATAGCGAGCCTAATTATTAATTAATATTTTACATATACGCTTCATTTTTTTTTTTTCAAATACATGTATTTATAATTTGGTCCTGAAAATTAATAATAGCATTTTAGCCTTATTTTTCCTGCAACGTCTGTGTGAAGCCCTATATTCCTCGTTTTTTCAAAGTTTTAAGCTCGGTAATTTCAACGATTTTTGTATATTTTCGTTTATATCTTTTAAACTTTAAAAATATGAAAAATATACTTTTATTCCTCATAACGAGTGTTTTCTTTGCATAATTACATGATGGGTTAGAAAAAACATAATTGTATTTTAAGTTTATTACTTGCTCCCCAAAATTAATATTAGGACTTGCTTCATTTTTAACTTCAAAAAGAGGTTCTCAATTCGTCTATATCCTATGTTTTTTTTTATGTTTATTCAGCGAGTACTGGCAAACAGCTCAAGGAATTTCGACCGTTTATACTGGGGGATCGCGAAGTGGTCCTATATGTTTTTCATTAACATAGCTTGTGCCGTTTCTTAGAAAATGGGGAAAAAACAATTTTCTTATACACTATGCCTTGGTGGAGTCGCTGGTATATCACCGAAGGATATCTCGAAGTGGTCCCATATTTTTTTTCAATAACATAACTTTCTTGTAGGTATTATTTATAGAAAAAGTTATTCTTCATAAAAATATTTGCATGGTCGGAAACGTATACTGTAATCATTACATGCCACTTATTGAACTGTATATGAGGTTTGTCAGCAAATATGCATTTTGCTTATTTTTTATAATATATAAAATTCTGATCAAACAGGGGTAATAAGAATTATAAAATGCATCTAATTATGCCACATCACTAAAAATTGTAAGTAGATCTTCATGTTACATTTCCAAATTTTGTAATAGATTTGATAAAGAATATAAATTTTGTTTAAATTAAGTACCTTTATTTTTAACATTTTAAATTGATATCGGACAAACTTAATTATAATTAAAAAATACGTCATATTATGCTATATAAATTAAAACTGTATAACGATTTATTATAAGATCCGTGGAGAGGAGAGTATTAAATAAATGTCAGTATCATTATACTGTTAATTAACAGCCTCAAGAATGAAAATTGTGATAATAAGACGCGTCTCCAAGGGTTATTACTTGGACCTATACTCCTTCAGGTTAACAAATTATTGCTTCCCTGTCTACTGTTAATGATCATGTAACTTAACTCTTTCAGATTATTAATCTACTGTCTAGTCTCTACTACTATAAGAATTTTTCCATTTTTTCAAAGCCTCAGGGGGGGGCGCCCCCTGGCTGGATCCGCCACTGACACTATACCAATTGAACGTCATGCATACGCTAAGCTCTATTTATCAAATTATTTGATAAATGTTAAGTATTACTTCTTACATTATCTGATGATGGTTAACTAATAAACCGAAACGTACGTAATAATCAATAGCAAAGTGTTTGATTGACTGTACCCCAAGATAATAGCATATCGAGTTATTACAACAGTCAGGAACAGTGTCACCAATTAAGCTTAGGATTTTCGCTTTATTTTATCAACAAACTTTCAGTGAAGCCCTATATAATTTTTTGTCTGAATTTTAAGCTCAGTACTTCGCAAGACAAAGGGAGGTAGGGTCAAATTTTAAATAATAATTATTAAATCTTTTAAACAAATTATTGGTAAAATACAAATAAAATATATTTTATTTTTATGATTCCTTTCATTTAATATATTACATTACGAGTGCACTTTAAAAAACAAAATTTTAATTTCCATTTTTTAATTTTATAAATTACTGTTAGATATTGTGTTTTACTTTGCTTAATGGGTCGAATTTCGTATATTTGTTAAATAAATTTTAAACAAATTATTCTAAAAATATGAAAAAACATACTTGTATTCATCATTCTTCCACTTGATATACTACATGATGCCTTTGAAAACAAAATAATTTTTCATTTTTCAATTAATTGTGGCACTTGGTCCCCAAACTTAATTTCAGACTTCTCACCTTATTTTTCCTATAAAATTAAAGTGGTGACCTTTTCTCTACTTTTTTTTCAATATTTTTGGTTGTGTAGTTTCTGAGATAAAGACTAAGTCGATGTTTAATATTTTTGTTAATTTCTTTTAAACAAATGATTTTAGAAATATGAATATATATTTGTGTTTCTCATAATGAGACTTTCCATTTGATATATAATTTAATTCTATAGATTGTACAGTTCAAGTGAGGTCATATACGCCCAATATATATTTTTTAATTGTAAGAATTATAGTTTCGGAAATAAAGGAATTGGTATTTTTTCTAACTTTTGAATAATTAATTTAAAAAATATGGAAAAAATAAATTTGTATTCGTCATAATGAGACCTTTGATTTGATATATTACATGATGCGTTAGAAACAATTTTAATTGTATAATGTTATTGTATATACGGATACCCGTATATCAGTAGAATAATTTTACTCATTTAATGCTTTAGACTACAGCACACAACTGGAATCAAAATGGAATTTTAATAAAGTTTATATTAATTGAATAAATATACTGTTTCAAGTTTTAATTTGTCCAACTATTCTATTAAGTTGTTTAAGCATAATTTCTGTCATTGCCGTGGCATAGTACTTTTCATGTATGCCTCGGTATCAAAACTGTTTTTCATTTATCTTTAGAGGTCTTTTTTTACAATTCAATGAGCTGTTACTGTTAATTCTCATTTTCATTTATTTTATTACACTATAATAGTTAAGTAATTCAACTACAGTAACTGTTGACCCAGTTTTCTTTGGATATTTTTTTACATCTTACAATAAAATTTTATGGAGATTAACTAATACACAGAAAGTTTTATACTTTTAATCTTATAATTGTTCAGTTCTACATACCATAATAATGTATACATACAATGCAATATTTAATTCTTCACAGTCCAACAAGTATTTCAGCCTTGACTTAACCTGGAAAACAAACCACTGATATTACTTTCAACACCAAAGTAATTTAACATCAGCCAAGATGCAATGAAATAAACAAATCTAATACACTAAAGAAATCGGCGAAGAAGATTTGAGAGAACGGAAATAAAGGTATCTTAAAAACAGGCATTTGAGGAGTCTTATTAGCATTATTATCGTTTATGGTCATAAACAAACTTAAAAAAATGTACAAGTAGTACCGTATTTTTACTATTTTAATTTATTTTTTAATAAGAACGGTAATAATCTTCCCTGAAACTATTAAATCTGGGTAGGAGATTCTGTCGTGTCCTCCGATCTGACAGGGAAGCCTATGCTCAAAAATGGACTAAAGAAGAAGGCAGGTGATATGAGACATTTTACAATGCCAATTCAAAGCAAATTATTAGCATCATCTGTCATTAAGCAAGAAAATTCAACTTGTAATGCACAGAGTTACTTCCTGAGGAAAATAATGGGCAGGGTAAAGATAATGATTGTTATAACTGACAATGCTAGAAACTGATTGCCCCAACTAAATGCCAACTTTTTCAAATGTTCATCTGTGTGACATATTAATTGCAAGAGTAACTGAAAACTGTCCATAAAACAGTAGTGGAATAAGATACATTTATTTTGGGAATCAAAATTTTATTTCTTACCATGGAAATAATTGACATTAATTTTTGTTCCTTTAACAAATATTTCCTCTGTATTACTAATGATATTAAATGTACATCTCAAAACAACAATAGAATTATCATTTTTAATTTCCTCTTGATCTATTTTATTTCTATTATGCAGGCCCTTTGTCTTTCAATCAGACCTGTTATTATTTTTGTTTGAGGCATAACATAAAACATTACTGAAATACGCAATGTCAAATATTCAAACAGCGAGAGAAACAACGTATTTGCTTTCTATTTTGCAATATTCTTCCCTGCAGAAAAGGCAAAAGGATTTATTTGTGAATATGTTCCCTTCATTGCACCTGTTTTAACGGTAACATCCACACATGAGTATTTTTTGTGCACATATACAATTCATACCAATCATTTTATAATTAAAAAAATGATACAATTCCTGATATTTACCTGTTAATATATATAGGTTAGGGATTCAAGAACCTGCATAAAATAATTTCTTCTCTTTATAATTGACGAAATAAAGAGCATGCAGCACTGAAAACTGAACAGATCGAAACATATTTTCTTTATAAAATATTATTCCAATTGGGACATATTTCTATTGCATCCCTAATAACAGTCATATGCCCCTCTCACTCAATCGCTGTCTCTATTATAATTTAATTAAAGAAAGTACTAAGTAAGACACTTCACTAAAAATGAAATTTTATAATTATTTCAGCCCTGTGACTGTGATTTATGTTTCGTTTCGTTTTGCGCCACTTGGCACAAACAAAAATGTTCCTTCCTTTTCCAATTTATATATTGTTTTTTTACATTTGGGTTCTAGTTTTTAAAGTACTATTTTTGTACTCTTGAAGTTACAGTTATGCAAGATTTTTCAATTGTTATGTTCATAAACTATTCATTTTTCCAATGTTGGTTATTTTTGTTATGAATTGTGCCACATTATTGAATTCCTTATAAAATTACCTTTTCAGTGATGTGTCACTTAGTACTTCTTCTTTTTAAATTCTATTGGTGACAGTGATTGAGAGGTGAGGAGGGGCATATGACATGATAACTGGAAAAAAATCGACCTGTTTTTGCATCTGTTTATTTTCGGTGCCACATCCTGTATTATGTTGACATACAATTAGTATAAAAAATCTGTTACAAGAAATAGAAATTTATACTAGTAAGAATGGATAAATTGTATGTTTACCTTCACATAAATGACTTCACAGAGAGAAAAATTCAACACAATTAGAAGTCGTCGTCCTATCTTTGTGGTGCTGGCTTTGGTTTAGGCATTTTTGCTAGAAGACCTTGAATTTCTTTTTTCTCATCATAAGTTTTCCATAATTCAAATAAATTTATTACATATCTAGCGATTTCTTGTACTTTTTCTATATCAACAT
Organism: Octodonta nipae; assembly: GCA_034190945.1. NCBI lineage: Eukaryota > Metazoa > Arthropoda > Insecta > Coleoptera > Chrysomelidae > Octodonta > Octodonta nipae. The sequence continues at coordinate 41,780,566 of CM067221.1, read as the reverse complement.
TTAGCTCAGCAAACCATGCTTTGTGGTCCTTTTGTAAAATAACACAGGCTATTTGTAAACATCCAATGGCTATCTGATATGGAGGATATAATAGTGAAACATCAGTCCTTAGTGAATCATTTACAATTCTCCATGCTAAAGTTAAAAGTTGTTCTTCATGACCTATATCTTGAACTAATTGAAGTAGAGGTCGATATGGTTGGTAAACTATTAAACAACAATCTAAATTTTCCAATAAATAAAATTCACATTCTAATATATGGTTAGTTCTATATGGGAATTCTTGAGTGTAAGCATAACCAAACTTGTTTTTTACTGAAAATAAAAATTGCATTATTTAATAGTTTCTTATTGTTATAATTAATTTAGGTATGAGTAAGTTTAAATAAATTGTGACAATGTCAGTATCAAAGTTAAGACAAGCAACGGATCCAAATGCACATTAGTTGAAAGATCATGTCATCACTTTTTTTCTTTTTCTGTACAGTCGAATTTCATTCAACCTTTTTTAAATTTCATGTAAGTACCTTTTTTAAATTTTATTTTTTTGATCCTAATTTTGTCATCAGTTCCAATGTATGAGTTTTAGTTTATATGTTGTCGATCCAGCGCACAAATACTGCCTTACCTCCAGCTTAATGAAGCTCTTTGTCGCTGCATTAGATACTATGTAATTTTGTACTGGTTAATAAATAAAAAACATAAATAAACCCCAGACATGAGACAAGAAAAATCATTGTCAGATACATATATATTTGACATCAATTCTCAAACTGAATGAACCACAAAAGCAATAGTTTTATTACTTTAAAAAGTTATTATGTATTAAATTTTTAATTAATTTATTTTTTGCTGAATATTGAATGTGCCACTATTCTAATTTTTTTCAAATTTACGTTAATATTTTTGCCTTTCACTTATTTTCCATGGTCAGTAAAACATATATCCATATATGAAATACCGTAGGTGATAAACAAAAAAAAATTAGTTTTCTTTGACCTATGGTTTATTGAAGTCATTTCAGTCTACAATGGTGATTCAGAAATTACAGGCAAGGTTCCAGAAATGTTGCACATATAAAATTCATAAATTGACCTTTCTAATTAGACAGTGGAGTTAGAAGAGACCAGCGGGGAAGGCACAATGTTAAATTTGGACATTATGACACTAGCACTTGATAACTCTCTTACACTAAAAAAGTATTATGGGACTATTTGAATTGCGAGGCAATTCGAATAGTGAAATTTATCTAGATTTTCTGTAAAACTATCTGCCAAATCTGCTAGAAGATGCATCATTTATCATTTTACGTACAATGTACCAACATAACGGTTGTCCTGCTCAGTATGCCCGACTTGTGCGAAAACATCTGAACCAAGATCGGGCGCCTTGGTACAATTTTATGGCCACCACGCTCTCCCGGTTTAAATCCATTAGACTTTTTTACTGGGATTGGCTAAAATATAAGATTTATTCTAAACCCATATCAACAATTGGTGAATTACTTCAAAGAATCTTGGACGCTGCCGAACACATATAAGTTCGCAACGTTATGCACGACTGGTGAAAAGGTAATTTTTAAGACGGCGGTGTCGTGAATGTATTAATGCTGGTGGCAAACAGTGAACATTTGCCCTAGTGTTAGTAATAAAGTTTTCATAACCGTTTATTTGAACTTTCACATTCGTTTTATTTCAAATTTTGGAATTACTTTAATAGTTGTTTCTTGTTCAGAAAAGTACATGAATTTTTATTTGGGGATTCTGGAAGAAGTATTATACCATTTTGCAAACCTCATTAGTGGTGTAGACTTTAACTTGTCATAGTATATTTATCCCGACTTGACCATACAATGTATGGCATCACACTCCCTCTAAGGCACTCTATGAGTGCCTTTAGGGGAAAATTCACTAAACCCCAGATATCCTAGATATCAAAAAGGTTTAGCTCTGTGGGAGCCCTTGCCAGGTTTTCAGGCCCGTGGTTGGAGTCGTGGCGGCAGTTTCCCATGAATTTTCTGACCGTCCGGGCTCTCCCTAACAAGACTGCTTTTTGCATTTGTTTGTACAGATGTTCGTCCAGATATATTTTAAATTGTCTAATAGATGTTTTGGGACTAGTCCTGTTGTTGACATAACAATTGGTACAGTTCGTGTGTTGTTCATGTTCCACTGAGTCTTTATTTGAAATTCCAAATCTCTATATTTGGTTATTTTCTCAGCCTGCTTGATATTGATATTATTGTTGTTGGGAATTGCTATGTCAATTAAAGTTGTTTTCCGAGAAACTTTATCTACCAAAGCTATATCTGGTCTATTGTGAGCAACAGACCGATCGGTCAGTATCGTGCGGTCCCAGTACAGCTTGTAGTTGTTATTTTCTAAAACAGATTCTGGTTTATATTTATAGTATGGTAATCTTACCGACTGTGATAATTCATGTTTCAGTGCTAGTTCCTGGTGAAGTATTTTTGCCACAGCATCGTGTCGTTCTTTGTATTCAGTTGCAGCGAACGCTTGACAACCTCCTGTGATATGCTGGATAGATTCAGATGTTTGGCAACCGTACCTGCATCTATCGTTGTTAATGGAAGGGTCTTTAACGATGTACTTTAGGTAGTTCTTAGTTGGAATTACTTGATCTTGGATTGCCAATATAAAGCCTTCCGTTTCAGGGAACATATGACCAGAGATCAACCAGTAGTTCGACGCTGCACTGTCGACATAATCTTGGTTGATGTCGTTTATATGTCTTCCATGAAGGGGCTTCTCTTTCCATTTCAGCAGTTTCTGATCTGTGGTCTGGTGGTGTAATTGGACATGTTGTTGTGTCAGTCGCAGTGGTGTTGAGTCATCAACCTGGCACATGACTCTATGTAGATCAGAAAATTCTGCGAGTTTCTGGAAATGACTACGCAAAATAGAAATTTGTTGATCTAATAGTTTACTTAGATCTGTCAATCCTCTTCCTCCTTCATACCGTGGCAAAGTTGTACATTCGACAGAGCTCTTTGGATGGTGATTTTGAGCTTTTGTTAGTAAAACTCGAACTTTTCGTTGTAATTGTTCAATGTCAGTCTTGCACCAATTAACTATACCGAAAGAGTAACTGAGCACTGAACACGCATAGGTGTTAATAGCCTGAAACAGATTTTTACTGTTTAGTTTGGTTTTCAACAGTCGTCTTACCCTTCTATAAAACTCTACTGTTAGGTCCTTTTTCATAGTCATGTGATCAATACGTTGAGCCTGCTTTATTCCAAGGTATTTATAAGTATGACCTTCCCCCATAGATTCAATTGAGGTGCCATCTCCCATTTCGAAGTGCCCTGCTGTATTTTGCCTTTAACTATATTAATAATTCGGCATTTGTCTAGGCCAAATTTCATATGGATGTCACTAGAGAACCCTTCTACTATTTTAAGCATATCATGCAGCTGTTGTTTTGTAGCTGCCATCAACTTTAAGTCGTCCATGTATAACAAATGGTTTATCTTTAATGCTTGTACGTTGTTGTGTTTGAGACTGAACCCAAAATTAGTTGAGTTCAGTTTGTTTGAGAGAGGGTTCATGGCAAGGCAGAACCACAGCGGGCTAAGAGAGTCTCCCTGGAATATACCCCTTCTGATTGGAATAGGGTCTGTTTGTATCGAACAGTTGGCTTCATTCAGTGAGATTTTGGTTTGCCAGGTGGCCATGGCATGTTCTAAAAAGTTAATAATACAATTATTCACTTTATAGAGTTTCAGCACCTTAATGAGCCAATCATGTGGAACTGAATCAAAGGCCTTTTTGTAGTCCACATATGCCATGTAGAGATTACGTCGTTTGGCGTGGGCTTGATTGCAGACAACGGAATCAATTATCAGTTGTTCTTTGCAACCCATCGAATTTTTCGCACATCCCTTTTGTTGTTGAGTAATTATGTTGTTCAGTTCACAATGTTTGAAAATGCGATGATTAATGCATGATGTTATGAGTTTGTATAAGGTTGGAAGGCAAGTGATTGGTCGGTACTTTGCTGGGTCCTGTGCACATAGGTCGTCCTTTGGTAAGAGATATGTAGCACCATGCGTAAGGAAACTAGGCATCTTGTGTGGGTGGGCAATTACGTCATTTATAAGGGCTGTTAGTGTTTCGTGGGTTGCGTACAGTTTCTTTATCCAGTAATTTTGTACACCATCTGGTCCTGGTGCTTTCCAGTTATGGAGGTTCTTCATTATGTTGGATGTATCTTCCGTTGTAAATGGTTGGTGTTGCATGGCCTCACAGTTCTGAGATGCAGCCTCCTCCTCATTAATCCAGCTGGCTCCGGAGTTATAGGAGATTGTTGTGGAAAGCTGTGTTTTCCAGAATTCCTCGATGTCTGTTTTACTGGGGTAACTAGGGGCGTCATTATTATTGTTGTTGTTAAGTTTTCTATAAAACCCTTTTTCTGATTGTCGGAAGAGTGTGTTGTCTAGTTTCCGTTGGTTACTGGTTTTGTACCTTCTCAATCGACTTGTGTAGACGGAGAGCTTTTGTCGTAGACTGTCCAGACACTGCTGAGATGTGATGTTTTCTCCATCCCACTGGGAGTGTATTCGGTTATTGTCCATGATAGTCTTGACAAGCCTTTCTATTCTGTTGTTCCTGACTCCTCGTTGGTACTCGGTCAGTCTTCCAACGTCTTTCCGAAGAGAATTGATTTTCCCTTCAAGTCTTCTTTGCCAAGGTGGTATTCGAGGGGTTTGTCTAAATTGGGGAGGGTCTTGCTTTGGTCTTACTGCGACCCCAATTATTCTGCAGATGGCAGTTGCAGCACAGTAGATGATTGTGTGTAGCGACTCTAACGTATTAGCACCTAAAACATAGGTTGGCAAGATAAATTTGTTCATAGCCTGCAAGACGATACCCAATTTCTTAGATGATCTTAGTTTGGGAAGAGCTGGTCTAGTCAGTGGATCTGTTCCATTATACTCTCTAAGAGCTCCATCCATTCCTGCTTGGATCTTCTCAAGCAGGTCAGCGTTGGTTGGCTGTTCTTGCTGTAGTTCTTGAGTCTCGTCCGCTCTTTGTGCCAAAGGTGTTTCGGGCTCTGGATCGATTGTATTTCGACCAAATAGTTCGCGCTCCACTTCGCTCTTTATTGTGTCCAGTTGTTCAGGCGAAATAAGGCCATTTCTCAAGATGACACGATATTGATCTGCGACTCTCTGTTCAGTAACTTGAAGCTCTGGGTACTCACGACAGAACTCTTGATAGAGTATTTGGCGATATCCAGTCTTGTCCTGGCCAAGGTTCGTGATTCTGTAAAACGTGCGCATTATAAATTCATTCATGGCGCCAGTCCATTTCATGGCTGTCTTTTCAGTCCCGCTCGAGTGAGCGCTGGCTGTTGATTCTGCGCAACACTTTCTGCGGGTGGAGTTCTCGTTTGACTCCGTTGGTGATGGTCACGTTGTTGTTGTGACTGTGTTGGTGAGTGTTCTTGTGGTTCTTCTGGTTCTTGGGCTGTAGCTCTTTGGACGGCAGGGGCCCGCCTCCTCAGCACCCTGCCACCGATATTTATTATTATTATTATTTATTATTTAGGTATATTTATTTATACAATAAGGTGTCAAACTTAACTGAATTTTTTTCTAAATTTCTGTTAATAAATGTAGACAATATATTTTATTGTGATAAAACAACAAACATTGGCAAATTCCTTTTAGACGTTATCCACGAAGAAGCAATTGCAAAATGTATATCCAAAAAGGAAAGAAGATGAGGTGATTACTCTTATACAACCGAGTCGTCTCGCAGCTTGGTATGTAAATGCATAGTGGATAGATGTAAATGGTGGTAACTAAACTCTAGGTAATAGTTTAATAGTTTGGCCAGCATGTGTCTAATTAACTATGTCAGTCTAAAACATTGGCAAGTTAAAACTATATTATTATTAAAAATGGGAAAGCCTGCTTCAACAAATGATATCTTTATTAGAAATGTATAGGATGGACATATCAACAACTGGTGTTAGACTTTTTCCATATTTTAATAGCAAAACTGATTATTGTTAGACAATAATAAGCTGATTAGGGTAATAGCTAAGGACAAAAACTATAGAAACAATGTAACAAGTTAATAAAGATTACATTTTTAATTTCCTTTACTCCCTTGTAGTAGTGGTCACTGATACAAAATAAGTCAGTTTAAAATTTTTTTAAAGTGCTGTTATTAGCTCCGCTGATATGTAACAATAAAGTGACAGACTTTTCATGGAAACATGTAGGAAATTGATCCTAACCAATGTGTCTTATCAATTTTAAGTTTATGTAATTTGGATGACAAATACATGTTACTGACAATGTGTTTTCTATTTTTTTTTAAATAATAATTTATATGAATTTGTCTGCAATATAATGAAAACTTTTATAGTAGAAAGTTCAACCACACAACATGCCAGACTATAAATAACATGACAGTAAGGCTAGCGCAAAATGAGCCTCAGCTTTGTGACATGAGTCACTGCAAGAATTTGTAATCCACATAAATATATATGACTGGAATATCTGGAAATGCAGCATGACATATGACATGGCACAGATAATACTCATGGTGATGTGTGGAATGCAGTGTTTATGCTCCAGTTTGCCACTGTGTTCAAAAACTTAAAAAAATGGAAGAAAAACTAATCGAGGCAGTGCAAATTCGTCAAGTTTTATATCATGCAAGCCATGAAGACTATTTGAGGTCAAAACTGTCATACCCAGATTCTGAAATCAAATCAACACATTATAAAGAAACCGCCGCCATAACATTATGAAAATGCAGTCTGTTTTGCAGTGTTCATTGCCATGATTCACTTTGTGACTCACTTCACAACACTGTGCCGTGTCTCATTTTGCAGCTGGCCCAGAGTTGCCAACTGTATGGTTATTAGTAATTACCATAACAGTATGGTAATTTTTCAGTTTGTATATAAAAAATATAGTAATTTGATAATAGATCCAAAATTATGGAAAATAGTCAATTTCAATACTAGAAATAAAAGTATATTGAGAACAAATATCTAAAATACCTCTTTACTGAAATAACATATCTGTTTATTTATTTATAACAGTAATATAACAGATCTTTTATATATTTACATATGTAAAAATATTTTTTGTTTTTTGGTAAATTAATATGACACTAAAATGAAAGGAAAGAAGTCAGATAGTTTGGTAGAATAAATGTACTCAAAAAAAATAATAGACACACTGTTGGCCATAACAAGGGTAGGTAAATTAATGGCAAATTGAAGCACACATTTGTTTATGATATTTAAGAAAATTATTATGATGACCTTACACATTCATTTGCAATTGTTGGGGCATATCTGGCAATCCAATATTACAATGAAAAGAACAAAAACCTCTTTGTGATAGTTTTTTTCCTTTTATTACAAAAAAGTATTGAACAACCCAACAAACCAATGATGATTATTAATGGAAGTTACCATTAATCAATAAAATGATTTTACATTTTTTTCTTACATGTTTTAGTTTATAATTGTTAAAATTAACACTTATAATTCATGTAAAGAGTTTTGTGATAGATATTTTAATATTTATATTTCTGTTTAAACCAGTTTCACTGTTTTTTTTAATTGTACAGTAAACATAGCTGGTTCAGTAATTTCAAATGCTTGGTATAGTAATTTTGATTCCCTGAATTGGCAATCCTGGGCTCGCCTAAGTGATATTCAGGTGGTGTTAAGCAGGCAAAAAGTTGGCTGACAAATACATTTTTTAATTAGGTAAACTATAATTTAGGTATTATCTTCCAAAATATAGACCTTACAATTCAAATAACTGTGAGTATTGGTTTATATTATAAAACAACATAATAATTTATACAAGCAGTGATTAGAAAATATTTCTACCATGGAAGATATACAGTTTACTTACTGACAGTTTGGCAAGTTGATATCAACCTTGTATTTGATATAACACCAAACTCTTCAACTTTTGATGCTAAAAATAAGCATGTAGGTGCTAACAGTAGTGGGTCTATAGACTTTAAAGAATTTCTTGCATAAAATCTTTTGAAATAAACTGTAGCAGTTGCTATTACCTGCTGTCTTAGTTTCAATTGCTCTCCAAGGGTTTGAATCACTTAAATAAACAAAAACAGTACGTTATACCTATTTTAGAACATAGTTATTACTAAACTTACCACTTGAAAAAAATATAAAAATCTTTTGGTATTCATCTTCTTGTAAAATGCTTAGATCATGTTGTCTCTCCCTTATGAGGTCCTGTTTATCTAATATCCATTGTTGGCTGAAAAAAAATAAAAATTGTTCCTCTCAAAGTGATTAAATATTCCTTATAAATTTCTTACTGGTGAGAACTTTGCCAGAAATTACCGGCCATTTTTTACAAAAATCTAACGGAAACTTGACAAGTAGTTTGAAAACGTCAAATATACATCTGTCAATCTCAGATCAAAAGATTAAATTTTGTTTTATAGAGACATGTATACTTAGAGCATGGATGATAAATGATCTAAGCATGTATGAGGAAGATTCACGGAACATCAACCGCATGGTGGAGCCACTGCATACAAGGGTACAATGGCCGTCACATATACAAAATTCTCATGAATGGCGGCCATTGTACCCTTGTATGCAGTGGCGCCACCATATGGTTGACGTTCCAATTACCACACAACGGCGCACAGTGCAGTGCGTCAGAATGTTTATGAACTCATCAATATAACTATAATGATACTCAGCCCTATAATTCAAATATCCTAAGTGCTTATGTTTGTTTAAAAAAGTTGATTTATCCTGCATAACTTCTAACTATACCCGGATTTCAACCACCTGAGCATACACAGTTTAAAGAAATGTGCATCACAGGATATATAAAGTTTTTGTAAATACTTAATGAAATAACAAAATTTATGCGAACTAATACTAAACTACCAGAAGATGCCATACCAACAGTTTTTGAAGGCTTGTCAAATTATTTGTGCAAGAAAACCAGAGGAGAGCGGGGTTGAAAGTTCCGATTTTCAAATAACACCTAGTTTTATTGTAAAAATGAAGTAATTTATTTAAAATTTGTCTAAATATTGAGCATATGCTTATCGATTTTTCTAATAGTATTGTTACTTCTATTAAGATGTCAATAATTTTTTTTACAGAAGCAATTTTTTGATAAATTTTGGAGCGGAACATTCAGCCCCGCTTTGGGGCGACTTGTTCCACCTTTGAGGCAAATTGTTCCGCTTAGATTATGACAATATACTGTCATAATAAATAGGTTTTCTTAAATACAACAAAACTAGCAACGTCGAAATAGACTTTATTATTTAATTAAATAAAAATTTATATTGGTCATCAGTCTTATTTAATATTAGATATAATTAACTTTGACCATCTCTCTTCTTATTCATCACTTAGTTCTTCATCGGACTCACAGTTGTATCTAAACATTTGACATGAGCCCAATTTTTACACATGGTACATTCTATTCACTGATCTCTTGGACGAGAATTTAAATATGAGTCACAACAAATTAGACAGTACCATTCCATACCACTATCGCTGTCACTTTCTTGTAATACAATTTTTTTTAGCTTTTTCTTGAAGTTTTCCGTTCCCTTTGCCTTTAACTTTACTTTAACTTTACCGTTATCGTTGTTTTTCTGTTTTCCCTTCTTTGCAATGTCTTCTTCTTTGCCTGCTCCTCAGCCAACGCCTTTTTTGGCGTGTCAGTTAAAATTGCCGTCTTTCTTATACGTTGTTTTGTAGCCGTCTTCAACCATGGTGGTGCCTTTGGTAAAGATTTCACAATTTCAGGGCTAAACGTAGCTGTAGCGTTTGTCTTGTTTGCCGTTAATTGAAGTTGTTGGTAAGAATTCAATGTCGAATTGTCAGACTGATGACCATGACTATGATTTGTTGCCGAATGCTATTTGAACTAATATTGAAGTGGTCAAAGACTCTGGCTGCACGTCGTTCTGTGGTAATTTTTGAATTTTAGATGGTCCTGGCTGGGCATTAGATTGTACCGATATTGCACTGTTGGAAGCTTGAAGGGGTTTTGCATTTGACACCGCTTGAGATAAAGTAACTTCTGACACTTGCCGATCTGTAACGAAAGATGGAGCAAAATCATCGTTTGTAAAAACGCAGGGATTATAAGGGCATATATTCCAGTAATTTTGAATGAGTTTATAATATTTGTTGGGGTTGCTGCTAAGGGCCATGCAGGAGAAATTGTACCTCTCTCTGTCTTACGTTTGTAGTTTCGCATTCTTAAAATAAAAAAAAAGGTTATAAAATTTTTAGATACAACTGAAGGTCATTTGGGGCACGTTGTTCCGGGGAACAACCATCCCCGCCACGAAGGAACTTATGGCCCTAAATTACGTTTATATATGAAAACTGGCATACTGCTAAACTAGCATAATTATCTTAAAAAATATTTAAACAATCCGATACATGACTAATGTCCCTATAATTTATAAGAGTTTCGCATGAATTGGTCCATAGCAAACAGAGATAGTCCAAATAGTTTAAACACGACATACGTGATGTTTTAACAGCTCTATGCACTCAGCTACTCAACTGCTGTCGCCGGGCTAACTTAAATTGTTGTCCAGGAGACGGACCATTTAATGCCTTAACGGCGCACTTCAGACGTTTTGCTCTCTTTTCTTTACAAATTTATTGTTGTCTGAAAATCTTACCCCGGGAACTTCCAGCCCCTCTCTCCCCCACTAACTATTCTAAAAAGTGTTGCTACTGTTTAAGAAAATAACTTGGAATTGGTCATAAAGGCGAGCCTAGAATCATTTAAGGATTATGAAAGTTCTCAACTAATTAAGAATGTTTGTAACATATTAGTTCTACAAAAATAGCAGTGGTATAAATACTGGATTTTGTCTCAAGAAGACGACTACATTTTTTGTTATTTAAAAATCAGTCACAAACATTCCCAAAATTGAAGCTACGCCGGGCATTCAACAAGACTTTAGCCTTTAGCCCCCCATAAGTTTGAGTGTGAAAAAATAAAACAAAAATTTTTAAGAAATTGTGGGTGGTGAATATACTGACTATATAACAATACTGTTTTTATATTACAGAAATATTTAAAGTTTTTAGAAGAATAGCTAAAAGTTATGATCAGCTTGAAGTAATAGATTCTTGTATTAACCAAAATTAGGCAAAATGCATATAAAAAAATAATTTATTCCTTAGCAAAACTATTAATTCTTGTCGCCCATGGTCTCGTGATTTTGAAAATCCCTTAATGCGCCAAGGCCATTTGTTTATTAGTTGGCCGTGATTGTTAAGTTAAGGTTCACATAAAATATGTTCCATTTAATGCCTAAAAATGCGACACTTTGTGCCCTGGTAACTGTAAAATTACAATGTTGCTTAGTCTCTGGAATGAGTAATATACGAATTTTAGCTCTTATTGATCATTTTGAGATAAAAAAGTTATCAGTATATTAAAAGTCAGCGACATTATATACCTAGATTTAATGGTAGTTTTCCAATTACCAGAGCACAAAGTAAATTAGTAGCCGCATAACGCTGCAATTTTCGGGCGTTAATTCGATCATAGTTCATGTTTCAAGATAAAGTTTTATGTTAACTTGGTAAACTTCACATAAAACATCCGAAAGCACAGCTATTTCTTGTATCCGTTTGTGCCACGCAGTATTGTTATTAGAACAGTTAGTGGTGAGCATTGTGCCGCATTGTGCGGAGTTGTGCGACAATTAGAAAACAGCTCCTACCTAAGGCCAAGCAAATACGTTCAATAATTATCTTGATCTGTGATATTTGGATCGCGATATGAGCATCGAGGAGAATATATTACCTGGAGGTAGCATACTATAAACCGATCATATTACTGCTACATCCGGTCTCTTCTCCTGCTGATTGAGCTCGACCTACAAAGCTAGAGAGACATTATGTAACTCCTTCCAGCAATATCGGCAACACGATCGTGTATAGTACGCTACCTCCAGGTAGTCTCCTCCTCCGGTATCTTTTAAACGGTTACACTAACCCTAATGAAATATGGAGAGCGAAAACAAACGGTTGTTAACTTCTCTTCTAGTAGTAGCAAATGACGTAATAGTAATAGAGGACGTCACAGGGCCACTGTGGCCACTAAGTTTAAATAGAATCGTATGGCAAGTGATAGCTCATTTGAAAGGTGTCGATTTTAATAATTAATTAATGTTAATTTTGTTGTAGTTTAGGCCAATTTTGATGAAGAATTGAATAGACTGAAATTATTTTTTCATATTTAGTTAATAAAGTCCGCCTATGGTTAGTTGTCAAAAAAGTTAATGTGTTTTAATTTTCTAGTAATTGTTATTTTGTAAAAAACTTGATGAATTTTTTTGCGGGGTTCTTACAGCCTAGGACACTTCCCGCACGTCATACACCACGTCTTCCTTTCCCAGGAATCGCATTCTTCTAATTACCGGCGACTTATTGCTTTCTCAACGTTTTGTTTCCATGTAATCCTTAGTCTTCCTTTATTCCAATGCTTTCTTTATTCTTCCATACGCACAACGTCCATATCAAATTAGCTGAAGTGTTTCTATTCTTCCTATGACTGTTTATTCCATCTTTGTTCTTTGTCTTGTAGGATCGTTTCGTACATGATCTAGTCTTGATATTCTACATAAACATCGTAGCTAATCCATTTCAACATCTTTCACTTTTGCTCTATCTGTGTTTTTGATTTATTAGCACTCTGACCCGTATGTCATTATACTTTATACCTTAAATATATAGTTTAATTATTCTTTAAAGAGACGTTTAGGAGTTTACATAGGCAAAATGGTACGTACTCAAGCCAACAAAGTAGTAGTTGTCTTAATAATTGGTGAATGTAGAAAGTATCTCCATGAAGCGGAGCGTTTATTTGAGAAGTTTGAAGCAACAGGTAGTGTTAAAAATGCCAAACGATCTGGTCGACCAGATGACAAAAAAATGACATAATTGCAGAAATTGTAGTAAACACTACAGCTAAAGTTGCGTCTATCTGTGAAGTTAGCCGAAGTTCATTACATAGGGTGTTTGTAATAACAAATTTCATCCATACAAATTAAAAGTGGTGTACCAACTATCAGATGACGACCCGACAGAAGACTAGAATTCTGTAAAATTATGACAAATAAAATTGTTCGAAACCAACATTACCCAAAAGCCATAGTTTTAGTGATGAAAGTACTTTTTCACTCATTTGTGTGAACACCCAAGATTTGACACAAATCCATACATCTTTCGTGAAAAATATACTCAATTTATAGAAAAAACTGAGTATTTGGGCAGGCATTTTGGGAAACCACCTAGTTGGACTTGTTTACCAGAATATAAACTTAATTAGTGTATCTAGAGGACTTACAAAATGTAATACCTTTCAAATGAGCTATCACTTGGCATAAGGTCCTATTTAAAATTAGTGGCCCTGAGACATCATCTATTCCTATTTATGTGATCTCTGGTTCACAGACACCAAGAATTTGATACATTTATACATGGTTTATACACTGTGTATGCACGATGTATCCACAGTATAAATATACAAGTAATTAAAAAAAGTTGATGCCGAGATTGGTATTTTTGAACTCAGAATATATAGGGTGTTCAAGACTACCCGTACACCCCTATAAGATGCCACCAACCTATTTTTTTTAACTGCCAACATTTCTCAGGGTAAAAGAGATATGCTCTATCGATTGGACTCAAAATATACTTCCGGTTTAAACCGAAATTGGCTTAAACAGGCCTAAAGATGATTTTTTCAAATAGAACGTGAATGTTTTTATTGAGTATTCGGATTCTAGGTTGAAAAATAGACATCTTTTGTTAGAAAAGTTTTTTGATAAAATGAATTTTTAGTCCTCTGAAGTACTTTAGAAAAAAAGATCGGAATACAACAGCTTTATATGCAAAACAAACAAAATACGATTTTACCCAAGAGTATGAACTCTTCATACGAGAATACTTGAAATAAAGCAAAGTGGGAAATTTTAACCGGGAGTGCGTTTTTCTTAAGCGAGATATTTACATTCCAAACTTGGAATCGGAGTCTATGTACAAGTAAGCGTAGCAAGGCAGACTACTAACTACCGGTACTAACCGAAAGGGGAAAATTGGACCTGGGAGTTCGTTTTCGCAAACTAAAAAAGCATACGAGATTTCCAGACAAAGTATTCTGCCTTACCACGCTTACTTTTAAATAGTTCGCTCAAGAAAAACGTATATATTTGAGTATGTATTCATTATTTTTGAACAACTTGATTAGTGTATAGGACATTACCGTGTTTACAACAACTTTCATCAACGTCTTTGGGCGGTTGTGTACATAAAATGGTCGTATTCTTGGACCTACTGAATTGACAGGAAATTTGAGTAGCGAAATTTATCTAGATTTTTTGCCAAACCATGTGCGAAATCTGCTAGAAGAGTGCCATTGAACATTTCACGTGCAAAGTGGTACCAAAATGACCGTCCTGTGCGAGAATATCTGAACCAAGAGTATGCTGACCGTTGTATCGGGCGCCTAGGTGTAATTTTATTGCCACCACGCTCTCTCGATTTAAACCCATTAGACATTTTTTTACTTACTTAGATTGCCTGAAAGATAAGATTTATTCGAAACCCATATTAACAATTGGTGAATTACGTTAAAATATATTGGATGCTGCCGAACAGATCAGTTATTATGGTGGAAACAGTTTGAACATTTGCTTTAGTGTTAGTACTAAAATTTTTATAACCGTTTATTTGAACTTTCACATTAGGTTTATTTCAAATCCATCGAGAATTTTGGAATGATTTTAATATTTCTTTCTTGTTTAGAAAAGTACCTACATGAATTTTTATTTGGGAATTATGGAAGAAGGATTATACTATTTTGCAAACCTCATTAGTGGTGTCAGCTTTTGCAATAACTTTGTACTTTAGGTATATTTTTTTATACAATAAAGTGGTCAAACTTAATTGAAAAATTTATTTCTCTAAACTTCATAAAAACGGTTACTCTCAAAAACATGATTTGGATTTTTTTGTGGCGTGATAATATAGGAAATTTAGAATAACTCTCTTGGATTGTTACTCTCACAAATGCATAAAACTTAATTCTTGTATTTTGGGCAACCTATTAATTGGATCTTACATTTTTCAAGAAAATCTAACTGCAAATAGATACTTGCAGCTGTTACAAGAAGTTATGCGGGGCAATTACTATATCGTACCAACTAATGGATTAAATCACACTGTGTTTCAAGAAGATAACTGCGCGGCGCATAATGCCAGAGGGGTGATTGCATTCCTTATAAGATACTTTTGGCGATAGAAACATTTTCTATTAATGAACCCACAGCTTGGCATGTGAGGTCTCCTTACCTTACACCTCTTGATGTTTATTTATGGGTATGGACAAAAAATGAGGTTTATGAATTTCATCCGCTGAAAAAGTGTGAAGAGAGGGTGAGATTTTCTAAAGACTATTAACAGTTTAAGAAGAATTAACTGAAACGTTTTACCGCAGTGTAAAAAATGTTTCGAAAATGGAGTCATGTGCCATAGTGCTGAAACATTATTTACAGATAATTTTCCAATGGCTCTGTTTATTTTACTAATTTAATAAATGTTGTATCTAACTATGAAATTAAAATATCTGCACCTTGTGTATTCCTATGAGCTTTAAAATAAACTTATACCATGTCCAATACTTCGTTGGAATAATTATTAACAGCAATACTACCATATGAAACTTATACGCAAAATCACAAATAAATAATTATAAGGTAACTCGACGAGAGATTTTTAGAGCGTAGGGAATTTGAAAACCTGGTAATTATTGCTCATCATGTGAAAGCTCCTGACGAGCTGTTTAAAAAATAAATTCAAAAAACCCAATATGGCGGCCACAAGGCATTTGAAATTTCATGAAAAGATCTCGATTAGAAAGTAAGCTGAAATTTTAATTTTTTACATCGTCAAATTTTTCTCAAAAAAATGATTTAATAATATATTATTCCGAATTTAGAATCTACAACTTTCCTAATTTGTTTCTAGCTATAACGGTTCTCGAGATTTCAATACATGTAAGTCAAATCTATTATATATATATATTAGATGGTTTCAGGGAATTCATCCGCGTTGTTGATAACTGATCCCTGCCGGGATCGATGGTAAAATGACAACGTTTCGGCAGAGTCACATCTGCCCTCTTCAGGCCGGTTCGCATAATTCTCGTAGCCTTCTGCTTTCGCTTCTAGTTACTCGAATACTGATATTTTCAGGAGCGCACACGGTGTTATATAGTCGCGGCTCGGCGCCTATTGGTTGGCACCGTGAACGGCTGCGTGTGATTGGCCCTGGGCGCTCAGTGGGCACGCCTCCCGCCTGCTGATTTGTTATTTCCGGTTGAGTTGTTATTGGACGGGTCCGGGCCGGTACGGTGTTTAATAGAATTTTCCAACAATTCGATAAGTTCTGGATTTCATTGCGTGCGTTTAGACTGTGAGGCCTCTTCGCTATTTCAATTGCCTCTCTTACGAGTCTTGATTTCGGATGTTCTATATTTGCCAGTACTCTGTTGTTCTCAAAGTCTATTCGGTGTGACGTCGTGGTAACGTTTTCCGCAATGGATGTTGTTTTTTCCTGCTTTCTTATAGCATTCTGGTGTTCATCACGTCTAGCTTGAATTCTTCTGTTAGTTTGCCTCACATAGGTTTTATGACAGTCTGCACATGGAATCTCTTACACTCCCTGTTGTTCTAAAGGGATCCTCGTCTTCGGAGTCCTCAACACCGTGCTCATTTATCTGTCTGTATTGAAAATAGTATCTATATTGTGTCTCCGTAGAATTCTTTCAATACTGTCCGTGGTACCCTTGACATAAGGTAAATAGGCCTTGGTTATTGGTGTCTCATGTTCCTCGTCTGTTCGTCTCGGTTTTGAATTTAGGGCTCGTTGAATATTTCGGTCTGTAAATCCGTTTTGCCTCAGAGCTGTTTTTAAACTGTCCATTTCCTGTTTGATGTTGTCCTGGTCAGCTAGTCTTTGTGATCTGGTTACTAAAGTTTTGACGACGGCTTGTAGTTGGGCTGGGTGGTGATGAGAATTAGCATGAAGGTATCTGTTGGTGTGAGTTGCTTTCCTATATACTGTATGGCCAAGGGTTCCATCTTCCTTCCTATTTATGAGAACATCAAGGAATGGCAGTTGATTATTGGCTTCAACCTCCATGGTGAATTTTATTTTGTGATGGATGCCATTAAGGTGGCCTAAAAATGTGTTGAGGTATACCCTCCCATGAGGCCAAATCACAAAAGTATCATCCACATATCGCAACCATAAACTGGGTTTAAGAGTTGCTGTTCTTAGTGCCAACTCCTCAAAGCTCTCCATAAAAAGGTTCGCTATGACTGGTGAGAGTGGCGCTCCCATTGGAGCTCCTTCCACTTGTTTGTATCGTTGGTTCTCGTAAACAAAATAGGTGTTCATCAGGCAGTGCCTTGTTAAGTCTATAAGGTGTTGAGATGGTTTGTATTTTTCTATTACGATATCCAAGGCTTCGTCGATAGGGATGTTGGTGAACAGGGACACTACGTCAAAACTGACAAGAAGACACTCAGTTTGTAAAACCGTTTTTCTAAGTATTTCGATGAAATGTGTGGAATTTTTGACATATGAGTCTGCCCCCTCTGCAAACGGTTGAAGTTGTTGGGCTAGGTATTTTGCTAGCTGTAATATGTGGCGTGGAAACAGCAGTTTCAAAATTAGATCCGAACACCGCTGAAATAATTAGACAAGATGTGTGACATATTCTAAGAAAGTCTAAACCACCCAAAAGGAACCTATCTATAGAAGAAAATGAGGCCTTGAAACAACTTCGCCTCAACAAGGACATTGTCATTCTACCTGCTGATAAAGGAAATGCGACTGTAATTTTAGATACAACGGATTATTCAAACAAAATTCAAACATTGCTACAAGATCCAGCATATAAACAAATTACTACTGACCCAACAACTTATCTGGAGAAAACAACCAAGGCCAAAATCCAAGCAAGTAGGATCGACAAAAATCTCCAACTGCAACTCATTCCGCGTGAAAAGTCATCGAGATGTCCGAAATTCTATGGGTTGCCAAAAGTACATAAAGAAGGTGCACCTTTGAGGCCAAAGTTCAATTGGATCCCCAACACAACAGCTTGCAAAATACCTAGCTCAACAACTTCAACCGTTTGCAGAGGGGGCAGACTCATATGTCAAAAATTCGACACATTTCATCGAAATACTTAGAGAAACGGTTTTACAACCTGAGTGTCTTCTTGTCAGTTTTGAAGTAGTGTCCCTTTTCACCAACATCCCTATCGACGAAGCCTTGGATATCATAATAGAAAAATACAAACCACCTCAACACCTTGTAGACTTAACAAGGCACTGCTGATGAACATCTATTTTGTTTACGAGAACCAACGATACAAACAAGTGGAAGGAGCCCCAATGGGATCGCCACTCTCACCAGTTATAGCGAACCTTTTTATGGAGAGCTTTGAGGAATTGGCACCAAGAACAGCAACTCTTAAACCCAGTTTATGGTTGCGATATGTGGATGATACTTTTGTGATTTGGCCTCATGGGAGGGAACACCTCAACACATTTTTAGACCACCTTAATGGCATCCATCACAAAAAAAATTCACCATGGAGGTTGAAGCCAATAATCAACTGCCATTCCTTGATGTTCTCATAAATAGGCAGGAAGATAGAACCCTTGGCCATACAGTATATAGGAAAGCAACTCACACCAACAGATACCTTCATGCTAATTCTCATCACCACCCAGCCCAACTACAAGCCGTCGTCAAGACTTTAGTAACCAGATCACAAAGGCTAGCTGACCAGGATAACATCAAACAGGAAATGGACAGTTTAAAAACAGCTCTGAGACAAAACGGATTTACAGACCAAAATATTCAAAGAGCCCTAAAGTCAAAACCGAGACGAACAGACGAGGAACATGAGACACCGATAACCAAGGCCTATTTACCCTATGTCAACGGTACCATGGACAGTATTGCAAGAATTCTACGGAGACACAATATCGATACTATTTTCAATACAGACAGAAAAATAAGCACGGTGTTGAGGACTCCGAAGACGAGGATCCCTTTAGAACAACAGGGAGGGTACGAGATTCCATGTGCAGACTGTCATAAAACCTATGTGGGACAAACTAACAGAAGAATTCAAGCTAGACGTGATGAACACCAGAATGCTATAAGAAAGCAGGAAAAAACAACATCCATTGCGGAACACGCCACCACGACGTCACACCGAATAAACTTTGAGAACACCAGAGTACTGGCAAATATAGAACATCCGAAATCAAGACTCGTAAGAGAGGCAATTGAAATAGCGAAGAGGTTTCACAGTCTAAACGCACGCAATGAAATCCAGAACTTATCGAATTGTTGGAAAATTCTATTAAACACCATACCGGCCCGGACCCGTCCAATAACAACTCAACCGGAAATAACAAATCAGCAGGCGGGAGGTGTGCCCACTGAGCGCCCAGGGTCAATCACAGGCAGCCGTTCACGGTGCCAACCACCTGAAGAGGGCAGATGTGACTCTGCCGAAACGTCGTCATTTTACCATCGATCCCGGCAGGGATCAGTTATCAACTACTCGGATGAATTCCCGGAAACCATTTAATACATATATATATATATATATATATATATATATATATATATATATATATATATATATATATATATATATATATATATATATATATATGTTATATAAGTTTATAACACGAACTTTGTGTGAACTTGTGTAGCAACTATATTTCGTCGTTCCCAGCTGAGTCAGCGACACGTGGAGTATCACGTTACAGTACCGCCGAGCATCCGTGAGAATTGCCGTGTCGACAGTGCTGATTCATCATTATAAATGTTATAAATTGTAGAATTTCACTTAGTCTTCATTCATTATTACTCAGTCTGTTGTTAGTTATTATTGTCATAATTTCAATTTTGTATTTTGTATTTTAAAAAGTTATAATTTTGTTAAAGTTAATAAAAAACTTTTTTAAAAAGTTTAATTTGAGAAGTGTGATATAACAAATTGGCGCAGTCAGTAGGATCCGTCAACGTTACTAGAACACGAGCTTACTTCTAACTGGTAGCGGCGGATTCCTATCCCTCAACGGAGCAAAGAACCTGGAAGAAGTCCCAACTGCGATAACAAGGAGAACACGGATCTTCCAATGTTCCTGTTGATGTGAGTAGTAGTGAATCGTCTAGCGTTTAAGATTTTAATAATTGATTTTAATATTTGATTGATTTGATATTTTGATTATTTGATATTTTTTTATTCAGTGAATTGAATCACTGATTTATTATTTGATTACATTGATATTTTATTTGATTTAATTGATTACTTTGATTTTATTCATTCGATTGAGTGAATTATTTGATTTATTGATTTTATTTACATTTTATTTTATTAATACCATTCTATCATCCAAATAACTTTGGTATTTCCCCATTTACAAATTTATTGATTTTTATACCATTTATTTTATTGATACCATTTTCTATACCTTTTATTATTTTTGATTGAACCTCTTTCGTTTAAAATTCTATTAAACCAAAATGGCACAATCACAGAACAACACGGTTGTCGATGAAACTGAAAAATATAGGTTGTCGGAAATATTTTCAATAATTCCAGAGTTTGAAGGCGACCAAATTTCTTTGGCTACATTTATACATGCGTGCAATTGCGCGTATAACATGTCTAATACCGAACAAAAATATTTGTTGGTAATTCACATCAAAAATAAATTAAGGGGAAAAGCGGCGCAGTTAATTAACTCTAGGAACCCCGCGTCGTACCTCGAAATAAAGCAGCTTCTAACACTACACTTTGGAGACTCTAGGGATCTGTCTTCTTTAATTCACGATCTCCAACGTTTGAAACAACTATCAAACGAATCCCCCTTGACATTCTATAACAGACTTCAGGTTTTGAGTGCGAAAATGCACTCTTGTATCCAAAAAACCCCTAGTCTAAGCAACGAGCAGAAAGATGCTCAAACCACTCTTGTTGACACAATGGTCCTAAACACCCTACTTACCGGTTTAGAACCTCGATTAGGCCAAATTATCCGTGCCAGTAATCCGAAGGATCTTCTTGAGGCACATTCACGAATAAGAAGAGAACTTCAATTATCCTATTTTGAGTAACAAAAAGTAAATAAATCCGTTCCACCTAAGCCATCTTTTCAGGCTAGAAAACCAAATCCACCTCCTAAATGTTTAAATTGTGGGCGATTAGGCCACATTGCTGCGGACTGTCGGTTAAGATTTCAAAATAACCCTCAGCCTTTTAACCAAAATAATAGACCAAATTTCATTGGGCCGAATCAACCATCGAGGCCAAATCCTGTCAACAATAACACAAACCATCAAGGTCAACAATTTAGACCTAATAACTTTCAAAGACCTCCTTTCAAACCGAACAACTTTCGACCGTCTGTAATACAGACAAACCCAAATTTCCGTCCTGAAAGGACCCACCATTTTAATCACCATCAAAATGGCAACTATCACGAATATTATGCAGACGAGTATGATTATTATACTGATAATAATCAGCAGCATTTCGATGATAACACCCAAAACTATGAAAGCTATGGGTTTGAACAAACGGTAGACAATACCCCTGTCGTACCTTTCAGCCCTAATGAATACCAGGATTTTCTAGCGCTTCCGAGCCTAGATCAACCCCCAGATACGGCAACTACCCTCTCAGAAGTCCAAACTCAAATACAGAATTTGAATTTGGAAGACTTCAATCCCGATCTGAACTTCCCAGAACAAACATTTCTTTAAGTCCCCTTCTGACAGTAAATTCCAAGAACCTCTATTATATCAACGACGCTTCTGGAAAATTTAAACTCCTAATTGATACCGGAGCTGGTATCTCCATTTTCAAAGAAAACACTGTCAAAAACTTCTCACAACGATCTCCCGAAAGAGTAACAATTCAAGGCATTACTCATGAGAAAATCCCGATCTCACAATCCACCCTCATTCCTTTCGCTCTAGGCGATCCACACAAGGTCTTTATCTACGATCTAGATATTGAGTTCGATGGGATATTAGGTCTTGATTTTCTTGAACATTATGAATGTATTGTCGACTTAAAATCCAAACAATTAATTACTAACTTTAAAACTATTCCCCTACATAAAGTACCCGATCACGACCAATCAAATAAACAACCAACAGACACCCCCAGTACTAACGCACAACCTCATACGCATAACAATCACATAACAATCCAGGCACGTACCGAACAAATTTTCAAACTAAAATGTGAACTTAGAAATACTGACGCAGTTTTACCGACACAAGTAATTGACAAAGTACGACTTCCCAACGCAGTTGTACGCGTTAATTCAAAGGGAGAATTTCTGACTTCGATAATAAACGCGAACGCAATGCCAAAAACTGTTAACTTTTCTAATCTTCATTTAGAACCCCTTGACAATACACACCCTCTCTTAAATCTGAATACACACGATTACTCTGAATCTACAAACTTAGACAGAAACTTTACAATCAGAGAACAAATTCGGACAGAACATCTTAACGACGAAGAGCGAGAACTTATCACGAATCTCTGCTTAGAATTCGAAGATATTTTCTATCTCGAAGGCGATGTTTTGACGTTTACTAACGCCGTCAAACACTCTATTGACACCAATAATGCCAAGCCCGTTTTCACGAAATCGTACAGATATCCTCAAGTCCATAAGGAGGAAGTGAAAACCCAAATTTCCAAAATGCTTGATCAAGGCATTATCAGGCACTCTTCTTCTCCTTGGTCCTCCCCCGTATGGGTCGTCCCCAAGAAACTCGATGCTTCTGGTAAGCAAAAGTGGCGAGTTGTTATCGACTATAGGAAGTTAAACGAACTAACTGTAGACGATAAATATCCTCTGCCCAACATTTCTGATCTCCTCGATCAACTTGGTAAGTGTCAATACTTTTCGACACTGGATCTCGCTTCCGGGTTCCACCAGTTGGAAATCCTTGAGGAAGACATTCCCAAGACCGGTTTCTCTGTTGACAATGGCCATTACGAATTCGTTCGTATGCCATTTGGTCTGAAAAATGCACCTTCTACCTTTCAGAGGGTCATGGACAACATTCTTCTGGGCATCCAGAATGAACGTTGCCTGGTTTACATGGATGATATCATAGTCTATTCACCAACCATCCATGAGCATATGTCCCGTTTGACAGAAGTCTTTAAGCGTCTTAGACAGTCAAACTTGAAAATTCAACCTGACAAGTGTGAGTTTCTCCGTAAGGAAGTTGCTTACCTAGGTCATCTGATCACCCAAGAAGGAGTAAAACCAAACCCTTCAAAGGTTGAATGCATCCAGAATTTTCCTCAACCCCAAACTCCTAAAGATGTTAAATCTTTTCTTGGTCTCGCCGGTTATTACCGACGTTTTATCCCCAACTTTGCTAAAATCTCAAAGCCTCTCACGAAACTCCTGCAAAAAGACGTCAAATTCATCTTCGACGCAGATTGCAAGTCTTCCTTCAACGAACTGAAGCAAGCCCTTGTATCTGACCCTATCTTGATCTACCCAAATTTTGAAGAACCATTCCTGCTCACTACTGATGCTAGTGCTTTTGCAATTGGAGCGGTTCTCTCACAAGGCCCCGTAGGAAAAGATCTTCCTATAGCATATGCTTCCCGTACACTCTGCGCTGCAGAAACTCGATATTCCACTATCGAACGGGAACTGCTAGCCATTGTTTGGGCGGTCAAGCACTACAGACCGTACCTTTTTGGGAGAAAGTTTACACTCCTGTGTGATCACCGTCCGCTTACTTGGCTCTTTTCGATCAAAGACCCTGGCAGTCGTCTAGCCAGATGGCGCCTCAAGCTAGAGGAGTATAACTATAAAATCGAATACAAGCCCGGCAAGGTAAACTTGAACGCAGACGCCCTTTCCCGTATCAAAATTAATCACTTCAAACAATGCACCGACTTTCTTTCAAAGATAAAAATTTTCGCAAATAACGAAACCGACCCAAAACAACCCGATCCAGGTACTAGTCACGATAATTCCGACGACTCCGACAATGATCAAGAACGCGATGATCATGACGAACGCATGACAACAGAATTTAATAGATTTGTTCAATTGTATAAAACCGAGTCGATAATCGACTATTCAAAAATAGAAATTTCTAACGCCCAACTTCTAGACAAATCTCACAAACGAATAGTCACTTTCTTCTGGCAAAATAAACTCAATGACTTGCATGACAAAATCATCGAAGATATTTTCGAAGAAGACCCAAACTTCACTACTGACACTCTAAACGTTCTAGCCAGCAAAACTGTAAGGCATAGAAAATATTTAATTGTCCCTTTACCCTTTGATCCTGGAACAGTTGTTGCACATCTTTTCAACATTCTCTATAACAACCAAGACCAGTTCGACGAATCCGAAACTTTTTGCATTGAAAACAACGTAGAACTACCGATTCTTGAAACACTATCCTTTATACTTGCAGACAAAGACGTAAAACTTAAAATTTGTCAAAATATTGTGACAACCCCTTCTCAAGACGAGATTCCCGTTATACTGCAACAGTACCACTGCGGCAAAAATAACCTCCGCCGTGGAATTAACGAGACCATCCGACGCATTAAAGAAAAGTATAATTGGACTGGACTAATCAAAAGTGTAGAGCAATTTATTAAGTCCTGCGAAACTTGCCAAAAGGTAAAGTTCTGTAGAAAAAACTTAAGTGCTCCTTTTGTCATAACTGAAACACCAAAAACGCCCTTCGAACGTATCAATATTGATATTTTCGAATATCCAACCAGAAACTACGCACTGACTATTAGGGATGAACTCACCAAATTTACTCAGGCCTACCCAATTGGTGACAAAACAGCTAAAACTGTAGTAAACACCCTCCTAATATTCTTCCAACATTACGGTACACCCCTTCGCATCCATTGTGATTATGGACGTGAATTTGATAACACTCTCATAAGGGACCTGTGTGAACTATATGACATAAAACTATCCTTTTCAAGTGTCCACCATCCTGAATCAAATGGCTCTATCGAAAGGTTTCACGCGACTTTAGCGGAAATGATAAGGGCAAATACAGCTGAACATCCTGACGAACACCCATTCAACGTCCTCCCCTACGCAGTTATCTGCTACAACAACACTAAAAACAAGACCACTGGTTTCACGCCCTACGAACTCATCTTTGGGCACACTTCTAGTAGACCCCCCGAAACAATATACGATCAGGAAAAACTCATTTCCAAATATGTTAGGGACCTTAACAACAGGATGAACTACTATTATAGACTTGCCCGCGCTAAAACCGACCAACAAAAACAAAAATCTAAAGTTAGATTTGACAAACATGTTTCGACTAACCAACCAGAATACAAAGTAGGCGACAAAGTTTACGTGAAAGAATCTCAGATTAAAAGCAAATCCGAAAACAAATTCAATGGACCGTTTGAAATCACCGCGATAAGAAAAAACTCTGCCACCGTTATAAACTTACAGACTAACCAAATCAGTAAAATTAACTTTGACAGACTAAAACCATATTTTGAATGAATCCCTTCTTTTCAGATTCTGTGGACTGTTTTCAGTCGTGAACCTCCAACAATACTCTCTTACTCCCGTTAACAATACAATAGGAGTTTTCTTCCATGAAGAAGGCACACTTAAAATTTCAAACGACAAATGGACACTTCTTGTCTTCAAAGACCTCAACCCTTTCAGAGATGCTATTTCAACTAATGACGCTATACTAAATCGAATTCTAGAAACTATTAATGAAAACACAACTAACACAAAATCATTTAAACCAAAAGTACAGACACACGTGAGCCTCTTGAAACAAATTTCAAAATCCGTTAACTCCAAATATACAGACATCTTCGCTGACACTCAAACTTATCCTACCAACAGAAGAAAACGCGGACTTATTAACGGACTGGGCTCAGTTTGGAAAGCCATTTCAGGAAACTTAGATGCGGCAGATGGTGAATACATAAATGATTGTATAACCAAAATCACTAAAGACCAACACCAAACTCAAGAATTATTAAAAAAACAAATATCCGTAACTACTTCAGTCATTACAAGCCTTAACAACACCTTGCAAAAATTTCAATCGGAAGAGAAACTATTCTCAAATAATATCGAAAAAATAAGACAGTCACTTCTATACATTTCGAACGATCTTGACTTTCATGAATTCCAAATCAATATCCTAGATCTGTGTGAAAGCCTAATGGAGAGCTATATATTTATCGAAAACACCCTAAACGATGTTTTAACTGCAGTCTCTTTCGCCCGCTTAAAAATTTTACATAGTTCGATTATAAGCCCAATAGATTTGGTCGATTCCCTTCAAAAAATTTCTCAGTCACTCCATGAAAATAATTTACCACTTCCTATTTACAGTTCAAATGTTGCTCAATACATCGATTTGATAGAATTGGAAGCATTTCAAATCAACACTAAAATCATTTTTGTTCTCAAATTTCCTTTAGTTGATCCTGAGATTTACACTCTTTATCACCTTTATCCTATCCCAATTTTGGATGATCGAACAGGGTTTCATCACATACTTTCAATAAAAACGAAATTTATCGCGAGAGATGACGATTCGTTATTATATACATCCTTCGAAGACCTGAGTGACTGCAAGCCATTAAACACACAGCATAAAATTTGTTCCAAGTCAATTCCACATCCAATAGACAAAGATGCCATCTGCGAAGCACAACTTCTCAGACAGCCAATCACACTTCCCACAACCTGCAAAACTTCGGTATTATATGCAGAAGATTATAATATCCAAGAGATCAACATAAACCTCTGGTTGATCTCCATCTCCAGACCTTTGCCCATCACCATCAAATGCAAGGGAGAAGATGTTGTCACACTAACCGTATCGACGAATTCATTAATGGAAATTCAGCCCCACTGCAACGCCTTCATCGGCAATACCAGGGTCCACGCCAGACGGACCACCAAAAATAGCATCACACTCAAATATCATCCAGTAAATATCCCCTACAACTGCTGCGACGACATGCCTACCGTCAGTCAACTTCCCAGTATCGAACCCCTAAAACTACAGGAACTAGATGTCCGAGACCTTAACATTGCCAATCACAAACTCAGCCAGTACTCGAGAGAATTGGATCAACTGATGAACCAACCATTCCTGGAAAAGCACACCTCCTTGTTCACAATTAGTGCAATCATGTTAGCAATAATTGTTGTTCTCCTGCTCACCGCCACAGCAATCCGGAAAAAGTTGAGTAAGTTCACTAAACCTGACCCTACTAGCGAACAAGCATCACTACCATGTCCAGCAAACAGTAACTCCAGAGGAAAGCTTCACAGCCTACTACGCCCTACCGAAGACATAGAACTTCAGAACTTGCCTTAAAAGTTGATGATACAGCATCAACTTTTTCAAATGGATGGAAGTTGTTATATAAGTTTATAACACGAACTTTGTGTGAACTTGTGTAGCAACTATATTTCGTCGTTCCCAGCTGAGTCAGCGACACGTGGAGTATCACGTTACAGTACCGCCGAGCATCCGTGAGAATCGCCGTGTCGACAGTGCTGATTCATCATTATAAATGTTATAAATTGTAGAATTTCACTTAGTCTTCATTCATTATTACTCAGTCTGTTGTTAGTTATTATTGTCATTATTTCAATTTTGTATTTTGTATTTTAAAAAGTTATAATTTTGTTAAAGTTAATAAAAAACTTTTTTAAAAAGTTTAATTTGAGAAGTGTGATATAACATATATATATAATAGATTTACCCGGACCATCAAGAGAGCTATATATGTAGCTCTCTTGATGGTCCGGGTGTTCGTCCGTTGAATGTTTTGTCCCTGTAAAGGAACGGTCGCCCGACGTTACGACAAAATCTCACTTGGCATTTTCATAAGGCTTTTCCTCTTCTTCCAACACGAAGGGTGGCTGCAGGTTCGGACCTTTCCGGACTACTTCGTATCCGAGATCGTCGGCTAGGTCGTTCTCCACTTGGTCTGCTCTCCGTGGCGTCCGAAGTGTGCGCGCCGCTATTTATGCTGTCTCCCGAGTCCCCTCCTATTTCTTTGCCCAGCCTCCGATTGTGTTGAGGGGGCGATGCCATTTTTTTTTGATTGGGATGTTCGTTAGAAGGGTGGGCGTCCTGATAGTTAGCTACGAGTGACGGAATGCAACGTTGTGGTATTGTTGCCACATATTGTTGCGCTCTCTTTTAATTTGTTTTTCTTTTCCCGTAAGATGTTCTTCCAGGCTTGATGCAGGTGTAGAGCTTCGCTAGGGTTATTGATTTCTCCTTCCTTTTCAATTTCTATAGCTTCCCTAATTGTTCTTATTTTGAAGTTGTTTTCTGTTGCCAGATGCTTAGAACCCTCAAAGTTGATTCTATGTCCTGTTTTGCTGTTGATGTTGTAACAGGGCCGAGGTTGTGGTCTTGTTTCGTATGCTGAGTTTGTGCTCTTCGATTCGGACTTCGATCCTACGGTTTGTTTGACCTACATATGCTTGCTCGCATCCGCCGCAAAGTATCTTGTAGACTCCGTGACTCTCTAGTGGACGTTGGTCTTTGGGATTGCAGTAGATAAGCCAAGCGGTTTCTGGACCGGAAGTGGGCATAAAGGTAACCAGTCATCTATGTTTAAGCAAAACGAAAAAGTTAGCGAGTAACGTGGAGCTCAAAACTTTGCTGCAATGAATACTCGCATGTTGAAAACCGAACAAGCTATGGAAACCCAACTACAAAATATGTCGCGTCTCATTTCAAAATGCAATACAATAGAAGCTCAGTTGGAAAGAATATAAGGAAACCATCACAAAATTTTAAGCCTCGTTTAATGACAACCGTATATTACAGGAAAAACGTATAAATGATCTAGAACTTTCTACGAGTATGAAACAAGCTCCTAAAGGTGTTGATGCAGCAGAAGTATTAAATATTGTTCGAAAGGATAAGGCTAAAGATCTTTCTGATCTAACTGAACTTAGAGACAAGATGACAAAAGTAGTGCCTGACCTATACCGAGTCATGCAAAAACTACATGATGAAATTGCAAATCAAATGTTGGACCAAAATCAAAAGCTTGAAGCAATTGCAGATAGTATTGCTGCAATTAAAAAGCACCATTAGGGTCAATAAAAACATGTCTTTGTCTATTTTTAAGCAGTATACAAGATGGCTCCTATAGCGAAACATTCCAAAGAAAAAGTTCAAGTCGTTAAGGAACTGCATAGACCTGTGAGACGAAAGTTTCCTCGCCGACGTGTAATAATCAAAGGTTTCGATGACTCCTGGCAGTCGGACCTCGCACAAATGGATCTCTATGCAAAATCCAATCGTAATTTCAAGTTCTTCCTCGTGGAGATTGATTGTTTTTCAAAGTACGTGTGGACGAGACCGCTGAAAACGAAATTTGGTGAAGAGGTAACTTGTGCCTTTGAGAGTATTCTCAAGGAAGGACGGCACCTGAAAAATCTCCAAACCGACCAGGGTAAGGAATACTAAAATAGTTGCTTTCAGAAACTAATGAAGTCATACGGAATCAACCAGTAATTAGAACGCTGAAAGAACGACTCTACAAGTACTTTAGTTTGAACGGCACCTACAAATGGATGGATATTCTACAGGAAATCGTTAAGGACTACAATCATCAAAAACATTCCAAGACAAAGATGAGACCTGTGGACATTAATAGGAAAAACGCTTGATATATTAAAGTATACAATAACCTGAAAATTGCTGGACCAAGAAAACTGAAAGTCGGAGATGTTGTGCGAATAAGTAAAGCCAAACACGTTTTTGATAAAGGTTACCTTCCTAGCTGGAGTACGGAATTGTTTAAAATTACGCAGGTTAAAATAACTAATCCAGTTACGTATATTTTGGAAGATATGTCTGGTACACCGATTCAAGGGAGCTTTTACGAAGAAGAATTGCAAAGGCCGCCTATACTGATGTGTATCTCGCTGAGAAAATTTTGCAACGAAAAGGCAACAAGGTTAAAGTTCGGTGGCTTGGGTTTGATTCGAGCCACGACAGTTGGATTGGCACTGAAAACAGACTATAACACCAAGGCCAATCATAAATTGATAATAAATTATCATAAATATAGACATGTGCTTGCATTGCAAAATGAAGACTCAGGGTGAAAACATCACTGTAAAGTATTCGAAAAGTTTAAGCCAACATATCACCAAACTTAAACGATTACAGAAAGATATCAAATTTTATTGTGAAAAACAACAAGTGATGCAACATTTAAAAGCCTTACTTATATGATGATGGTGATGGGGAACAGAGGAGCTCTTAGCAACAAGAGATCTACTTTTCCATCTTGGCGTAGGAACACATAATTGAAATCAACCGCAATCAGATAGTGGAAGGGGTACAACTATAAAATTGTGAAAATTCCCTACATATATTCCCAGTCCCAGTTTACCTCTCGAGTGATTTGTGAAAATGAGTAGTATCAGCAGTTTTGAAACCATGGATAGTGGTTATAGTAGTGATTCCACTATCAATTACAGTGCGGACTTGGATAGAGTGTTACAAATGTATGATGAAGCTGCCAAAAAGAAAGACTATTACTTGCTGCATTCGAGATTTCCATTACTGAATTCAGAGTATGATGTTCAATGTGCACTCAGCCCTGCAAGATCCTATTCTCCAGAGGTTATCTTGCAAAAAACACCTGTAGCCGCTGAAACACCAACGAAAATTGTAATGACTATGTACGAGTGGGAAGATGTCATCACTGAGCTCAAGCTCTTGAAAACAAACTTTTTTGAAAATGTCACACCTCCAGAGTTTGCTGCCCCAGTGACCTGCGGAGATTGTCTCCATTTATCCCAGATCCAGTATGAAGACGTCAAACAAGTGTTGGTGATGAAAAACATTTGCGCACTATACTTGGATTATAGTGATGTGGTTGAACTCTTAGCTGTTAACCCTATTATCTGAAGTAAAATAATTTATTTGGAGCGCTTAAATTTCTGTACATTTTATTATAAAATAATAGATGAAATTTGTTTATGGTCAAATTTACTAAATCGTTTACCGATTGAAAAATTGTTAAAACCATTTTGTTTAGATGACAGGTCTCCATTATGTATTGCATTAAAAGAACATATTTATTATTATAAAAATATTATTTTGCGAGATATTGACATTAGAAAAATTGAATAAATGCTTATAAATTAAAAAAATTGTTGTTTATTTCATCAGTTCTACACCATGGAGTGTCGAGAATACTTCCAAATATACGAAAATCGATTACGTAACTTTGAAAACTGGCCTTCCGACTTCTCTGCTGAAAAGTTAGCAAGAGCAGGGTTTATCTACCGACAAGATGCAATAGAATCCGAGGGCAGCTTAAATGACGCTGTTGAATGCCCATTTTGTGATACACGTGGTTTCAGCTGGGACGATGGTGATGACCCTGTTGCCGATCATCTGGACTGGAATTCATATTGTCGCTTTTTTGATTTTGATGACACTTACCACATCACCAGACCTATCAGACATAAAAACAAAGTGACATTTGAGAGCAGACTTGAGACGTTCAAAGACTGGCCTATTTCCTTGAAGCAGACACCCACCGTGCTTGTCAACGCCGGCTTCTTTTACACGGGCTACGGTGACAGGATCACTTGTCATTGCTGTGGCTTAGAGCTCAAGAATCTCTTACCCTATGATGATATTACAGAGTTTCACAAAAAGGGATCAGCTAAATGTTTATTGCTTAGAGACTGCCCACCAAATCCCCACACTGACTCTAATAATATTAACTGTAAAATTTGCTTAACTAATGAAATGACGATTGTTTTTATGCCATGCAGACACTTTGCTAGTTGCTTTGATTGTTCAATAAAAATAGATCATTGCTGCATATGTAGACGGAAAATTGCAGGTACTTTAAAAATATATGTATGCTAAAATAAAAATGCTAATTTAAACATATTTTGTTTTATTTAAACAATATTTACAATATAATTGGGAAACAAATAACACTCTTATACAAATACTTTATTCTGGGTTGGTAATTTGTTAAGCATCGCTGGAAATCTCCATGGCAACGTTTTCATTCATGATAGATTCTATATTATCAAACAGGTCAGAATCATACAATGGCTCAAGAGAATTTTGCTGATTTCGCAGTGTGTTGCCTCTAGCGAACACTTTTAAGTTCCCAAGTCGGAACTTGAGAGCGTTACCTATATCTATGGGATGTGAGACATTAAACCATTCTTTAACAAGTTGAGTATTTGGATGTTTCTTCAGCACTGCCTTTATAGCTGTTTGGAAAAACCGCCGCTGTCTACGTATGAGGTACCATTCGCTCTTACTAAGAGCTAACAGAGCCATACATCTCTGTTTTTCGTGGTTGATGGACTTGGGAACTACACGATGAACTACTTCGTTCCTCAAGCGTTTCACTACCTGAGACTGTATTCTTTGAGAAACAACGTTCAGAACCTCATGATGACGTTCCGATGCCTTGACAGATTCCTGTTCTAATCGAACTCGATGCAGTTCGGCTTTGGCTCTTGCTTCCTCGGCTTGAATACGTTCTTTTTCAGCCTTAACTCGTTCCTCTTCAGCTCGCATACGATCTCGATCTGCTTTGTTTCTCTCTTCTTCCGCTTGTAATCGTTCTTTTTGCATTTGAATCATCTCAGCCTCAGCGGTATTCTTTACTTGTATCATAATTTGCTTAAGTTCATCCAACTCAGTCATCAAATGCTGGTTTTGTACAGAAATTAGATCGTTATGTGCCGAAAGTTGTTTGAGGCGCATTTCCTCGTGATACTTCTCGTATTTGATATATTTCATAGAGATGCGTTTAATTAAAGTATAGAGGATGCGAATTTCTGTAGCTTTCTTGCTACGCATCTGTATAAGCAGCATTTCAAAGCCGATGGCGCTCATGCAAATGTATTTCTTTTGAGTTATGTTTGCATCTTGAATTTCTTCGTATTCCATAGTTGGTTGCTGAGTCTTGAGCAAATCCATAAAATTATATTTTTTATGTCTGTAATCACCAACGTAACCACACCACTCCAGGAGCTTGGTTTTACTTATTCTCACAACATCTCCGACTTTCAGTTTTCTTGGTCCAGCAATTTTCAGGTTATTGTATACTTTAATATCTCGAGCGTTTTTCCTATTAATGTCCACAGGTCTCATCTTTGTCTTGGAATGTTTTTGATGATTGTAGTCCTTAACGATTTCCTGTAGAATATCCATCCATTTGTAGGTACCGTTCAAACTAAAGTACTTGTAGAGCCGTTCTTTCAGCGTTCTAATTACTCATTCAGGTATTACGGCTTTCAGTCCACTAAATGTACTATAATGATTGATTCCGTATGACTTCATTAGTTTCTGAAAGCAACTATTTTAGTATTCCTTACCCTGGTCGGTTTGGAGATTTTTCAGGTGCCGTCCTTCCTTGAGAATACTCTCAAAGGCACAAGTTACCTCTTCACCAAATTTCGTTTTCAGCGGTCTCGTCCACACGTACTTTGAAAAACAATCAATCTCCACGAGGAAGAACTTGAAATTACGATTGGATTTTGCATAGAGTTCCATTTGTGCGAGGTCCGACTGCCAGGAGTCATCGAAACCTTTGATTATTACACGTCGGCAAGGAAACTTTCGTCTCACAGGTCTATGCAGTTCCTTAACGACTTGAACTTTTTCTTTGGAATGTTTCGCTATAGGAGCCATCTTGTATACTGCTTAAAAATAGACAAAGACATGTTTTTATTGACCCTAATGGTGCTTTTTAATTGCAGCAATACTATCTGCAATTGCTTCAAGCTTTTGATTTTGGTCCAACATTTGATTTGCAATTTCATCATGTAGTTTTTGCATGACTCGATATAGGTCAGGCACTACTTTTGTCATCTTGTCTCTAAGTTCAGTTAGATTAGAAAGATCTTTAGCCTTATCCTTTCGAACAATATTTAATATTTCTGCTGCATCAACACCTTTAGGAGCTTGTTTCAGAGAAAGTTCCAGATCATTTATACGTTTTTCTTGTAATATACGGTTGTCATTAAACGAGGCTTCAAATTTTGTGATGGTTTCCTTATATTCTTTCCGGGCAGATTCCAACTGAGCTTCTAATGTATTGAATTTTGAAATCAGAAGCGATATATTTTGTAGTTGGGTTTCCATAGCTTGTTCGGTTTTCAACATGCGAGTATTCATTGCAGCAAAGTTTTGAGCTCCACGTTCCTCGCTAACCTTTTCGTTTTGCTTAAACACAGATAAGGTTTGCTGAACTTCACCAGTGTAGTTGCTGAAAGCTATTTGAAAATCACTATGTAGTTGCTGAAGTCCGTTTGCTATTTTCCTATCAACGTACTGCTTGTTGGCGGCATCCATGGCCTTCGTACTTCGACATTGGTAATTTCCAGCTTCTCAGCATCGATATTTCCCTCCGCGGTAAAAGAAAAAGGTACTTTCATAAAAGCTAAGTTATGTGATGCTGATGACATTAGTTGCTGATGGGCACTACGCCCAAAGTTGTTTAAAGTCATCGTGAAACTGACATGTTTGCCATAGGATAAGGAATAATATACACTTTCAATTTTGAAATTTATTTATCTCGTATAATATTAGCTTCCTTAAGTTCATTTAAAATGGCAATTATTTCGTTGTCGTGAGAGGTGTTGCCTGCTTCCTTGGATGCAATCAGTAGTTTCAACCGTTCAACCAATTCGTTATGATCATCCCAGTAGACGCATTCCATTGGCTTCTTATTGTAAGTTAACTTCATACCAGTTCCAGCAAAACGTTGCTTGTCAAAGGAGAAAACATTGGCTTTATAATTTCAGTATATTTATATAGGCTTGAAGCTTTCAAACGACCTGCTGCATTCTTGTGTGCTGATGTCATTACCAACACTTTTCGGTATGCTTCTAAATCATCGGGAGCATAATCAGGTGACTTGTAAAATATTAATTGATATAGCCCTGGAGTACCTCGAAAGTGTAGCCCACCAACGATAATGTGACCTGTACTACGACTGAAATTGATTTCCTTTTGCCCAAGAAACCATTTGGAACTTGCAGCGTCATATATAGGTCCATATATGTTGTCAATATCATCGCTTTTAGTTATATAGTCTTTAAGATACATGTGTGCAACTGGAGGATACTGATCCATGTAGTCCTCTATTGCTTCTTTAGAGAGATTACCAGGTACCTCGTAAAAGGTTTCGTTCTCCACCTCATCATCATCATCATTGGTATGCATACTAGTTTCAGCGATTGGTTCTTCATCGAGGTATTGTGTCTCTTCCAACTCATGTTTTTTGACTGGTGGCAGCTTCCTGCACTTCTTGTTTAATTACTTCACGTTTAATGGTCTGTGTTGGCATCTTAGTGAGAACTTTTGCCGTAGAAGGGCATACAGCCATGTCCTTGGTTCCATAAGGTATATTAACATACAAGACATTTTTCAAAATTAATGTGAATATTATAAAGCTTGATTTAAGTAGTCATTTTTATCGATCTGCATTCAACAGTAGTTGGTGAGACACTATGCTCATCTTGCACCTCGTTCGTTACTTTATTGTGTGTGTCGGCTTTCGATAGACTGTGTGTTCTAGCTTCCCTGTTGTTGCCTTTTTAAGTAGATGTCCAGAAAAATTGCTGAGTTCCGTATCCCCATGAGGCCACACTATCAAAATATCTTCTACGTATTGTAGCCAGACTTTTGGTTTCAGGGGCGCTGTGTTTAAAAGGGCCGTTTCGAAATAAGACATGAAGAGGTTTGCTACCGTTGGTGAGAGCACCGAGCCCATAGGTGCACCGTCGACCTGTCTGTAAAGTTGCCTGTCAAAGGAGAAATATGTGTTTTTGAGGCAATGTTCCGCGAGTTGTATGATGTGCGCAGGAAGGTCTTCATTCATGGCAATTTGGTTCAAGGCTTCGTCGACGGGAATGCTTGGATAAAGTGATTTGACGTCGAGACTTGCGAGGCGGTCTTCTTCTTGTAAGTTTAGGTCCTCTATTGTTATGAGAAGATGTTCGGAATTTTTTACGTAGGATGCATCATTTTCGACTAAAGGTTGCATGGCTGCTGCGAGGTACTTCTCGAGTTGTTGAAGAGGTGAGTTGAAAGCACTGACTATCGGGCGCATCGGGACTCCTTCCTTGTGAATTTTTGGCAGACCGTACAGCTTGGGGCATCTACTGGATTTTTCTCTCGGGATGAGTCTTTTACGTATGTCCTCATCTGGTATGAGAGCCTGAATCTTGGATTTGGTTGTTTTTTCCAAGTAGGTTGTCGGGTCTCTCTTTATTGGTTTATAGGTTTGGTGCAGTAGAATTTCTTTCATTTTTGAGTTGTAGTCATTTGTGTTCATGACTACCGTGGCGTTTCCCTTGTCCGCTGGTAGGATTGGGATGTCTTTGTTTTTCCTGAGGTTAGTGAGTGCTTGGTGTTCTGCCCTCGATACGTTTGGCTCTGGTTTTTTAGCAGACCGCAGGATTCTTGCTACGTCTTGCCTTATTTCTTCGGCTTTCTCCGGTTCGACGTGGTGTAGTGTTGATTCTACGCCAGAGATGATATCTTCGACCGGTATGACTGTTGGACTTATTGCGAAGTTGAAGCCTTTACACAGGATCTGTTTCTCGACAGCGGAGAGTGGATAGTTGGAAACGTTGTGGACCACTTTGTCATAGTCTAGCGGCCTAGTACTTGTGATCTGTACGGCCTTCCTAGCAAGGTTTTGATGTTTCTTGTTTAGTCTGGCTGTTTTGAGTTCTTTGTCTGTTGATTAGATTAGTCCGTGGAGGGTGTTGCTGAGTTGCAAGTGTGAAGTCAGTAGATCCCTCTCGGTCATGGCAAAGTGTCGTCTTGTCCGGTGTATTTCCTCGCGCAGTAGCCTTCTTCTGGCATTGTTGAGGATGGTGTCGGTTTTCTTACTATGGGTGTGGTAGGAAAGCTTGGTGAAAGATGGAAGGAGATTTTCGTCTCTGCATTTTATCAGGAAAAGGAGATCGCACAGGAGTGTGGTTTTTCTTCTCCTAAGCTTTTCGTAGAGCTTGATGGATTTGAGTGTCTCCTCCCCGTAGAGGTGTACAATGTTTGAAAACAAGTTGGCACGGACGGAACTATGTGTAGCTCTCTTGATGGTCCGGGTGTTGGTCCGTTGAAAGTTTTGTCCCTGTAAAGGAACGGTCGCCTGACGTTTCGCCAAAATCTCACTTGGCATTTTCATAAGGCTTTTCCTCTTCTTCCAACACGAAGGGTTGCGCAACAATACCACAACGTTGCATTCCGTCACTTGTAGCTAACTATCAGGACGCCCACCCTTCTAACGAACATCTGCGGCCGCCATCGGTACAAACAGAACCACGTCATCGGTACAATTTGCGACAACGCAATGGTGTCACCCAATCAAAACAAACGGCACCGCCCCCTCAACACAATCGGAGGCGGGGCAAAGAAATAGGAGGGGACTCGGGAGATAGCATAAATAGCGGCCCGCGCATATCGGAGCTCACTTCCACTTCAGACGCCACGGAGAGCAGACCAAGCGGAGAACGATCTAGCCGACGATCTCGGATACGAAGTAGGAAAGGTCCGAACCTGCAGCCACCCTTCGTGTTGGAAGAAGAAGAAAAGCCTTATGAAAATGCCAAGTGAGATTTTGGCGAAACGTCAGGCGACCGTTCGTTTACAGGGACAAAACTTTCAACGGACCAACACCCGGACCATCAAGAGAGCTACACATAGTTCCGTCCGTGCCAACTTGTTTTCAAACATATATATACAGGGTGTTTTGTAGAAAGTTCGCCAAACATGAAGGGCAGATAGGTGGGCTCATGTGCTATATTATGTAGCTCATATAACATCTAAATAGCGGTTTTTCTTTTTTAATTTAATTTATTTTTTCTTAATTTTCAGATTTTTACTTTTAAACTATTGTAACTTTTTTATTTTTCACAGTATCTTCACCGAATAAACTTGCATAGAATCTATGATGATTGTTTGCTCATCTGCATTTGATATTTGGCACAAATGATTGGTTGAATAAAACATTTAAAAAAATATATAACCGACTTCCACCTATAACCAAAAAACTAAAAATAATTATAACAGAATACAACTCTAGCAAATAAATAGCACATTCAATGTTGTTAGGTACCTACCCAGAAAGTAAAAAATGTAAACATTAAAACGTGCTCATTCTGTACAAATTAATTACCTAGCAATCTAGTATATTTTTGAAGTCGGTGCCAAGCAAATCTAAAATCCTTCATTGCGTACTTATCAACCACTTCATCAAAATTGATTGTTGCTTGGCACCGACTTCAAAAATATATTAGATTGGTAGGTAATTAATTTGTACAGAATAAGCACCTTTTAATGTTCACATTTTTTACTTCCTGGGTAGGTACCTAACAACATTTAATGTGTTATTTATTTGCTAAGAGTTGTATTTTGTTATAATTATTTTTAGCTTTTTAGTTATAGGTGGAAATGGGTTATATTTTTTTTAAATGTTTTGTTTTCAACTTTTTAGTTTTTAGTTTTTCTGAACTCAGGTAGTTTTCAATCTTTATTTTTTATTTTGTATATATAACCTTAAGAGATAGAACCAGGTGACATCGAAAGCCTCAACATTACACATTGATTCATTTTCTTTTAAATTAACAGGTAAATGTACTAGTACGCGTTGATTTGATAAGCCCAAAATATATTTACGCATTATGGACCACGCCATGTAACTTTTTTTCAACTTTTTTGACAACTCTGTACAACTATAGATAATTCCACTCCGCCCTATGTACCAACCATCCTGTACATACGACTGTCCACGGACAAGCATAAATTTGTAAACTATAAGACGAAATAGAATCCATCCCATATTTACGGAGTCAAATTCGTCTTATATTTCAACCATAGTATATAACTACTTGTGGACTAGCCCATAATTATTTCATTTTTAACATTTTATATTATCGCCCGGTGTAACATTAATTCCTCTCGACACTTTATGCAACTTCTTATGGGCTATAAAATAAATATATTTTTAATCACACTGTATAAATATAATTTAACTCCAGCATATATTTCAACCATCCTGTATATGATTTGTTTACGTCCACATCATATAACAGTTTTTTAATTACCCTATATAATTTTAATTACACATTTTTTTCAACATATTTATACCACCAAACGTCCACTCCACCCTATATTCCAACCATTCTCCGTTCTATATTTCAGTCATCATATAAATGCAACTCCTTCTATCACTTTACTTTGTGATTTTGTTTGCTATAACTAAACACCCTGTGTATAAACGCACCAGTTAGCATGTTAGAGTTTGATATGTGTTGTCACTCAATTTTCTATTAGGCCGGGAGAATGTGACAACCAAAAGCACCGTCTTCGCAAAATGGAAAAATTTGCATTTAAATAGGTATTTGCCTGGTATACAAACAAATCGAGCTTGGTACTCATTGATTTAAGGAACCTAAAATACTATGCTTTACTACCTATATGCTTGAGATGGACAAAGAAAATTTTCAAATTCGCAATTAAAACTTCCAGTGCCTAAAATTCCCGCACTATTACGTTGGAATTGAAATATTATGAGGAAATGTCCCTTATGTCATTTGGATGAAATTTTTGATAAGAATTTTGGAATTTTCGGCGATTTTCTGCAAAACTGCAAGTTACACGTCGCAGAAAAGTATATGAGCGCACCTAGGGATCTTCCTTAATAGTCGTAGATTACACGTTAAAAAACTATACACATCTACAAGGAGTTTTCGAAAAATCGACCAATATGTTAGGGATATTATTGGTCGATTTCCATGCACGCATGTGTTCATTCACAAATTTCTTTTCCAAGATTTGAACTTTCACCAATCCGGATATATACTCTATTAAACAAGACCATATTTATCCAAAAAGGTTCACCACAGGAGAAGAAATCAGGGAACATACATACAAAAAAAATACGCGACGAATTGATAACCTCCTCCTTTTTGGAAGTCGGTTAAAAAATTATATGTCTACAAATGGCGAGGTTCCATAAATAATTTGGTCAAGTGCGAGTTGAACTCTCATACTAAGGGTTCCGTACCACCTTCAAGATTTTCTAATTTGGCCCCTAAAAGTAATATTAGAATTTTATTTTACTAATAAACTTTCAGGGAAGCCTTTTATAATCTACTGTCTGAATTTTAGGCTCTGTAGATTGCAAGATAAAGGGGAAAATAGGCCAAGTTTTACGTAATAAATTATTAAATCTTTTAGACAAATTATTTGAAAATACAAATAAAATATATTGTTCAAAATTTTAGATAGTGTAGTCTCTAAAGTGGGAATTAAGTCAATGTTTAATATTTTTGTTAATATATTTTAAACAAATGATTTAAAAATATGATATATCTGTAATTCACATAATGAGCCTTTTATTTGATATATTACATGATGCGTTTGAAAATTTGATGTTTTGTTAATATCTTGTAAACAACTAATTTTAAAAATATGAAATATATATATTTGTATTCCTCATAATGAGCCCGCTCATTTGATGTATTGAATAATGAGTTAAAAAACATTTTTTTATTTTCCGTTTAATTCTATTATTTGGCCCCCAAAATTAATATTAGGGATTTCTTCGTATTTTTCCTGTAAACAAAAAAAAAATAGGTCTTATAGTTCGGGGAATAAAAGGGGAAATATTTTTGTTAATATATTTCAAAATATTAATTTAAAAAATATAAAAAATTTATTCGTAGTCCTCATAATGAGCCCTTTGATTTGATATATTACATGATGGGTTAGAAATCATTTTTATTTTATGTTTTCAATTTAATGCTGTAATTTGCCCCCTAAAATTAATATTAGGGATTTTTCCTTATTTTTCCAGTAAAGTTCAGGTGAGGTCCTATATTCCTAATTTTTTCATAATTTTCGGCTTTTAGTTTTGGAGATAAGGTAGGGGGAATGGGTAAAAATTTTTATATTTTTGTTAATATCTTTAAAATAATCTATTTTAAAGATATGAGAAAAATATGTTTGTTTTCACCATAATGAGCCCTTTCATTTGATATATTACATGATGTGTTAGAAACAATTTTAATTTTATATTTTTCATTAAATTCTGTTATTTACCCCCCTAAAATTAATAGTAGAGCTTTCTCCTTATTTTCCCAGTAAAATTCAGGTGACGCCCTATATTTCCAATATTTTTCAAAATTTTGCTTCTTATAGTTTCGGAGATAAGGGGGGGACGGTCGATTTTTTTAGTTTTTCCCTCCAGAAGTACCCCTAAAATCAAAATTTCCTCATTTACGATACTCCTGATCGGGTCACCAAACTATACACTGGTACCAAATTTCAACCTTTTCCGTCCAGTACATCGAGAACTTGGAATGATTACAAAAACTTCGCTACTCCAACCCCTTTCCAACGATATATCACACGTATTGGAAAGTAATCAGTATTATAATAAAATTTGAGTTACAAGCTGATAACTACAAAAAATAAAGCGTCCACCAAATTGCAATAATTTGTTATAAATTTTGTTCAAACCGGCTTCTACAGCTACGGATGCAATCACGACACCTTTTTCAGACTCCTACAGTGGTAGTCTCTAGTTGCATCTCATCCCATATTATTTCAAAAGCAACATTTATTCTTGCTCTTAACTGCTCCTTGGTTTTTATTTCTCTCTCATAAACGAATTGCTTGGCCGTCCCCATACAATAAAATCAAAGATAGTCTGGCGACCTTGGAGGCCAGAGTTCTCACAATCCACGCGTTTGGGAATGATTTGTCCAGGATCTCTCTGACAGGTCGGCTATAATGTGCTGGACAGTCATCTTTTTTGAATATTATTGGTCGGCCGCCAATGGGATTTTCATCTCATAAGATCGATCATCCCACATTTTTTGGAACGCAACATTGATTCCTTCCCTTAGCTGCTCCTTGGTTTCTATTTCTATCTCGTAAATGACTTAATTTTTAATGAATGATTTATCGATCTTATTAGATGAAGTCCTATTGGAAGACAGACCAAAAATATTCAAAAAAGATGGCTGTCCAGCACATTATAGGCGAACTGTCAGAGAGCTCCTGAACAATTCATCCCCAAACGCATGGATTAAGAGAACTCTCGCCTCCAAGGTCGCCAGACCTAACTCCCTTTGATTTTTTTGTATGGGGACGGGCTAAGCAACTCGTTTCTGAGAGAGAAATAAAAACGAAGGAGCAGTTAAGAGCAAGAATAAATGTTGCTTTTGAAATAATATGGGATGAGATGCAACTAGAGACTACCACTGTAGGAGTCTGAAAAAGGTGTCGTGATTGCATCCGTAGCTGTAGAAGCCGGTTTGAACAAAATTTATAACAAATTATTGCAATTTGGTGTATGTTTTATTTTTTGTACTTCTCACCTTGTAAGTTACAATCCCAAATTTCCGACTTGGAAATCTCAAATTTTATTATTATACTGATTATTTTCCAATACGTATGATATATCGTTGGAAAGGGGTTGAAGCAGAGAAATTTTTGTAAGCATTCGAAGTTCTCGATGTGCTTCTTATTTTTTTTTGTAACGTCATAAATTGTTTAACTTGATTAACTTTTTTATGAAACCTCGCCATTTGTGGACTCATATAATTTTTTTAACCAATCATTTGTGTCAAATATCGAATGCAGATGACCAAACAAACATCATAGATTCGATTTAAGTTTATTCGGTGAAGATACTGTGAGTAATAAAAAAGTTACAATAGTTTAAAGATAAAAATCTGAGAATTATGAAAAAAAATAAATTAAAAAAAAACATAAGCTATCTAGCTGTTATATGGGCTACATAATATAGCAAATGGCCCACCTATCTGCCCTCAATCTTTGGCGAACCTTCTACAAAACACCCTCTATATTTATATATATTCTTCGTGTGTCCTATGATATTTTTATTAAATTTTGCAATATCTTTTTAACATTATTAGAGAAATTGTGAATAAATGAAATTAAGTGAGTCACTGGAATAACGAAAAATTAGTTTCAAAGATCTTTATTACTCTAAAAATTACAATTAAAATAAACAGCGGCAATGCATCTATCCTATTAACCATCCCATTACAGTAGTGATTACTACTCTTACCACTTCTTTCTTTAGAAAATTCCAAACTGATTGGAAAAATCCTTCATTGTCTCCTTCTGGGTTACTGCTACTGGTATCATCTGTAGTTTGTCGTTTACGTCTTTTCTGAATAGTAGGTATATTTTCTAAAAAAAAACGTTAGAAGTATTTATTGTTTGTTTGTTGGTTGTCAAAATAGGCAGAGGCTACATTCCTATTATTTCCAATGATAATCTGTAAGTACTAATCATCTGCTCATCTGAGGTCTAAGGTGAATTCTACATGAAAGTAAATAACAAGTATTTTATTTCTAAGTACTGTATTGCGAACTATACATTTTTGGTAGAATTTATGAAAACTTAGATTAAATCACAATAGGCTCTATTAAACTCTAACACAAATTAGATC
Organism: Octodonta nipae; assembly: GCA_034190945.1. NCBI lineage: Eukaryota > Metazoa > Arthropoda > Insecta > Coleoptera > Chrysomelidae > Octodonta > Octodonta nipae. Next base: position 41,736,855 of record CM067221.1, on the reverse strand, counting down.
AATTTGTTAAAACGTAGGTGATCTTTAATTGCTATCAGTATTTATCCACTTCAGGAAACGTTGAAGAAGATCCATTACAAACTTTGCAGCCCTGTCAAAGAAGCCTCCTTCATTTTCGCCACTTGCCGAACCATCATTATCCCCGTCCATGCCATCTACCTCTGTTTGCCTTCTTACTCTTAAGATCCCTCTAGACCCATCGACTAAAACATACGTTAACATGTAATATTTCCGTTCTTAACCATATCATAGCTATTTTCGTTTCTATAGAACGCAGATACTTTTAAATAAAAATATTCATATTTAATATTTTATTTATGGTATAGTCAAGTCCCATTAAATGGAAATTAAGGAAAAAGGCTGTATATTTAAAAAATATAAATATAAAATTATATTTGCTTTAGATTTTAATGCTATTGACAAGGAAGTCAGAGTAAGATTTTGAAACAATTGATGTTTTTATATACAGCCTTTTTTCCTCAATAGGCTGTTATTTCTCAAGAAAACCAATAAAAGAAATCTCATATTTTTCTGTTATTAGAAAAATATCTCACTAAGAGCATCAAGTTCATTTGAGTCAAATTTCAAGTCTTTCCTTTATATGATTCTTATATGAATAACATGTGGTCTTCGGCAATGAACAATCAGCTTTTTATTCCCACCAAAGTAACTTCCTAAAATTTGAACTATGCCATACTCCAACCTTATAATAGGTGTTGTTCTTTATAGAGTTTGTACTGATGTTTGGTATAAATTTAGTGATTCAGCTAGATAAATTTTTTTTCGACGTCAAAAATTAATCAAAAAAATTGTTTTTTATTTAACTGACCTAGGGTAAATCAAATTTATTCATAATAAACGTATTTCCTATTTTCCTGGCAAATGTATAAAGCGAAATGGATCGTTTAGGAAATGGGTTTTTGATGTGGGTTTATGTAAATAACCTTGTGAACAAAATAGATACAAATATAAAAATCCCGTATTTCACTGTTTGAATTTGAAAATCAACTGCAAAAATGTGTTGATGTTTTAGGTGGACATTTTAAACATTTATTATAAAATTATTTGATTTAATGACAGTTTACTATAATAGTTTATATTTCATGATTTTTATATAGTAGGATATCTCATTACTTTAGTAATTTAAAAATATTTGTTATTAAATTGAAATTTCACAGAATTTATTGATTTTAAATATAGGAAACATGCAATAAAAATTAAATAACATTAAATATTTTTTTATATTAAAATAAATGGCATAATGTTACAAGGTTTACAGATATCTACAGTTCTGACTATACTGATTATCTTTAAATATTGCCATTAAATAAAATTTTGAAAAGTGTTTTGTATCATTAATACACTTATGATCTCCTAAATTTGAGTTAGTCTTTAGTCTCCCAATATGCATTAATTTTAATTTTATGAAGAAAAACTTCCTATGTTTGTGGAATTGTTTTAGCACAATAATTAATTACGTTCAGAAGGATTGCTGATCTGGTTAGTATTACGTTCATTATATTGCCTTTTCTCAAACATAATACGAAGCTGAACAACAAAATATTTCTCTTCAAAACATATTTCAACTATAAATCCATAATTCCACATTCCAGAATGTTTATTTTGTGTAGCAAAGGTTTTCCAGAGAGATGGGCGTATTTTCAGGGATATAATTTATAGGCGTACCCTGGCAGGTAGTTCGGGGGGGAGAGGTCCGTGATTAAAAAATACCCATGACAGAAAATAGATTTATACTTAGTAATTATATTATATTAATAATTTCTTGTATAGTAATTCTAAATGAGCAAGGATTAAGATTACTACTCTTCGTTATGACCACTTATTTGGGGAGGAGGGGATTGACATATTCTTTGGTTTTCAGAAAATTTATGAATGCTCTTGTCTTTGCTGACCAACGTGTTTCACAGATGACGTCAGTCTTTATTTATTATTAATTACTTTGATTGAACAGCGTGATCTGTTAAAAGCTGGCGACTGGTGTTATGTATAATTGGCATTACATAAATGCCTACCTATAATTAAACGGGTTGTCCATTATATGTTGTAGTGTACTTGTAATTAGTTAGTATATACATATTGAGAAGAAACTCCCTTAAAAGTAAATTTCGGGCGCCCATGCCCCAGACTAATACATATGAAACTCCAAACTTCTTCAATTAAAGTCCAGTATACAATAGATATGGGAAAAGGTTCCAACAATTTTATCAAAATACAATAGAATTGATTCTGTTCAAGAAATTGGGAAGATTCACACCAACCGCAAGCAAGCTTGGTACCAGTAAATATGGAAAGTCATTAAATCAAGTAGAAGGTTTGATATTCTCATGTACTTATTATTTACCTCAGTTATTTAAATATAGTTAGTTATATTAAATTTTATTATCTTTATTTCATTTACAAATATCATAGCTACTAGATTTTAATAATTGAAATGTAAATAAGAGGAATATATATCTCTGCCTTAATTTGTAAATTAAAATATGATTTATTTAAATATAATATTACATTTTGAATTAAAGTGCTTGAAACCTTAATTTTATAACACATAATTTTGCAGTATAAGGCTGTAGTTTTTAAATTTCACCACAAGACACTAATTAAACAGTAATTTTGAAATGGAATTAATTGAAATTATTTATTACCATATTTTGCAACATTTTTTTGTTACAGAGTTTGAATTAAATAGACTATTATACAATATATACAACTATTCATATTTCGACAAATACTGACCTTCAACTAAATTTAATTGTATTAAGTCCCAACATGAGAACCCATTGTGTATTTTTTCTTCAGTATAGTTTGACATTACTGAGTAATTTTATCTTTTAGAGTATAATTTCCGTAATCATAAAATTCAAAAATTTCTGCCTTTCAAAAGAATTTATCAGAATAATTTGGTGCAGATTCCTTAAATCTATAATTTTCACTCCATTGTTTTCAGATTCATGAAGGAAAACATTTGTTAATGTTTTCTTCTGTCTTTTAAAAATGCATTGTAATTAGGGGCCTGTGTATGTATACATTATTGCATTAAGTATTTTCCAATAACTATCAAACTTCAAACCCACAGGAAAGGAATTTGGAATATAAAATATTTGCAAATTAAAGAAATTAGGACGGTAAGTAATACATTTAACCGGAGGTATAACATTTTGGGAACTAGATAGATTTCTATTAAATTGTGTGATAATCGCAGAACAAGTAGATGATAAGACTCAAAAACGCATCAGTTCAACTGTCATTACTTCATTGGAGAAACCAAAGAGATTCATGAACTTAAAAACCACTTCAACTTAAATAAAGAATACTTAGCACAAAGTGGCTAGAGATACTGAGAAACAGAGGCTCATACAAATCCAAGATTAACCGAAGTGTCTATATTACTACCATTTGATTGATGTCAGATTGAAATCAGATCCACATCTTCGCCACAGCAGATATGCTGCCATGCTTAAGGGATAACCACAAATTACATCGTACGTTAAGATCTCAATAAATTATGACAAGGGAGTCATACCCTTCGTGACGTCACATGTATACATGTAAATTAGTAAAACTTGATAAGAGCGAGTCAGTTTTAGTTTTTTGCAGTCTCAGATTTTGCAATCAAAGTTATATACGTAAAATTATAAATATGTTACGTCACAGCAGTGGTGGGGGAGTTACACAAATATGACCACCTGCCAAAAGGACTAATATTCCCTCATATCAGCAATTTAGTTTGTTCTGACCTACCACATTAGTAAGAATCCTTTGACCGACCACAAATCTTGATAAAACAGGAAAGAAATAATTTCTATTTATGATGATCGGGTGATCAAAAAGCGGATCACCTCACTTACATTTATGGAATGTTTACCAAATTTGAACAAAGTTAAGTATATTTCCAAACACAAAACGTAGCAGGAACCATATCAGACGCCATTGTAACTGCAAAATGTTTTATTTAATTGAAACATAACAATTTCCAGAATTTTATCTAACAGAATAATTCTAGAGAACTTGCATCTATACTATTAATTGAAAATTATTAAAAAAATAGAGGTATGAAATGAGTAGACATTGACGAACGTACTGCAGGGATTTGAACCTATAAAACACCTACAATTCGTTTGTTTTAATTCAATAACATACACAGGGCTTTGATTAAATGAACTAGTTCAGCTTTTATATAAAGTTTTAATTATTATATTAAAATGAGAATAGAATACAGATCAATGATACTCGTATCGGGTTGCTCTTAGAAACTACGTTTAGTTAGTTGTAGTTTATAACTTTTATCTTCATTTTTATGAATCATCCAATAAGGCGCCGTCATTAAGCTAACGTCCTAAAATTTTTGGTATCACCTGTACAACTCTTTTTTCATTTTATTTTTCACTGTAGTTTCCTAGATTTTTTGAAATTAGGGATGTACGAAATTAAGAAGTGTATTTCCGTACTTAAAATATATTCTAACTGTGTAGGATTTTAAGATTTAGTGCATCATTTTTAACAAGCTTTTATTAGCTTCAGTTGTAACTAACTTTGTATATCTTAGAAGTTAATTTTAGCGTACATCCGATTATTGAATCGGAATGAAATTATATACATATGTATGTACAATAATTTGGTATCATGAAATTCATCTGATATCTACAAATGGGAGTTCTTTTCATAACAAATTTTTTTGGTAATTAACCGCGCATCCACCAAAAATTATACATTTTATTTAATTTTTACTCCTATTTGTTAAGCGTGTTTTTAGGTGGTTAAACTATATTTAATATAGTTAATGTCTTTTCTTTGTGCCTGCAAATTTGGAGATATATTAAAAATAATTCCAAGAATTTTTCCTTGTTTTTTATGACGTCTCAAATCCATCCACTAGTTTATATGATGAATTGGGAAAATCTGAACATGGATAGGTATATGAAATATTTACATCTACTGTACTATTTCAAATTGTTTGATCAAAGCTTACCGAGAAATGATAGAAGCAATTCCTTCACAAGATATATCAAGTTCTTATTGATGACATTTTTTACATCAACTTCTTTTCTAATCGGTCTATATAACTTTCCAATGTAAATTATATTTCCTAATGTACCGACCAACTGTGTCCGATCATGATAACATTTAATAAATTTCTTTAGGAAATATTTTTATGATACAGCTCAGAAAAGGCCATAAAGAAATTTCTATGGTACAATACTCACATATCCCGCAGAATATCCTCTAGATCAGTTGTTTGAAGAAACATTTCAATAAAGGATTTCGCTATTTACAGGTAATTAAAACTTAAAAACAGTGCACATTTGTTATAAAAATTCATGTCCATGTCAGAAATCTCTATACACTCAACACATTAATCTTTTGTGACAATAATAGAACTGTTAACATTTTCAAAGGTAAGTATTTTCAGATAAACGGTTACTTTTGTTAGCAATATTTAGACAAGGCGATGAGACCTTATTTGTTCTCTGCATTAAGTACTACTTTCATGAATAAATACTTTTTTAAATGTATATGCCGTTAGTTTGATGATCCAATGTTGGTGATATAATTATTATCTGGGATCTGGAAATATAAGCTTGAAGACTTACATAAATTACATGATATGATATAAACATAAAATAATGTATTTTATAATTTTTATAACATATTATACTGATAACAACTTCCGCTCTTTGATATTTTAATAATAACATAATTTCTGTTTCAAATTCACTAGTTCACAGAAAATCTATTCCCATTAGCTCTATCGTTATACAAATTACCTAGGTATTTCCGTATTAAATCATTATGTGCTGGGATATCATTAAACACAAACATTTATAAAAACATACGTCAATTATCTTACTGTAAAATATTTCCTTACGGAACATGATCTAGTTCACAGGTTCATAATTATGTTAGTTCTTGTTACTGTTAGTAAAACTATATATGAGGGCTCATTTTCAAGTTTCAAACCCTCAGATAAACAATAAACATTTGCTAATGTTATTAGTAACTTAAGAATTAAAAAAAGATTATAAAATTTGCAGATTTCTCGACAACTGCATGAAATATTTAAGTACTGTTTAAAAAGATTCTTCAAGAGGATGAAATTTTCAATAAAAAAACTCTGGACCTCTCACTCTATTACCAAACGGGACGCACGCCAAGCCTCAAATCCGTTTGTAATATTTGTAAAAATGGTTTTATACCTACTATTGAATATTAAGACATTTACAAAACCACTGTATTTTTTGTACATTGCACAAGCAGGTAAATCGCACGCAATCGCTAAGAAATTAATAAAGCCATAACAAAATGTATGCTCTATAAAAAATTTGCATAGCTAGCAAATTCATGATTTGGCTAGCTACGTCAAACAAGAACTAGTTACACTTCTACAAAAAGCAGAATTTGTCTTGCAAATGGATTAGTCGACTAATGTCGCTGGTCTGCCTATCCACAAACACTACTGGGGAAAAAGGTTTTAATAAAATAAATATATTTTTTGAAGAAAATAACCTCATTTGGAACGAACGATTGCAGTGACATTTATTCAGATGGGGCCAAGGGGAAGACGGGTAAAACAGCAGGAGCAACGCCACGAATAAAAAATAAAGCGTCTAATTGTAATTACAGCCATTGTATCCTGCATAGACAAGCACTTGCAATGAATCAAATGCCGCCAAATCTAAAATTAGTTATGGATGAAGCGGTAAAAGTAATTAATTTCATCAAATCACGACCGCTACAATTCCGATTGTTTTCATTATAACATATTTGTTCGAAACAGGATTCTCAACCGCAATAGACGCCGAACCTGATATGAGACTTCAACAGTCTTCTATCGAGCCTGATATTAACCAATTGATGAAAAATAAAAAACGGTTTCATACCTCCCATTAGTTTTCTTTTTTCTTTTTTAACCGACTTCCAAAAAGGAGGAGGTTATCAATTCGTCTACAACTTTTTTTTAATGTATGACGAGCGATTATTCAAAAACTGCTTGTGCAATTTTGATGATTTAAACTACATTATATTAACGAACATTACAGAAAGCTCCCATATAATTGTCTATAACATGAGATTTACATTTTTCTAGAAAATAAGAAAAAAAGTAAATAAGGGACTAGATGTCAGCGATTTTCAATAAATCTTCACTGTTTTCTCTAAAACTGCTCAAGCAATTTGAATATTATAAACTGTATTATACAAAGATATGATTCCGTACATTTTTCTATTACGTAAAACATAGCATTTTTCTGAAAATTGGAAAAATATATGCACAAAAACTGTAAACATCATGGTAAGTGTCAAATTTTCATAATAAATATCTAGATATGCCACGAAAGTACTGGGTGTTTGTAATGATTTTCATTTTGATACTTTTGTAGTCAGTTTATTTTTGAGAGGAAGTTAAGTTACAGTCGCGTGAAATTGCAGAAAATATTCCATTAGCTTATTAAAACGAAAAATTGTTATTCCGGCGTTCTCTTCTGTGTAGAATACGGTTGAAGGTGTGTGCGTGCGTGCATGTAATATTAGGTGGTACATAAGCAGTTATAAACATCGGATGCTTGAAATATAAGTTGGAATTGAATTATATTATTAATTATACAGGGTGGTTCTAAAAATATTGTATTAGGTAGCGCATATGTAGTTGCTAATACAAGGTGGTTTAAATAATAACTAGAGAGAGGATATTTGCGTTATAGAACGGAGAATAATTACAGTTATACAAAAGGCTTTAAAAATTGTCAGAAGCAGTTGAGTATACAGGATGCTTGAAATATAAGGTGGAGTATAATTACAGTTATACAGGGCGGTTTAAAAAAGTTATATAGTTTGGAACATAAGTAGTTGCTTAGACAAGGTGTTTGAAGTAAGGGTGGGGTAAAATTATTGTTATTGAGGGTGTATGAAAAATGTGTTATATAAGCATAAGCAGTTATGATATTTGAAGTATAGGACGTAGGACATAATTATATACATGGTTTAAAAAAAAAATTAGAAGTAGTTGCAAATACCGGGTGATTGAAATAAATTTATAGTCATAAAATGTGGTTCAAAAAGGTGTATTTTGTTATATAGGGTAGACCATGAGCAGTTGCATAAATGGAATACTAGACATATCGGGCGAAGTAAAATCATTGGTATACAGGAATAATTTAAACAATAGAAAAATAGAGTCAATGGTGTGGAGAGGATTTGTACTTTTACAGGGTGGTTTTAAAGATATCAGGACCGTTGTAATATTGTGTTAAGTTGAATTATAGCTGTACAAGGTGATTCAGAAAATGAAAGACCAATAAGTTATATAGGAGTGACCAGTACACAGAAGCATATACAGTGTGGATGCAATATAGAATGAATTAGTTACATTTATAGAAAGTGGTCCAAATAATAAAACAAATAAAAAAAAAGTGAAGATATATTTGGAAAATATAGACAAAGAATAAAAATTAGAGAGAGAAAAAGATAGAGAGAGGAAGATAGATAAGTATACGCAAAAATTGTCTATTGAATTGTACCTTAATTAAATCAGATAAAAAAAATATGTCTGAAAATAGTGATTGATTGCACACGGTTTCTAAACTGTTTTTATTTTAATTCACCTGAAGTCGGTTCTTTTTTAAATATAATTTATTATTATACTTGTTATATAGTAAAGTAAGTAAAAAGTAGTAATTGTTAATTTTAACTTTTATTTTGTTTATTAATAAATAATACACTTTTAAAAACTATTGTTTTATTTCACAAAAAAAGTTTTAAAACCGCTGTCTTAGAGTATGAATATTTGCGACTTACCAATTAATGCTTTCAAAAATTCTAGTAGTTAACTTAAATGTCATCAATCAAACTTTCATTTTGCAATTTACATTTTCAATACATATAAAGCCATTGACGACGAAGTCAGAATCGACTTTGAAACGTTTATTTTTTTCTTTCAATATACAGCGTTTCATGTCAATTATAGTGTTATTCCCAAGAAATCATAAAAATAATCTTTTCCATGTTTAGGGGTGACAACAGATCATACAATAGAGATAGCGATATTTCTGAGTGAGATTTTTTTAAAGATTATGATTAAATTCAGTATAGATTAAAAAATTACCATTCACATCAGATCCATGGAGAAGCCGTTGAACTTCTCTATCTTGAGATAAAAACTGTGCTAGCTTTGTTTCCAGTTCCTTTTCAGTGAAGGCCGCTTTCGGTGCCTGTAAATGTTACGTTTTTATTATATATACATAATAAATATAATAATATAAAAGGCCAAACAAAATATTCAGATAGAAGTTAAAATTAAAATTGCTTAAACATTGCAAATTTTTCAACATGGATTTGAAATTAGACAGTAGATTTTGTCAAAGCTCAATTTTGCATTTTCCTCTTTTTAGTGCTTGTTTACTATGAACTTTTTCCTATTTTCAGTCCTGTATATTCGTTTTTTATACTGTAAATATAAGTACTATTGTGAATAATTAAACCAAAAGAAGGGAAAAACCTATCAGTTTAATTATAATGATTTTTAGTACCTATTAGAGTCTAAAGGAAAGCGCAAACTGGACTGGACTTGACTGGAGTACCGGACCGCCGGACCAGACTACCGAGACAATTTCCCAATAGAATTGTCCATTTTGCACTTACTTTTTGGACTTCTATTTATGTAAAAAAACGGTTATTTTCACTACATACTACATACATTTTTTTATGAAATTAACAACATTTTGTGAACTATTTTAGAACGAGAGAGATATTTTTAACCGACTTCCAAAAAGGAGGAAGTTATCAATTCGTCGGCACGTTTTTTAGGGTTCCGTATATACAATATACGGATACCCTTATAATATCACTCCGGATTTCTGCCTGTGTCACATCACAGCAATTTTCTCCTAAACTACTGGACGGAAGAGGTTGAAATTTGGCACCAATGTATAGTTTGGTGACCCGATAAGGAGTACATATCCTAAAAGAAGAAATTTTGATTTTAGGGGTACTTTTGGGGGGAAAACTCAAAAAAATCGACCGTTCCCCCCCTGATATCCGAAACTACTGAGCCTAAAATTTTGAAAAAACAGGAAATATAAAACGTTGCCCGAACTTTACAGGAAACATAAGGAGAAACCATTAATATTAATTTTGGGGGGCAAATTATAGAATTAAATGAAAATTTAAAAATATATTTTTTTTCAAACACATCATGTAATACATCAAATGAAAGGTCCCATTCTGAGGAACACAAATATATATTTTTTCATATTTAAAAAAATTGTTAAAAATATATTAACGAAAATATAGAAAAATTTACCCATTCCCTCCCCCTTATCTCTGAAACTATAAATCATGAAGTATTGAAAAAAATTAGAGGTATAGGATCCGACCTGAAGTTTACTGGAAAAATAAGGAGAAATCTCTACTTTTAATTAGGGGGGGGCAAACTACAGAATTAAATGGAAAATATAAAATTGAAATTGTTTCTAACGCATCATGTTATATATCAAATGAGAGGGCTCAGCATGGCGAAAACAAATATATTTTTTTCATATTTTTAAAATAAATAAATTAAAAGATATTAACACAAAAAATCTACCCATTCCCCCCCCCCTTATCTCTGAAACCATAAGCTGTAAAATTTTGAAAAAATAGAGGTATAGCGCCTCACCTGAACTTTACTGGAAAAATAAGGAGAACCCTCTAATTTTCATTTTGGGGGGCAAATTATAGAATTAAATGGAAAATAAAAAATTATAATTATTTCTGAGGGATCAAGTAATATATCAAATCACAGGGCTCATTATGACCTCTACAAATATATATTTTTAATTTTTTTAAATTGAATATTTTAAGATATATTAAAAAATGTATTTAAAAAAATTACCCACTCCTCCCTTTATTCCCCAAACTATAAGACCTAAATTTTTTTGTTTACAGGAAAAATACGAAGGAATCCCTAATATTAATATTGGGGGCCAAATAATAGAATTAAACAGAAAATATATTTTTTTATATTAACATAAAGATATATAAAATTCTCATTTCTCGCTTCATTTCCGAAACCATACTAGCTAAAATTTTGAAAATAAATACGGGTACTGGGGCTCACTTGAAATTTATAAGAAAAATTATTAGAAAACCCCCATAGTAATTTTAGTGACAAATTATACAATTAAATGGATAATAAAAATTAAATTTTCAAACGCATCATGTAATATATCAGATAAAAGGCTCATTATGTGAATTAGAAATATAACATATTTTTAAATCATTTGTTTAAAACGTATTAACAAAATATTAAACATCGACTTAATTCGCACTTTAGAAACTACACTATTTAAATTTTGAAAAATATATTTTATTTGTATTTTCAAATAATTTGAATAACAGATTTAATAATTTTCCAATCTACAGAGCCTCATAATTCAGACAGTAGATTATAAAAGGCTTCCCTGAAAGTTTATTAGTAAAACAAAACTCTAATGTTAATTTTTGGGGACCAAATTAGAAAATTAAATACATATGTATTCTTATAAAAATCAAGCGAATCCTGAAGTAGATAAAATAAAAAGTCTATGTGTGGAAAATGAAAGTGTATATTCTTTATAAATTTAAAACACTTCCTTTAAAAGATATTAGGGTAAATATAAGAAAATGCACTCATTCTCTGCTTGCCTGAAACTGGAATGTTAGAATCTTGATGGTGGTACGGAACCTCTAGTATGCAAGGAATGTTACAGAAAGGTACCAAATAATTTTGTATAACGTGAGATTTACGGTTTTTCAGAAAATCAGTAAAAAGAGTAATTAAGAGACTACACTTCAGTGAATTTCAATGAATTTACACTGGTTTCTCTAAAACGGCTCAACTTTAACGTAAAATACTATTTACCTAGGCTTACAGCTTTGCTACACGAAATACAATTGCTTCATCTGTGAGTGGGATAGCAGAGACAGAAAAAATCGTTGTACGTTCCTGGATCCAAAAATTTCCTGTTTGAGGCTTAGATCGATCCGAAAAATATTCTTTTGCCACCTCTACTTATTAAATTAGAACCCTTTTAAAATTTTGTGAAAGCTATGGTTCAAAAATGGTGTTGGTTTTACTTATTTGAAACAAAAATTCCCTAAAATCCGTAGGCCAAAGATCAAAGAAAGAATGTTTCTTGGGCCATAGATTAGGGAAGTGCTGTAGGATTCGGAATCTGAACAGCAATTGACTTCAACGGAAAAAAGCGCGTAAAACGCATTCATAGATGTAGTTGAACATTTTCTAGGAAATATCATGGCTGAAAATTATCGCCATGTGGTGGCTAATCTAATTAAATCGTAAAAAAATGGGTTGCAATATGTCTTGAAAAATTCACTTCCTCAACACACATGTGGTCATTTTCATCCAAACCATGGCGCTGTTAGTGGTGAACACGGGGAGCATTTCCACCAGGATATTTTACACATGGAAAACTGTCCTAAGGAAAGTTCAGCAACATGTTGGCAAATTACTGCTGGACATTGAAAAGGGACTTGCCAAATGCTAACTAACTATGGGAGGAAATCCTAAGTAAGTATCCATTTTTTACGATTTATTTGCTGAACCCGCATTTCATTCGGTTGTTAAAAAAAATTAGACGCAATAGAAAATATCTGAGCTTAGATTCGAAATCAGCACAAAAAATATCTCTAGTATCACCCAACAACATGTCTAGGGACAGTGTTATTAGTATTGTTATTGTTAGTAACGTGAGTTTAATATATACTATACTCGTATCTAGAAGTAAATTTGCTTAACTGAAATACATAATCTGTATAAATAGTATAAATACGTATATAAAATTGTGATTATCTCAATGTACGGATGTTTCTTGGTGTGGGCATCACGTAAAAAACACTGAACTAATTTTGTTGAAACTTTCATTAATGAAAAGTCTATAATTAGTCTTAAAATCTGGTACACATTTTATGGCGCTGCATTGAAGGAAACTGGAGATGTAAAGAAAAACCTCAACTATGTTGAATAATACAAAGACTGTATGTAATGACTTCTAGCGCACGCACCAAATATTATATATTGTTACGAAATTTTCCCAAAGCCGACCCTGTGTCCTTTCAGCACGACAACAAACGCTTTACGATAAAAAAATACGATTCTCGAAAAGACTCGGCAGCGGAAGGAGCGATGATTATTTTCTACTGGAGAATTCCACGGGGATTATAAAAGAAGCACGCCACGATCGCAGTTCAGTGATACCGCGACGACTAGCTTATATGGGATTATTATTGTATTTTTGAATCAGCTGTTTGAATGTAAATAAAGTTCTAGAAAAGTGACAGTGAATATTAGTTTTATAATTTTTAAATTGAACCCACGAAGTATATTGCAATATTTACATTAATATTTAATTAAAATTGGAAAAAAACTTAACTTTTAAAAGACTCCAGAGACGTAGTGGTTCTAAATTCGGCTGAATTTTTGTACATACATGCATGTTACCCGATATTTTCATTGATTTTGATGGATTTTTGTGAATTTTGTCAGGCGATTAGATCAATTTGGTCAGGTCGGCGGGGAAATCGGAAGGTGTGTAATGGGAACAGTTCTTTATGATTGGAACACTAGCCTGACGGCCGGTTCCCGATATCGACTTCCTCTATGAGTTGATTGTAGGTTGAACACTGCGAACGGACTAACTGTCAAGATCTGGACATGTGTAGCATGTAGCAAAAACACCGTGAGTACCAAAGGTTCCTTTAGTAAACCACCCACATTCGACGGCAGTTCATCTTGGCCCATGTATAAACGGCAATTTGAGGCCGTGGCTACAGCTAATGGATGGGATAATCATGAAAAATCCACATCTCTGGTAATTTCCTTAAGAGGTCCGGCCCTAGAACTCCTCCAGAGCATTCCAGTCGATGAACAAGGCAATTTCGACAAGATCATCGCTATCCTAGACAAACGTTACGACAATCAATCCTTGAGCCAGGTATACCAAGTCCAACTGAGTGGAAAAACGCAAAAATCCGATGAAAGCCTTCAAGAATTCGAAGCAGAGATTAGACGGTTAGTACACTTGTCCTACCCAGACCTGCCAGAGGAAACGAAAGACCAGTTGGCCACGCAGAGTTTCATAAACGGCATCAGAGATGTGGAAGTACAAAGAAATTTAAGACTGAGTGGCGTCAAGAAAAGTAGTGAAGCTCTACTTCGGGCTTTGGAAGTAGAGGCCGTCCTGAACATGTCTAAGCCGAGGGTCCGAGCAGTTTCCTTCAACCAGGAAGAGTCAGAGTCACAATTTCAAGCGCTGCTAGCTGTCTGAACAAATTATTAGACCGGTCACAAAGAACTGGCACCAGAGGGGCATGTTACGGCTGCGGACGGACAGGGCACTTCCAACGTAATTGTCGAGTGAGGCCACCTGAACGATCACCGACCAGGGGTAACCAACAGAACAGCCACATGTCCAGGGACCGTCAGTCAGTCAGCATAGGGGGGCGAATGCTGACTGTCCCTCCACCAGCCCCCAAAACGTTATCCATCCGGGGATTTTGCCGAGATAGCGGCAGCCTAGTCATCAGAGGCACCATCAACGGGCGAGCAGTTACCATCACCATCGATACCGGCGCCGCTGTGTCCATTGCCAAGTCCAGGGTTTTGAGAGCATCAGAAATTCGGCCAGTTACCAATAACATCCAGCTCAGAACAGTCACCGGCGAGTCCATGTCAATACAGGGTGAGGCAGATGTCGTGCTACAGATAGGGGACAACATGATCCGGCATAGGGTCCTGGTGGCGAATATTGAGGACGATTTTATACTGGGAATGGACCTAATTAGCCAGCATGGATTTATGTTCGACCCAAGATATGATGTTCTTCGGTTCCTGAATGAGGAATTTGTATTGACACGGCCCGTCAACACATCAGTCACGCCCATAAAAATTGTGGCAAAGTCTTCAGCTAGAATTCCCGGTCGAACAGAACAGATTATGCATGGGCAGCTAGACAGCAATCCTGGGAGCTGCGTTGGAATGGTGGAGCCCGTACACTCAGCTCATGACTACTTAGTTGGACGGGCTATAGTTGAAACCGGACGAGATATACCAATCAGAGTCCTGAATTTGTCCAACAACGACATCAGAATTACCAATGGTCAAGAGATAGCTTGTTTCGAGCCAGTAGAGACCATCATCAATTGCGAAGAAGAGTACAGACGTCGGTGAAGGAGACAGGGCCCGATAAAGAGTTCCTACAACAGTTTGCTGACCACTTAACACACTTGACACCAGAGAACCAGAAAAAAGCCAAGCAATTTATCACAAAACACTGGCAAATTTTTAACAGTAAAAATGGAACCACCGGTCGCACCAACATCATCCAGCATCGAATAGATACCGGAAAGGCTCAGCCCATCAGAATACCACCTAGACGACTACCATTGGGGCAACAACAGGCAGTGGAGGAAAACATCGAGTCCATGTTACAAAATGGAGTTATTGAGCCATCCATCAGTCAATGGTCTGCTCCCGTCGTGCTAGTTAAAAAGAAGGATGGAACCACTACCCCGAATCGATGACACTTTGACCACACTAGCAGGCTCCCGTTGGTTCTCCACACTAGACCTAAAAAGTGGATATTGGCAGGTTGGTCTGCACGCAAACGACAGAGAGAAGACAGCGTTCTCCACCAGTAAAGGGCTGTTTCAGTTCACGGTCATGCCCTTTGGGTTATGTAATGCACCCGCTACATTTGAGAGGCTAATGGAGTATGTACTGAGCGGGTTAACATGGAAGACGTGCTTAGTGTACCTCGACGACATTCTAGTCATGGGCCAGACATTCGACGACCATCTGAAGAATCTGGGCGAAGTATTCTCCAGAATTAATAACGCCAACCTGAGACTCAATCCGAAGAAGTGTTCCTTGTTTCAAAAAGAAGTAGAGTTTTTGGGCCACGTAGTGTCCGAGTCAGGAATCCGCACCAACGAAGACAAGATAGAAGCCATCCGCGATTGGCCAGTTCCAAGAGACAAACATGAACTCCGAAGCTTCTTGGGCCTATGTTCATACTACCGGCATTTTGTTGAGGGATTTGCCACCATCGCCGCCCCTCTACATCGGCAGACCACTGATAAAGAGACCTTCCATTGGAATCAGGATTGCGAAACATCATTCAGGCGACTGAAGGCAGCACTATGTTCCAGCCCAATCCTAGCCTTTCCTACACAGTCCGGCAAGTTCATCTTAGACACCGACGCCAGCAACACAGGTTTGGGGGCCGTCCTATCCCAGGTGCAAGATGGTGAAGAGAGGGTGATCGAGTACTACAGCCGTGGATTCTCGAAGCCAGAAAGAAATTATTGCGTCACCAGAAAAGAACTTCTTGCAATAATAAGGGCTGTGGACCATTTCCATAAATACCTGTATGGTCGCCATTTCTTAATCCGAACAGATCATGCCGCACTCAAATGGCTGCTGGACATGAAGACACCGGAAGGACAACTGGCCAGATGGATGGAGAAATTACAGCAATACGACTTCAAGGTGGAACACCGTGCCGGCCGGTTGCACAATAATGCCGATGCCCTATCCAGAAGACCCTGTAGAGCTGAAGGCAAGCATTGTCTAAAGACGGAACAGTGAGAGGGTATCTCCATCAGGCAGATTCGAGTGCAGGCCAATGAAGACTGGACAACGGAACAGTGCATCCAGGACCAAATGGCTGATCCAGACATCGAACCAATCTTGTCACTCAAAATGAGAGGGGCACCCAGGCCACGATGGGACGAGGTAGCTAGATACTCCGGCGTGCTGAAATCGTTATGGGCTCAGTGGGACTCTCTATGAGTAGACAATGAAATGCTCAAGCGAGTTTGGGAAAGCGCTGATGGACGAGAAACCAAGTCCCAACTGGTAGTTCCGAAGAAAAAGGTACCAGCCATCCTGACCGAAATACATGATGGGATTACCGGAGGCCACCTGGGCATGAATAAAACCCTAGACAAAGTTCGCCAGCGGTACTACTGGGTGAATTACTTCGAAGACGTCAGAACTTGGTGCCGCAAATGTGCCACATGTGCCGCCAGTAAGGGCCCAA
The DNA here is from genome assembly GCA_034190945.1 of Octodonta nipae. Classification (NCBI taxonomy): domain Eukaryota; kingdom Metazoa; phylum Arthropoda; class Insecta; order Coleoptera; family Chrysomelidae; genus Octodonta; species Octodonta nipae. The sequence continues at coordinate 41,719,765 of CM067221.1, read as the reverse complement.
AGACCCGGACCAAGGGCAGAATGCAGCAGTACAATGTGGGCGTCCCATTTGAGAGAATCGCCAGCAGCAAATGGCCTGAGGCATATGCGATACCCAACCAAGAGGCAACCACGGTAGCGACGGTGCTAGTAGAACAACTATTCAGCCGGTTTGGCGTCCCGATGGAATTACATTCAGACCAGGGACGTAACTTCGAATCGAATGTATTCCAGAAGGTCTGCACGATGTTGGGGATCAGGAAAACGAGAACAACACCATTACACCCACAGTCAGACGGAATGGTGGAAAGATTCAACAGGACCTTGGAACAACACCTATCCAAGGTCGTCAGCAATAACCAGCGTGATTGGGATGAGCATATTCCCCTATTCCTGTTGTCATATCGCTCTGCTGTACATAATAGTACAGGCCTGACCCCAGCCAGGGTCTTATTCGGAAAGGAGCTGCGATTACCATGCGACTTGGCATTTGGCTCCCCCGAAGAACCTCCTCAAGACATCGACGACTATGCCGACCAGCTCCGACATAACCTGCTGGCAATACACGAATTAGCCCGAACGCAGATGTTGGCCACCAGTGACCGGATGAAGACGCGATACGACCTCAAGGCCAATTCAGTCGGGTTCCAGGAGAGGGACAAAGTCTGGTTGTACAACCCCCAACGGAGCAAGGGTAAATCCCCAAAGCTTACACCCGCCTGGGATGGTCCATACGAGGTGGTCAAGAGGCTTAATGACGTCGTCTACCGGATCCGTCGAAACCCCAAGGCTAAATTGAAGGTGGTTCATTTAGATCGACTAGCTCCCTACCATGGAGAGGATGTTTCTGATCGGAACGATCAGAATTTAGGGGGGGGGGCAGTGTTACGAAATTTTCCCAAAGCCGACCCTGTGTCCTTTCAGCACGACAACAAACGCTTTACGATAAAAAAATACGATTCTCGAAAAGACTCGGCAGCGGAAGGAGCGATGATTATTTTCTACTGGAGAATTCCACGGGGATTATAAAAGAAGCACGCCACGATCGCAGTTCAGTGATACCGCGACGACTAGCTTATATGGGATTATTATTGTATTTTTGAATCAGCTGTTTGAATGTAAATAAAGTTCTAGAAAAGTGACAGTGAATATTAGTTTTATAATTTTTAAATTGAACCCACGAAGTATATTGCAATATTTACATTAATATTTAATTAAAATTGGAAAAAAACTTAACTTTTAAAAGACTCCAGAGACGTAGTGGTTCTAAATTCGGCTGAATTTTTGTACATACATGCATGTTACCCGATATTTTCATTGATTTTGATGGATTTTTGTGAATTTTGTCAGGCGATTAGATCAATTTGGTCAGGTCGGCGGGGAAATCGGAAGGTGTGTAATGGGAACAGTTCTTTATGATTGGAACACTAGCCTGACGGCCGGTTCCCGATATCGACTTCCTCTATGAGTTGATTGTAGGTTGAACACTGCGAACGGACTAACTGTCAAGATCTGGACATGTGTAGCATTATCATTCGATACACTGATAATAATTAGATACTTTAGACGCAATTCAACTGACCCAAGCAATTTTATTTTTCCGACTGCCTTGGGATATTGGAGGACCACCTTGTTAATCTGACATAAATACATTGCTTTTTATTATTTGGAGGCAATTGATGGGAATTGGTTATAAAACGCCTGTTCATAATGTTTTTTATTTTTGTATGACCAATCTTCAGTCGAGCATGGCGCATATTTTTTAAAACACCCTGCATATAGTACCTAATTAATATTTTGATAGCCTTTTAATGTTCAGTTAGTTTCTTGTTTCATAAAATAAAGTTTCTTTCGTTACATGAAAGACAATCACAAATAGAGAGAAATTGGTGTCTTCGTCCACATGTTTTTATAATTATATTAACGTTATATTATTAACTTGATATACATTCAAATGTAATGATATTGCCTTTAATACTTATTCCATCTCTACCAAATATATATATAGTTGAAAAGCATCGCTGTCTTTTTAAAATTATCTACATCCAGAAGACTTTAAATTAGGGGCCAGGTAAGGGTATCATCACAGAGAAAGATCGATTTGCTAATAATGAAGGTAATATTTTTTTCCGTTTCGAGGACTTGCTGTTAAATTATTAAGCAATGGTTGGGCGAAACAACGATTGGTTTAAGAATTACATTTGTTCGCAAAATAGTCGTTTGTCAAATATTATAATATATTTTTATTAGTATAGTGAAACAGCAAAATAAAATATTAAATTAATTTACTTATTATTGAAACATGCAAACATATCATTAAACTTTTCTCCGTCAAGTGTGATTCTAAAATGAACCATCTCCAGGCGTCACCCGATTCGATCTTCGGACTTTAGCTTTAATAAAATTTTTAATAATTACCTTTGATTTTTTTAGTTAATCAACCATTTTTTAAATCATATGCCTCGTAAATGATCGCCTAAGGTTTTCTTTAAGTTTCTTTATGATAGGATTTATAATTTCCGCATTGTACATAGGAAACGGCAAACTTTTTACATTCAGATTAAAAAATATTTCCGCCCCTAATATCTCTGTGAAATTTAAGACAATAATAAGTACTAATTAGTATAAACAATAATTATTTTATAAAAAATGATTACTGAATAACCAGAACGAAATTTAAACACTTACAATTAATGTTTATTTATTGATTTAGTTGATTTGTAACGGAAATACGAATATTAAATAGATAATCCATACGATTAATTGGTAAAAAATTTGTATGTGTAGTTGTACTGATATTCGATAGAATCATAAGGTTATCTGAAAACAACATTGTTTTTATCAACTGTATTTTATTTTTATCAATATTTCTTACTATAGTTTTAATGTCTCATTATGGTTTATCATTCATCAGTTTTAAAAAAAGATATAGAAATACTACACAAACCTGAGCGCGCCCCCTTTACCTCCCCATTCATAAAGAGAAATGTAACAATAAATGTTGAAGAAAATATTGCTTCCTCAAAAACTTTCAAAGCTATTTGAAAAATAACACATTTTCTTTTCAGCGAAATAACCGTTTTTTATGTACTTAATGTCAGAATTAATATAACGAACAGTTTAGGAAATCTGAAGCTCGTTATGGTCGAAAAGGAACGTTGTCACTATAACGCAAAAAAGTAGGACATAAAGCGATAAGGACTCACAAAACATTTAATAACTTTACGTTCTATCGTAACGTTATAATATAACGAGTTATAGAATACAGCTGCTTATAGGGATTCAGGAACTTGTTATGTTCAAAACGGAACGGAACGTTGTGTAACTATTACACAAAAAATTAGGGGTCACAAAACATTTAATAATTGTGCCTTCTATTGCAAGGTTTTAATATAAGGAGTTATAGGGATGACAACTCAAGTATAACGAGAATAGTAGCTTTTACCATAGAGTTATTGACAGCTTTCCTAACTACTTAAAAAACAGTTGAATGGCTAGCTCCGGATTTGTTATAGTATAAGTAATTGGAACCTCATAATTCATATGAGTGAAAATTAGTAATTTGTATATTTCATTATTATTTAATAAGATCCCATCTACCATATCTCATGCTTGTGGGGAAGTCTTGAAATTATAATGCTAAGCGGCCCACTATGGGTCAATTGGCATTTTTTTTTAACGGAAACCTAATATCTTGACGAAAAATAAAGATTTTCAAACAATTTGTTTTTTTTTTTTAATTTAGAATGTCATCCACTATTATAGGAGTAGAAATAACGGGTGAAATTATGCACATTTCCAATTCGATTTTTTTTCTTTTGTTTATGGTATATCTCAAAGATAAATAGAAATATTTATACACATGTTATTTTTAAATTTTTGACTTATTAATATAGATTAGAAAAATACTTATTGCAAAGCTATCTTCCCAAAATTCCCAATATATACTAAACAGTAGTTTTTGGCAATTTAAAAAATAAATTGTTGCGATATCTCTATATTTTGTCAAGATATTACGTTTCCGTTAAAAAAATGCTATTTGCCCCACAGTGCGACTCTTCAGACCAAGTCCAACCCAGCGCACATATTTGATAATTTGGGCTTTTTTTTTTCATTAAATACTACTTCTTAATTACTTTTATGTTTTTTTTTTAGGCAATAACACCACAATAGAAATAAAACGACGTATATTGCAGGAATACCAAACGTTTCAAAGTCTATTCTGACTTCAAATATTCATTTTGCAATCTACATCAATAAATATAGCCATTGACAACGAAGTCAGAATAGACTTTGAAACGTTTGGTATTCCTGCAATAAACGTCGTTTTATTTCTATTGTGGTGTTATTGCCCAAAAAAACATAAAAGTAATCAAGAATATGCCACAAACAACGTTTAGAAGACCATACTACTACTTGTTTCTAAATAATTTGTTGGTTTTTGATATCGTCTAGACTTTCTCGATTATAGGTATAAAAAAAATATATGATGATAGCAAGACCAAACTACTTTCATATTTTTATAGAAAAAAAGTGAGTAAAGAATATTTTATAAAATTGTTAATTTTTTTATTGCTTAGAGTATAATCTTTATCCCTTGGAACAATTTATAAATTATTCAGTAGTAACTGGTGGCCTTTCATAAAAGTATTGTTTTTCCGACTTTTTTAGTTGTACTTCATTTGTAATTTGAGGTGTGTGATTATGTAAATAAACATTAAAATGTTCACAGATATACTCTATATATTCTTAGAGCCTATAATTTATTTTACTTACTTCAATTTCCATTTAATTGACTTTAAAACTCTATGGTTCTTTCATTGCCAAAGAATTACTTTCTAAATTGAACTGGAAAAGAAGCAAACCTAATCAATTAGGAATGCAAAGATTGCAAAGAACTAGTCAAAGTCGCACTAGCTCTTTTCTTGGAACTCTTTAACCAAGTGTGTGTTCTCCATTTAGTAACTTAATCTTTTATACAAACCGAAGTGCTTTGAAATCCAGCCAGCTTCATGGGTCGATAGCGAATTTAAACTTTATAATAATAAATATTACAAACTTGACGTTGCTACTGTTATAGAACTTCCAACTTAATATTTCATCATATTTTTTTCTTAAGTATATTAAAAATTAAACTAAATGTGTAACCATTTGTTTATTACTATCGGTTTAAAATGGACAGTTATTTATCAAAATTGTTCTTATTTAGTGGCAAGGTGAGAAATGCAAAAGGTTTAATTGCCAGGTTTTATGCAGATATCATTCTGGTTGTATTATTTACCACGGGTAAAAAAAAACATGTCAAATAAAGGCTTCAACTATTTCAAAGTTTGATATAAAAAGTTAGTTAATTTTCCACTTAATAGCAATTTTGATAAAGTATGTATGGGTACGAGGTAGTTTGGTTGCCAAAGAATAAGAATAGTGTTTTTCACAAATTAAAACGTTTAGGTTGTAAGAGTATCAGTATAATAATAAGTATAAATGTTAAAAACAATAATTTAGTCAGTATATTAATTAATAATTAATAAATAAAATTTTCAAAGAACTGGAATTGTATAGAACAGAATTTGCTGATCGTGTATGTTTAAGTGATTAGTATATTAAACGTACAATGATATAACAATATAATCAAATAAGGATAGACATGTCAGTTTTTTACATCGAAAACAACCATTTAATCAAACAATCAGTAAAATTATAACCTCTACAAACAATCGACGACCACCTTAATTCTATTGACACAGCCATAATAGACAAAGTAATCTCTTTTTTTGTTTACCAGAAATGTCAAGCTTTAGTATTAGTATACCCTAATAAGACGCGAAACGTATTTCGGGTTTATTGGTTTCGTAAAATGTTGCCCTTAGAATTTCTTCTTAATAAAAATATTTTAGTTTGCTAAACACTATTAAATATTGTATCAATTACCGGCATGATTTCTGGTAGCGTGTACGAGCACTTGGATCTACTGGCATGGATCGGCTAACAATAAGGTCCTGTCATATTGAATAAGGATATAGTTAAGTCCGCTTTTAAGGTTATCATTTACATATTTTTAATAATATGCTACGAAAGCTTTAGGAATTGCCTTCCTAACAGCAGATATTTGTGAAACATGTCTACCACCATTAATGATTACTCTGATAACAAGAGCTGAGAATTTATCCTTTTCAAGGATAATCTTGGCTATTGCATTTTATCTTTTTCTTGCCTCTACCTGGACTATGAGGACGTCTAGGTAATACGACGAATCTGGTTTAATTTATAGGGAAATATTAATTACCAAGTAGTTCTATAGTTATCAGATAAATAACATTATTCATATACATCAATCCACAAATACTTTGAATGCAATATTTTGATTTACGTTTTAATCCAGAGATCTAAGGTTATTAAAATTCAAAATTTGAATATGATAGTTGTCGCCGGTTATGTACATCCAACAATCATAATTCTAGGAAATTCTGCTAAATACATGGAAATAGATTTTCTTTCATTCGTTAGTTTGCCTAATACCTATGGAATATGCACCTATAAAAGTCAGAAAAATATTGTAATAGAAATAATTTCGGACCTGAAAGCCAGATCTAAATATTGTAAATAAATCAATACATGGTCCCTTTATCCATTGCATAAACAATAAATATATATGTTACATAAGTTTATAACATGAACTTTGGGTGAACTTATGTAGCAACTGTATTTCATCGTTCCCAGCTGACTCAGCGAACACGTGCAGTGTCACATTGCAGTCCCGCCGAGCATCCCTGGGAATCGCCGTGTCGACAGTGCCGATTCAGCATTCATTATCTTATAAATTGTAGAATTTCACTTAGTCTTTATTCAGTATTACTCAGTTGCTCTGTCAGTTTATATTGTTATTTTCATTTACATTTTTAAAGTTATAATTTTTGTATTGTTATTAATAAAATCTTTTTTAAAAAGTTAATATTGAGAGGTGTGATATAACATATATTTAGGGAACATCCACAAATTACGTAAAATATTTTAGGGTTGGTGGGTGTCTGCTAATATCTTACGAAATCTTATATGGGGGTGGGTGGGTGTTTGAAAAGAATTTTATGTAAAATTTTTAAAAATAATATTTGCTTTAATTAAATATTATCAATATTTACATTATACTTGATAAACATTTTTAATTATGAATATACTTATAACATTAACAATATTTGATTAATTATATAATAATCTAACTATTTTACTTATTTCATGCATTTATTTACAATAACGTAAAAACTGATTAAGGAATATATTAAAAAATGCGAACATATATAAAAATATTTCAGTCTTAAACATGTAACTCTTCGTAAGCCCTATCCAATTTAAAAGTTTTGATATGTATATAAAATTGGAGCAATAAAATTTTGAATAGGGTGCCGAAAATATTATTTAGGATGACAAAAAAAGTTAACGTCAATATGTGAACCCTTAATTTTAATATTAACGGGTCCCTCACAGCGAATTTCCATTTTTTTTTTCGACACGCATCTTTCACATAAATCTTTTAAACAGTTATCTGAAAAATACAATAAATACATATTTTGTAGGGGAATCAATGATTACGTGGAAACAGTTTGATATACGAAAATTTACAATCAGATCTTTTTTGTAGATAGTTTAATTTCCTTGGAAAATTTCAGACACATATTATTTAGAAGAGTGGAGAGCAAGATCCGTGTAAGAATATTAAATTCACGATGACAGACCACTTATTATTAAAATTAAGGCCTCAAATTTTGACGTTAACATTTTTATTGTACACATAATATTTTCGGTATTCCACTAAAAAAATTGTGATTTTAGCTTTAGGTGGGGGACAGAAAAACGTCAAAATTCACCGTACATAATTTATGGAGATGTTCCCTTAGCAAACTAAAATCTTTCAGTTAAGCCAAACGCACATAAAAATCTTATGCAATTTCGTTCGGGCTGTGCTTACATTAGGTTCTGTCACCCTGCAAATGTGAGCTTAATATTTGACAATTTTTTTGCTGTGCTGATCAGAAATGTTATATTAGACATCTAGGCTTTCAATCTGCTATCATACTGTAAATTAGAATTACAAAAAATGAAGTTAACAGAAAGAGAATTTGGTCAGGTCTACTCGAAATTTGTATCCTTTCTCTACGAAATGTGTAAGCAAATTGCTTTGTTATACAGTTATAGGCTATATATAAAGTTTCAACACCATAGCTCATCGGGAAGTTAGTTTGATTCCAAACTTTTTTAATATACTTTAAAAACAGGGTAGAAATTCAGAAAAAATATTGACTGGCCCAGTAGTATCTGGTGACCTTTCTTTTATAGAGGAAGACGATAGCCTTCCTCTAAACAAAATTAAAACTACTAACTAAATATTGAAAAAACTGTTTGCTTTATTGTACAGATGAAGAAAACTAAACAAACATTTCAGAAATGTTTACATTAACAGAAGATTTTGGAAAATATGTCACCAGTTCAAAAGCTTAGTTCCCCATTGTAATAAACCTTCAACAAAGTTAATTAATATTTGAAAGAGTTTAGATAAAAGTATTTATGAGACATTATCTATAGCTCCCTTGAACGAATTATAAAAAATACTGTATTTAACAAGTCTAATTGATGCAAATATATACTTTAAAAACAGTTTAACAATAAAAGCTTATCAGAGTTACAAAAAAATAACTTAACTCAATTTTCTGGAAAATGTTAAAAAAGGTAATATCCCAATTTGTGAAAAAGTTTTTTAAAATCTAATGGAATAATCATAAAAAAAGGAAAATCTTACCCCTTGTGCGACTTCAGAAATTATGAATGCAACAACAAAAAGCAGCAACAACTTCACCATTTTTGCCGTTCAACAAGCGCCGGGTTCACCGGAAGGCAATAAATTGAAATGATCGAAATTAAGGAATCACAATTTATATAACCTCGGAAAAGGATGTGCACCAGTGACGTACAAACATGTAATGTTGATTCAGTCTTTAAATCTTTGAGTCATGATGAATGATCTCATTAACAAATCATCAAACAGATGACATTGCTGGGGTGCAAGTTTAACTCCTTCAAGGACATTAGATAGACCGTAAAATAATCACATAACATGAAATTATAAATGTATTGTTAAAAAATGCTGAAAAGTTGTTTGTATAACATTTAATACTGTACTTAATGTTTACCGGCATAGGTAATTTCAATTGTTTGGAAATTTCAATTGGATAGTACTTGCGAATACACTGTACGTAGCTTGATTCGAGCAACATTTCTCTAAAGATGCACTCTGCTAGAAAGAGCTCACTATTTGTTAATGGTACATTTTCATAATTATAAGGGAAAAAATCAACCGTTATCTGAAAATATTTTTCTTTATTTTATATAAACTATTTTATTTTGCCTCTTCATTAGGGTTGTATCTTCTCAATTTTTTCTTGCAACATATATCCATTTGGAATTGTAAGTGAAGAAGAAAGTAAAGTAGAGCAATTTTGAAACATTGCCCGTATTACTGGTTGTCTCCACAGAATTTCTTCCTGGCACATATTCCGAGAGAACAAGATGCCTCACTGCACTTTGTTCCCCATTTAATATTTCGAATAATTATCTGTTGCAGGTAAAAACGAGGAGAGAAAACTCTATTGAACAGCTAAAATAATCAAAGACCTCCTCAACAATCTATCCGAATTTTGAAATGAAAATAAGCAAGTGAGTAAAATATCAAATTGAAACGAAGATCAACTTATTAATGTTGATCTTCTTTTTCTTCTAACCCCCGACTTGACCATACGATGTAAGGCAGCATATTCCCTCGAAGTTTCGCATAGCGTGACTTTAGAGAAAAATTCATTAAACCCCATGTATACTACATGTCAAAAGAGTTTAGCTCTGTGGGAGCCCTTGCCAGGTTATCAGACCCTTGGTTGGCGTCGTGGCTGCAGTTTCCCATGTATTTTCTTACCGTCCGGGCTATTCCTAACAGGACGGCATTTGCATTATTTTGTAAAGATCTTCGTCCGGCCGAGGTATTTTATATTGTTTCAAAGATGTTTTGGGACTACTCCTGTTGTTGACATAACAATTAGTATATTTCATGTGTTGTTCATGTCCCACTGTCTCTTTATTTGAAATTCCAAATCCCTTTATTTGGTTATTTTTCAGCCTGTTTAATATTTATATTATTGTTGTTAGGGATTGCTAAGTCAATTAAGGTTGTTTTTCTAGAGACTTTATCTATTGAAACTATATCTGGTCTATTGTGAGCAATAGTCTGGTCAGTCAGTATCGTGCGGTCCCAATATAGTTTGTAGTTGTTATTGTCTAAAACAGATTCTGGTTTGTAGTAGGGTATTCTTACCGACTATGATAGTTCAAGTTTCAGTGCTAGTTCCTGCTGCAGTATTTTTGCCACAGCATCATGTGTTTTGTATTCAGTTGCAGCAAATGCTTGACAACACCTGTGATGTACTGGATAGTTTTAGATGTTTGGCAACCATATCTGCATCTATCGTTGTTGATAGAAGGGTCTTTAACGATGTACTTTAGATAGTTATTAGTTGAAATGACTTGATCTTGGATTTCTAATATAAAGCCTTCCGTTTCAGGGAACATATGACCAGAAATCAACCAGTAGTTCGACGCTGAACTGTCGACATTATCTTCGTTGACGTCATTTATATGTCTTCCATGAAGGGGCTTCTCTCTCCATTTGAACAGTTTCTGACTACTTGACTGGTGGTGCAATTGACCTTGTTGTGCTGTCAGTCGCAGTGGTGCTGAGTCATCAACTTGGCATATGACTATGTGTGGATCAGAAAATTCTGCGAGTTTTTGGAAATGGCTACGCAAATTAGAAATTTGTTGGTCTAGCAGTTTGCTTATATCGCCCAATCCTCTTCCTCCTTCATACCGTGACAACGTTGTACGTTCGACAGAGGATTGTGATTTTGAGCTTTTGTTAGTAGAACTCAAACGTTTTTTTGTTCAATGTCAGTCTTGCACCAATTAACTATTCTGAATGATAAACTGAGCACTGAACACGCTTAGGTGTTAATAGCCTGAAACAGATTTTTACGGTTTAGGTCCTTTTTCATGGTGGGGTGATCAATACGTTGAGTCTGCTTTATTCCAAGATATTTATAAGTCTGTCCTTCCGCCATCGATTTAATTGAGGTGCCATCTCCCATATTTTGCGTTTAACTATATTAATAATTCGGTATTTGTCTAGACCAAATTGCATTTGGATTCCACTAGAAAACCCTTCTATTATTTCAAGCATATCATGGAGGTGTTGTTTCGTAGTTGCCATCAACTTTCAGTCGTCCATATATAACAAATGGTTTATCTTAAACGTTTGTACTTTGTTGCGTTTGAGACTGAACCCAAAGTTAGTCGTGTTCAGTATATGTGAGAGTAGGTTCATGGCAAGGCAGAACCACAGAGAGACTTCTGATTGGGATAGAGTCGGTTCGAACAGTCGGCTTCATTCAGAACGATTTTGGTTTGTCAGGTGAACATGACATGTGCTAAAATGTTAACAATACAATTATTTACTATATAGAGTTTCAGCACCTGAATGAGTCAATCATGTGGAACTGAATCGAAGGCCTTTTTGTAGTCCACATAGGCCGTGTAGAGATTTCGTCGTTTGGCGTGGGCTTGATTGCAGACAACGGAATCAATTATTAGTTGTTCTTTGCACCCCATCGAGTTTTTCGCGCATCCTTTTTGTTGTTCAGTAATCATGTTGTTCAGCTCACAATGTCTGAAAAGGCGATGATTAATGCACGACATTATAAGTTTGTAATGTTTGTATAATTTTGGGACGTAAGTGATTGGTCGCTACTTTGCTGGGTCCTGTGTTAGGTTGTCCTTTCCTAACTAGGCATCTTGTGTGGGTGGATAATTATATCATCAATAAGGGCTGTTAATTTTTCTTCTAACAATAAATATTATTTGTATATTTGTATTTTTATAATTTCTTGGGAATAACACTACATTTACTGGAAAGTCTATATTTCAAATACTTCAAACGTTTCAGGGTATAAATCAAGTAATTTTCATTAGAAATTAAGCAGAATAACACAATAACTTTCTTAGATATTTTAATAACAAATACACAATCTTCATTTGATACATAAGTCTATCTTAACCATCCCCATAACGTAAAAAGGGGCATCATTAAATCTTTTTTTAATAGAGCAAAAACCAACTGTTCTGATATTAATAATTATAATGAAGAAAAAACGTGAATAAAAATTTTTGTTAAAAATTTTAAAAAAATCACCAATAAAGACAAAATTCAAGATAAAACAATCACTTACATTCAATACCAAACTTCTTAAAACAATACAAATACTCAAGTTAATCATTCTACAAAAACCATATCATGCAGACTATCCAGTAATTGTGGTGTTATTCCCCAGAAATTCTAAAAAGAAAGATGTCACAAATATCATTCAGAAAGAAGCTTTTATTGTTGATCACACTAGTCTTTTAGTATTTCATAGAATCGTAAAAATAATATAATTAATGTCTCTTTTCAATCTCCCCGAAATTTTGGAATTTTGGAGTAAAATAAAAAAAATCATCCCCCCCCTCATTGACGTATTGCACCCCCGCACTGCGCACATCCCGTATTCGTGCATAACAGCACATAGCCTAAGGGGCCGTTCAGGTATTGCGTAAGCACTATCGAGAGAGTCTTTGATTTGCTTATTTTTGATATTTTTGATGACAATGGTGGTAAGAGCTTTGCTTACTTTTGCAGACAATAAGGGGAGGGAGAATAATAAATCAGCTTACGTAATACTTGAACGGCCCTAAGGCTTGGCTTCTGGTTACTCGAAGTATAGATCGAATCCCAGCCAAGTCCCGGTTTTTTAATTAGTAAAACAATTCCGGGGTGTACAGTCATCTCTGATGTAATTGGCAAAAATCAGTGAAATTGACAGTTACCCCTTACCAACCCTCACTGAAACAGAGTGGTAAGATAAGCCTCATATGTGCTGTAAAAATTGTAATTATATTCTTCATCTTCTCAATCCTTCGAGACAATTCTTCCCAAAGAAACCTTAAACTTTTTATCTATTCACTCAAGACCTTAAATGTCTTTGATCAGCTCTTCTGCTTTTCTCTTCTTTAATACATTGTTAATACATTTCTTCGCGCGTTTAGTTATTCAAAGAACAATTCCTCAACCTGTTTACCTTCAAATCCCGACAAAAACTGTCAAAAAAGTTCTTCTCAGTCCTTTGAGCCAGTTCTTCAATTTTTCAGTCCTACACTTCTTCTTTATTACAGTTAGTCAAAATAGACCGTGTTTCCACTTATCTTCAATATAGTCATTGAGTACTTCTCACAGATCTTAAGCTTTCTTCAAGTTCCACTGCAATATTTCATTTCTTCAGGCAGGCTACACCATGAAACATTGGTTGAATATAGCTGCATATGATGGTGATGACATATATGTGTCAGGTAGTTTCCGGGAATTTATCCACCTAGGTGATAACTGATCCCTTCCACGATCGATGATAAACTGACGTTGTTTCAGCAGAGTCACATCTGGCATCAGTTCGATTTGCTTAGGTGTGGTTCCTTAAATACGTTCGGGGAGTGGAGGTCTAGGTTAGTGTGGCAGGATGTGACAACGGCGTGATGCGGGGGGGGGTCTAAGGAAATGCAACGTTCCCAATGCATTTTTCTACTTTAATTTGTCTCTTGAGTATTATTATTTCATTTTTCTATTACGAACCTGGTTAACTCGAACATCGGAGGATATGCTAGAAATCTCGAATAATGAGTTAGCATAGCTAGTATTACTAGATATACAATACTACAATAATTTTTTCTATTTTCTACTATATTATTGTATTTTATTACATACCTCACTTAATAGTCAACAAATACATACTCTTTACATTTCTTAATTTTATGATCGTTATTACGTATCCTCAGTATACTTTAGTATTACTTCGATTAAACAAAGATGTTCGAAAAGAAAATGGCATTTGTGAGAAGTGAGTGATACCAAAAGTTATTTAAGACTTACAAAAAATGTTATCCAGAAAAAAGCAATAAAAAAAGTATACCCAAAACGAAAGAAAACTATAAGGTGGTTCCACGTTGAACTCAAGAGCTACTATGTATATTGGGGATGAAAGTAGAATGGATAAAGGATGAAGTAACTGTAGTGTCGAAAACAAAGAAGAAGGTACTGCAAGATCGTTATTATAGATGTTTATTCATTATATTACTAGGTGTGTATATTAGTCGCGATGTTTTATATACTTTTGTGACGTAATATTTATAGGGGGGTATCAGAGAGTGTCCGTAGTGTGACGAAGAAGTGAGGGAGGGGGGTTTCCAAAAGGCAAAATTTGGTATAACGTACTCATCGCTGATTCGGATATATGTTCAATCCATTGGATTTATTCACAACTGGCGTCTACGAGCAAACCTATTATAAGTGTTACTAACAGAAGGAAACTTTCTTGAACTTGATTTTGTCTACAGAATAAGTATATCTAAGGCACTCTATGATACTAATATTCTAAAAACAAAGCTTTATCTCATAGTGTTTTGTGAAGAGACCCGTTTATGACAGCTGACGAAATGCGTCGATTCGAAACCATCAAAATTATCTCCATATTAATATAATTTTCTCTATTAGAAGTTATTTTGATTGTTCATTTCAGATTTCTTTTCTCGCAACCATTTCTGAAAAACAGATAAAGTAAATAATTGCAATTAAACTATACTAAGATCAATTTGGAAAAATTTGCCATATACATTTATTATAAAAAAGCTCTCTGGCAAGACTAACTGAGAGAAAGCACTCCTGTTGAGTTGTCAACTAGTTTAGGTATCTCTCTAATATACTTGCGTGTATATTTCATAATACTTATCTATTTAATATGAGATAACGTTTCGATTCCTCCTCAAGAATAGTTGCCGAAGAATGTTTTTCTGAAGTAATTTATAGGTAATAGGGAGTTTGGTTGATTTTTCGTAATTATCAATGTTGTTTGGCTTGTTTGTATAATGTATAATGGATACAGTCTGTATCTAGACGGTCATCTGCAAGTCCTGTTTCAAACGATGGGCTTTTTCCAAGTAACAGACGATAATATTTTGTCATGGCCAGCTCGTTCACCGGATTTAAATCGCATTGAACATGTATGGGATATGATGGGGATGAGACTGTCGACTTTACACCAATTTCTACAGACTTTGGCACAGTAAACCCTCGAAGTATAAGTTGCTTGTAAAGAGGTGCCACAAGCAAACAACGACCATCTAATTTTATATCTGCTTAGACGTGTAAAGGAGTATAATCAGCTGCTGCGTTGTCAAACAATTTTTTTTCTGATATTGATAAATTTTCTTGCAAATGTTATCATCTTATTCTTGAGTTAGACTACCATAGAGGATCCTAGAAAATATTTCTTCTGGGTGAAACAGCCTAATGTCACTAAGAACTTTTTATTTAAATGTATAGTGTCACATTATTGAATATAAATTATGACATTTTTTAACATTCGACTATGGGAGATCACCACTTACGACGAAATTTAAGACATAGAGTTTTGTACATTTTGAAATGTATTGGTACAGAGTTTATTATATATTGAAATATTTTTATAGTTTATAATATAATTCGTAACGTATTAAACATGTCAATCACTATAACCACAAAATGCAAAAAAGAAATAATTATCAACAACTTGAAATGTCTTACAAGGTTATTTATGACGAATGAACTTATTCAATTCTATGAATTTTTGTATTTTTTTAATCTACAGAAAAAATCTTTGCAACAGCTTTATTTTGGTGGATTTAAATTTAATGGAAAATCATTTATTACTTCAACTGACATTTTCGGATAATTTTTCATATAATTGATTTTTCAATGATAAGTTTATATACAGGGTGTTTTGAAGAAAATTGTACTATATTATGTAGCCCATATAACATCTAGATATCTTACGGTTTTTTTTTTGGTTAACTCTCAGATTTTTACATTTGAACTGTTGTAACTTTTTTTAACTGCATCTTCACCAAATAAACTTAAATCTAATCTATAATGTTTGTTTGCTCATCATCCATAAAAAAGTTATTAAGATAAATAGATTATCAATTTACAAAAAAAAATTGGAAGCACATCGAAAACTTCGAATGCTTACAAAAAATTCTCTACTTCAACCCCTTTCCAACGATATATCACACGTATTGGAATGTAATCAGTATCATAATAAAATTTGAGATTGTAACTTACAAGGTTAGAACTACAAAAAATAAAACATACATCAACTTGCAATAATTGGTTATAAATTTTGTTCAAACCGGCTTCTATCGCTGCGGATGCTATCGCGACACCTTTTTCTGACTCCTACAGTGGTAGTCTCTAGTCGCATCTCATCCCATACTATTTCAAAAGCAACATTTATTCTTTCTTTTAACTGCTCTTTGGTTTCTATTTCTGTCTCATAAACGAGTTACTTGGCCTGTGCACTTGAAAAAAAATCAAAGGGAGTCAGGTCTGGCGCCCTTGAAGGCCATAGTATAGGGTCAGTTCTCTTAATTTACGAGTTATGGAATGAAATGTCTAACGGTTCGTCTATATATGGACAGCCATATTTTTTGATTTTTTTGACCAATTTTATTGGTCTGTCTTCCAATTGGATTTCATCTAAGATCGATCATCCCTCATTGTTTGGAACACAACATTGATTATTTCCCTTAGCAGCTCCTTGGTGTCTATTTCTATCTCGTAAATGACGAATTTTTAATAAACAATTTATTGATCTTATTAGATGAAATCTCATTGGAAGACAGAACAATATTCAAAAAAGTTGGCTCCAGCACATTATAAGCGAACTGTCAAAGAGCTCCTGGAGAATACATTCCCAAACGTGTGAACTCCAAGGTCGCCAGACCTGACTCCCTTTGATTTTTTTGTATGTGGACGGGCCAAGCAACTCGTTTATAAGAGAGGAATAGAAACCAAAGAGCAGTTAAGAGAAAGAATAAATTTTGCTTCTAAAATAATATCGGATGAGATGCGACTAGAGACTACCACTGTAGAAGTCAGAAAATGGTGTCGCGATTGCATCCGTAGCAGTAGAAGCGGGTTTGAACAAAATTTATAACAAATTATTGCAACTTGATATATGTTTTATTTTTTGTAGTTGTAGTGATAAGTTACAATCTCAAATTTTATTCTGATAGTGCTTACTTTCCAATACGTGTGATATATCGTTGGAAAGGGGTTGAAATAGAGAAGTTTTTGTAAGCATTCTCGATGTGCTCCTAATTTATTTTTGTAATGTGATAAATTGTTTAACGTAATGGAACCTCGCCGTTTGTGGACTCATATAATTTTTTCAACCTATTATTTGTGTCAAATATCAAATGCAGATGAGCAAACAAACATCATAGATTAGATTTAAGTTTATTTGGTGAAGATGCAGTAAAAAATAAAAAAGTTACAACAGTTCAAATGTAAAAATCTGACAATTAAGAAAAAAAATATTAAATTTAAAAAAAAAAACCCGTAAGATATCTAGATGTTATATGGGTTACATAATATAGCACATGAGCGGACCTATCTGCCCTCCAAGTTTGGCGAACCCTGTATATTCAAGCTATCTAGTAGCATCAATATCGATTTTAGAGCAAATTTCAAAAGTTACTCTTGTAAAGTTGAGTCCTTTGTGTTTGAAATTTTTATAATTTAAGAATTTTTTTCAATTTATGAGTTATTCTGAAAATGCAGCTTTAGCCTCTAGTTCAAATAAATATGATATAATATTAATTATTATTTGAATCGTTGAAAGAGCTAAAAAATTTAAATTGTATCGTTTGAGCATTGGAAGAAAATGTATTTCCGGGACATTTAATTATTTTTCTAGTTTTAGTTATGGAACTTTCACTTGATAACAAACAAAAACATTGGGGCTAGAACCTTAATATAAAATTTGATATTATTTAAAGTTGTTTGACGTTTTTAATATCAAAAAAATATCTAAAAAAACAGATAAGTTTGAATGTTCACTTGTTCTAATTTTCATCACTTTAGTTTGCATGGTTATAGAAACATTCTTAATTGAAATTATTTTTAAAACACTCTAAAGGTCACTTTATTATAATTTGGAATATTTCATAGTACATTCATAACAACTTTATTATATAAAATATGGTATTTATTTATAATAACCATTGCTAATCTAATTTAATGAATTAATTAATCATAGTTATATAAAGTTTACAACAATCTTGCTTACGGCGATGAGACATAAACTAGTTCATTATCTACCTATTGTTTAATATAATCCAAGGAAGATATTAATACAGTGAACTCTATTAGGTAATAATTAAATACATTACGTTACACTCAGTGTTACAAATTCCCTTGCAAGTAATAACCTTTTGAGGTAGTAGTTAAATAGATAACAAGTGAAGGATTTTCTATTGAATATATATTTGTTAGAACCGCCGATGCAGAAAATGTATAACCTAAGTAATGCACAGCCGGTTCTTAAAGTATTTATGATATAAAAATGAATTGCTGTTCGTTAGTCTCCCTAAAACTCTAAAACGGCTTGAACGAGCTCGATAATTTTTTTTGTTTCGTTCGTTGTGGTTCAAGGATGGTTTGGCAATTAGGATTTTGAAAAAAAATCGGAAAAATTAAAAAATCGAAAAATAAAAAATTATTAGTTTTGAGTGCAGGTCATATGACAGTGGCCAATACCAACATTCTTATTGTAAATGCAAGCCCTTGTATATTATTTATTTAAAATTCTAGACATAATTCATGTACAATGTGCTACACCTATCTTCAACTATTTCGAAAATATTAAGTGCTTTCAGATTTATTACAAAAATTAACATTAAAAAAAGAAAATTATTTTATTTCACAAATTCGATACATTACACTAAAAACCTAATAAGTAATACTGATTATTTCTTAATAATATAAAAAAAAACAAAAAACCATTAATGTCAATTCAGCAAATGTTCAAAATGCTCGCCGCGAACGTCTTGGTAACATGCTAATCTGGTATAGTTATTCAACATCTCAGGCGTGACTGATCTAATTGCAAGCGTGATTAGTCTTTTTCGGGCATCTAAGATGAGGGGTTTAGTTTTGTATGGAGGACTTTTGACATATCCCCACAAAAAGTAGTCAAATGGCGTCAAATCAGGAGATTGTGCTGGCCATTCTATCGATCCGCGCCTCCCAATCCACCGATTTGGAAAAATTTCGTTCAGGTACTGCCGGATTTTGATTTCGTGATGGGTCGGTGCTCCATCTTGCTGAAACCATATTGTATTGGCAGGAACTTGTGGGTTTACTGGATCAAGATATAAGTTTGTCAAAGTTGGTAAGACATTATTTTAGAGCAGTTCTAAATATTTATTTCCATTCAAGTTGCCATCAATGAAAAAGGGACCCACGATATGATTTCCAACAACTCCTGCCCAAACATTAACTTTTTCAGGATATTGCGTATGATTCTGTGTCATCCAGTGACGATTCTCATGAGACCAATAGCGGCAATTTTGACGATTAACATAACCATCTCTCATCAGAAAACAAAACATCTTCTAATTGGATCACATTGTTATCTAACCTTACCATCATTTGTTCACAGAAATACGTTCTCCTATCGAAATGGTCTTCTATGTGCTCCTGAGTCGGCATCATTTTATATGGATGTATTTTACTTTCCTTTAATACTCGAAAAATTGATGTGTATCTAACGCTGAACAGTGCTGCTTTTCGACCAGAATTATGTGGGTTTTCTTGAAACTCAACAAGCATAATATCCAATTTCGTATTGTCCCTTACAGCATTGGCAGCTACTTTTTTATCTGTCTTACATGACCAAGCTCGCGAAACTGCTTTTCTATTTTGCTAATTGTTCCTTGGGATACAGGCGGCAAATTTGGAAAATTTTGGTGAAATAAGCGAGAACTTCCATTTGTGTCCTTGTGTTATCTCCATAACCAATCAATTGTAGAACGGTTGGTTTGTGCATTTCTGTTAAATGAACCATTTTTCTGATATTATTACGTCCAGTTAACGAAATTCAAACGCCAATAGCACTGATCCTGATCACGACTGTCATGCAATAAGACAAGATGAGGAAAATAAACAAAACTGTTTTTTTTTTCAAATCAGTAAAAAGGAACGCAGGAATGGTTTTTGCTTACTATCTCAATATCAAGAGCTAAATGGAAATTAAGTATTAAGTGTAATGTAGCAAATATGTGAAATAAAATAATTTTCTTTTTTTTATGTTAAATTTTGTAATAACACTTAATATTTCTGAAACAGTTGAAGATAGGTGTAGAACATTATATATGAATTATGTCTAGAATTTTCTGGAGAATCCAAAAAATAAAAAATATACTGGGGCTTGCATTTAAAATAAGAAAGTTGCTATAGGCCACTGTCTCATGACACACCCTATATAATTTTTTCTGTTGAAAAAATGCGCATCTAAAAATATATATCGACGTGTCCAAGCATTTTTCCCAACACGCTCTCCCTTATTCGTTATCGAATTTATTCCATTTGGCTGTTCCATTATATATATTAATATATTAACTAGAAAAGAAGTCACGGCTGTATAGAAATACAAAATTCTAGAATGCTATCAGGAAGCTGCCAATATATAAAAGTATACTCTTTTAACTATATTTTGAGAGCTTTCGAAATCGTTTATTTCTTCGTAAGTCAAAAACTACAATTAATGCAAAAGTTGAATTATAATATTAAGTTAAAATGTAATAAAAACTTACGTATTAAAAATGCGTAAAAGTTCTAAATTACTACCAAATGGGATTTCATAAATAATATCGTCTACATATTTCTTTAAAAACTTGACTTCAAATTCAAGTCTAGAAACACAATTGTCAATAAGATTACGTATTGTCATAAAATGGGAGACAACTTAGAACCCATTGGACAACTGAATATTTGTATATAAAAATTGCCATTAAAAAAGAAAACTGTAGTGGTTAAAACAAGATTTAATAAGTTCAATAAAATTATTATAATTTATATTACAGTGTATCGAAATAGAGTTCCAGTGTTTATTGATGGAAGATATAACTAAATCCAAAGGAATGTTGATTAAACATCGACTCTAACTAGACCATAATTTTGTGTTTAATTTACTTCAAATGTGTTTTTTTTTTATCCGAAGAGGGGGGAAATACATTCCGTACTTAGCTAGCACGTGCTGGCCGTCGTGCGGGACTCCCGATACAATGACTTCAAAGCAAGAGTAAATCGTTGCATTGAAACCAGTATACCGTATACCCGCTAAAACCCTAACCTCTTTCTCCTACAACCATGGTCCCCTGCGGCACTCTTAGTCAATACTACTTCGCAAGGGTGGTTCATTGCAGATGTTTACTGCTCTTACATTGAAAGCCTCTAAAGCCTACTCCTCGAACGTATTGCGGAGTTCTTTGAGGATAGCCTCCGCGTAATCCGATACCAAGTTCCAGGCTTGGGGGCCCTTCAGCATGGCTTCTACTAATTGTTCTGGAACGATATTAGTCTCCAGAATCCTCTCCACTTCAGCACGTTGATCCTGAAACCGGGGGCAGGAGAAGAACACGTGTTCCGCGTCCTCCATCACGTCCGTACAGTGTGGGCAATTTGGGGAGTTTGCCCTCCTGAACCTGTACAGGTATGCTCGAAAGCAGCCATGTCCAGTCAGGAGTTGAGTGATGTAGAACCCAACCTCCCCATGCTGGCGGTTGACCCAACGACTGATGTTAGGTATCAATCGATATGTCCACCGGCCTTTAGTAGAACTGTCCCACCTCTCCTGCCATTGCCTTAGACTTATGGCTCTTTCATCGCTGTTTCCTGTCGATTGGTCTTTTTCTAACTTTCTGCGATAAAGCCGTCTCCTTTCTGCAGCCAGGATGTCGATTGGTAGGGTAGAGGCAATCACACTCACCGCCTCGTAAGACACAGTGCGGTAGGATGATGCCACTCGAATCGCTGAGAGCCACTGGACTGATTTCATTTTCCGGCGGTACGATGGTAGCTCGAGCGATTTCTCCCATACCGGTGCCCCGTACAACAAAACAGAAGTAGTTACTGTTGCCAGTAGCTGTCTTCTTGTCTGTCTAGGGCCTCCAACATTCGGCATTATTCTAGATAATGCCCCCTGTACCCCAGCTGCTTTCTTGCTGGCCGCGATTATGTGCTCTTTGAAGTTGAGCCGTGTGTCCAGGAGCACCCCCAAATAGCTGATGAAGGGCTGCGACTGTATGTAGGTGTCGCCTATTTTGAGGGTGATGGTTTCCCTTGTCTTTAGACTGCTAACAAGAAGTGTTTCGGTCTTTTGCTCTGCTAAACTCAAGTCCGCTGAGAGCATCCAATGCTAAATTGTGGCTATAGCGAATGAGAAGGTTGTTTGTATCTCCTCTATGTGCTTGCGCACTATGATCAATGCCACATCATCGGCGAATGCCACTAGCCTGACGCCCTCAGGCAGACCGAGCAGGAGCAGGTCGTTGTACATTACGTTCCATAAGAGGGGGCCAAGAACGGAGCCCTGAGGTACACCTCCTGTGATCTTATGGTCTACTTGCCCATTTTCCGTTTGGTACAATAAGATGCGGTCCTTGAAATACGCTGAAACCATTCTGCGCAAGTACTGAGGAACTTCCATCCTGGCAAGAGCCTCCAATATGCGGTCCCAGCGGGCCGAGTTAAAGGCGTTCTTGATATCCAGGGTGGCTATTAGACAGTACTTTTTTCCACCTCTTCTCCATCTCTTTCCCGAGATAGCCTCTCTGGCGATTTTGGTAACCCGAATTGGTTGGTGAAAAGTTTCGGCTCAACGTAGGGCTCCAGCCTATCTGCTATTATCCTTTCAAGGAGTTTTCCCGCAGAGTCCAACATACAGAGGGGACGATATGATGACGGTTCGTCTGGAGGTTTCTTTCCCCCTTTAGGTAGGAGCACAAGCCTCTGCTTTTTCCAGTTAGTCGGGAAAACCCCCTGCTTTAGGCAGGTCTCATACATGTGTAGAAACATGTCGGGCCTATTGGTTATGGCGCATTTTAGCGCGATGTTAGGTATGCCATCTGGACCGGAGCCTTACCGTTTTGGAACCGGTTGCACGCGCCCATCAGCTCATTCACAGTCACTGATGGTATATCTTCGTCCCTCACCTGCCACGGAGGATAAGCGAGTAACTCAGGCTTCGCAGGAAACACGTGAGTGACAATGCGGTGCAATGATTCGGGGCAGTTCGTTGATGTCATGGGGGGGCCTTGATTTTATGCATCACTATTTTATACGGTTTTCCCCATGGATCTTGATCAACTTCGTCACACAACTCCTTCCAGTAGGATCTCTTGCTTGAGAGAATGGCTCTTCATAGTTGTTGTCTTTTGATCTCATAGTCGAGCCTTAGTTCTTCTGTTGTGACCCTGTCGCGTCTCCGTGCTCGTTGATGCAGCCTTCGTGCTTTGAGACACTCTCGTCGGTGTTGTGAGATCGTGTCGTTCCACCAGTACACTGGTGGGCGTCGGTTGTTCTGCCGTCTCCTTGGCATGGAAGCATCGCAGGACTTGACAACGCTTGTCATTACCTCTTTGGCAGTGGCTTCTGCGCTTGTTGCTATTGACAATGGTTCCTGCTCCAGAAGCAAGGCGAATGAATCAGAATCGAAAGCATTTTTGTTCCAACCGACTGGCTGTGACCTCGCACGGCTGACAGGCAATCTTCGTTTGGGAGTGATGTTGATTTCCCAAATAATAGCTTGGTGGTCGCTATTAGTAAACTCCTCATCGACCCGCCACTCACGTCGATAATGGAGCTGGCGGTGCCTTTGCGATATGTGCTTACGGCTCCTGTGTTGAGGAGTACCAGGTTGAGCGAAGACATGGTCTCAAGGAGAGCTCGTCCTCTCGCGCTCGTTTCCCGGCATCCCCAATTGCCCAGGCGTTGAAATCACCTGCGATGGCAACTGATTCACGCTTCCGAACATCCTCCGTCAAGGTGTCCAAGAATAACTCGAACTCCTCGAGCTGTGCACTAGGAGGTGCATAGCAGCTATAGAAGTGGACCCCTCCCACTTTGGCTCTCACAAGCCATGGTTCAGGGGTATTTGGGAGTTGTTGGAACGGAAGTTTACCGCAAGCCCATATCGCTGCTCTGTCCGTTGTGTCATTTACCCAGGACAGGGTGTCGAAGTTTTTGTACTGCTCGCAGATTATGGCTACGTTGCAATCCAATTCCCGCACCCGCTGTACGAGTAGGTCCTGGGCTGCTTCACAATGGTTGAGGTTGAGTTGCAGTACTTTCATTTACGGGCTTGTGCTGCTCTCATCGCCTGTTGGTAGATCGGACATTTCCAACTACCCGCAGCGTGCCGGCAGTCTGACCTACTATCTTTCTCTTTGCAGAGTAAGCACTTGGCAGGTTGTTGACAAGCCGAGGCATTGTGACCAGCGCTTCCGCATCTGTGACAACAACTGCTTCGATCAGTCATGCCTCTGCACGCCTGGGCGTTGTGCCCAAAGTGCCAGCATTTGAAGCACCGTCGAAGGCTGTGTGTGTGTGTGTGTGTTTATGTATATGTATATACCTAGGTGCTGTGTTATCGTTTAGCTGCTGTAAGTCATGACCCATTACTGTAATTTTCGCACAAAACACATATATATTGGGATGTCCACAGAGAATAGTGGAAAATAAAAAAAAATTGAAATATTAAATGGGGATCACTATTGTTTTAAGGAAACTTAATATTTTCGAAATAGAAAGTAATACGGACGAAAATCTTGATTTATATAGTCTTCTAAAATAAATAGAAAAGGGTTTTATTATTTTGCGAAAATTGAAATATTAAATGGAGGAAATGCGGTCACTATTTTTATCAATATCTTAGAAGTAGAAAGTAATACAGCTGTTAGTAAACCTTAATATATATAATCTTCTCAAATAAATAGAACCTGGTTTTATCATTTTGCGAAAATTCAGTTTCCGATAGGAGAAAGTGGGCAATTGTTTAAGAAAAAATCACTGTCTCGGGAACCGAAAATAAGACAGATATGAGAATTATGATATTAATTCTTTAAATTAATAGAAAATTGATGTGAAATTTTACGGAATTTCTATAATTGAAAAGGAGTTCAATAATTTTTAGAAAACAAAAAATTATGCAGGTGTACCCGATATTAATTGGATGACAATTGATAAACTGACTCTTTTCTTGAAGTGAATAAAGACATTCTTCGTCATTTTGCCAATATTGCATTTAAAGGTATTGAATATCTGATTAATCGCATGTGAATCTTAAAAAAATGAAAATGTCGGAGATATAAAAAATGTTGTAACTCATGAAATGAAAACAAATTAAAAAAAACACGTCAAATTTGTGTTGCTCTCCATTTTAAATACCAAAATAATGTATTCTTAGAGGCCGTTGTGGCCATATGGGATGTGAAAATTACCAAATAAAAAAGTCAAAATACGCCCATTTGTCTAGCCCGTGCGAAGCCGGGACGGGACGGCTCAGCTAGTGTATAAAATAGTTTAGTTTACAAGTTCAAAATAGTGTTCCAAATTCTTCCATTTCCTAATAAAAATATGAGTAACGGCTTATTGGATTCGGAATGTTCTCTCGAAAAATAGACAAGGGGGCAAAGCAAAACAAATTAATATTAAAAAAAAATTGTTTTATGCAAACAATTAGGTAATATTTCAAAATTTCTCATAAAAGAATCTACAGATGAAGAAATGTCTAGTATAAATAATTTTAACGTTAAAAACTGGCTGCGGCGAATATTGTTACTGCGCGATTACACAACTTTTGTTCGTGCAAACGTCGGTGCAGACTTCAGAGAAAATTGACGGTAGTCCAGACTTATCAATTTTAACATTGACTATATTAAAAACAATAATAAATCGTTCCAAAACAAATTATATATAAAATTGGCTGGGCCACCTAGGTCATATCCTAATTGAAAAGAAGAGTGCAAAATGAAAAATAAAGTATTTACACGAAGTTGTAAAAGTGAAATTTATAATAAAAAGAAATGGTTGTGTGAATGTGATCGCATCAATACATTATTTTGTTTTTCTTGCATTATTTATTGGCGGGGAATCAATTTGGACGGAAACTGGAGTGAAGGATTAAAACGTTTCTTAGAAATACGATGTCTCAGGACTGGCTAAATGCTCTTTATGTGCTTAGTATTGAAAAAAATATATTCAATCAATGCCAGACTTTAATAAAAACGTCATTGAACATTTCGCTTTTGAAAAAAGTCCACGAATATTTTAATTAATAAAAAATAAATGCAGTATACGCAAAGCTATGGTTTGTTTTGTTGCATCTTTGAATCCCAATATTTGACCAGTAAAGTGCACCACCAGTTTCATAACCCACAAGCCGCCACTTGGACCTAGAAAATCTGCTGGGGCCTTAAAAGCTTCCCATAAATTTGCTGACTTGCCCCCCCCCCATTTTTTCCCCTCTCTAGATCAAAGTTGTTTCTGATATGCCCCTCCCTAAACCAAAATCTGGGTACGCCGAAAGGTGATTTTTACATAATTTTTTCCGTATACATATTTCTTTTTTTTTGTAGCGTTAACAATTTTCATTTTAATTTCTAAACATAGACTAGAATCAAAAAAAATGACAAAGCTGCAAGTTTTTCTGTCCGATACTTATGGTATCGCGAACATGTTGATACAGTGGGTAGCATTTAAAAAAAAAATTAACGAGTTTAGTTTATAGGCAATACTTTTACCTGTTTTACTTCATTACAGTGTAATTTATTTCCTTAAATATGAACATTTCTAAACAAGAATCCTTAAACTGGTTTCCTGAACTTTCGTGGCCTAATTTTAATGTCCTAGAAGAATCTGCCTGGAAACTTTATTTATCTCAAACGGTTCCAAAATTATAGCATTTCTAATGCAAAAAACTTACGTTGTATTTAAATGGGAAATTTCAAATGCCCACCTATACATTTTAAAATTGAACTGAAAATTCTCCAAAACTGGAGAATTTTTTTCTCAAAATAATTTTACCCATAAATTAGATAGGTTAGTTTTTTGGCTCACATTAATAGTAGGTGAATGATTTCATAGTTCTCAGCACTGCCTCCCGGGGTTTATCATTGCGACGATTAAACTAACAACGAAATACACCTACATATCTGCATTATTCCAACTTGCATGTATACCGCAGACTCTCTATTGGAACCGACAATTGTTTGAATTGCTAAGTTGCACGGACTTAAAACAGTAGAAGTCGGAATGACATATGCCTATGTAAACAAGCTGTTACCATTCTTTACAACTGGCCGTTATAGCGTGTTTTCACACTACAGAATTTTAATCGACTTCTTAAGAGAGAGCTCAATTCATCTTTATCTGTTTTTTTTTTAATGTTTGTTGACCGATTACTCGCAAATGGCTCCAGGAATTTCGACCGTTTATACTGTCCTGTTCCGGAGGATCTCGAAGTGGTCCCATCATTTTTTCATTGTACCGTTTCTTAAAAAATGGGGAAAAACTTTTTTACCTATTTTCTTATGCACTATGCTTTGGTGGAGTCGCCGGATTAAAAATATGAAGAAAAAAAAATATTCGGAAAATGGGATAAATTGAAAAGTGGTCCTATATATTTTTTTCAATAACTTAGCTTGTACCGTTTCTTAGAAAATCGGGGATGGGGGAATTTTAACGACTCTCTTATACCATAAAATTTGGTGGAGTCACTAGATGAAAATTTAACTGTTCGGAACTTGGGATAAGTTGTAAATAAATTGAGCTAATTAAAATAAATGTCAGTCAATATCTATATACAATGTGTATTCATAAATCAAACAATCTGTTTTTATTAATAATTTGAATAGAAAAACTTATTTTTCATAATAAACAGATTTGCATAGTCCAAAAAGTAAACAGTAATCATTTCATGTCATTTTTTAACTGTAGACGAGATTTGTCATCAAAGAGAAATTTTGATTAGAAATACAATTTTTTTGTTAAAATCTAAAATTGTTTTCAAATAGAAGTAATTAGGATTAAAAACTGCACCTACCAATGCCATTGCAAAAATTGTATAAGTATTTCTGTAACTTTTTCAACTATATACTTGATTTCAAAAAATATATCAGTTTTGTTAAATAAATCGAAATGAATGTAAGTTAAACAACTTCAAGGTGGAGGTTCTCAGTTCGTGTTTATATACAGTGTGTCTTCATAACTTGAATTCAAACGCAAAACGTTCTTATGAATATTATTTAGAGAATAAGTTATTCTTCATAAAAATATTTGAATGGTCGAAAATGTATACTGTAATCATTACATGTCACGTTGTAACTATATACGAGGTTTGTCAGCAAATATGATCTGAAATATGGGAATAAGCAAGATTATACTATTAGTGTGTTTAACACAATGTTAGAAAAAGCTGCATATAAAGGGTAATTAAAATATAGGGTAAAGAGAAATTATACTTTAAAAGGTGGTTCAAAATATCAGAAATAATTGAAATACAGGGTAGAGAAGAGTTATAGTCAGGTGTTCGAATAGTTATATTAGTTGACAAATAAACAGCAGCATATACAGGATGGTTGCAATAGAGGATGAAGCAGGGTTACAGTTATTCAAGGTGATTTAAAAATGTGTTGAATAAAATTGTTATAAAGGGTCGCCCATAAAAACTTGCAGTTTGGGTGAAATATGTTCGAGATTGGTGAATTTATAGTTAAGCAGGGTGGTTTAAACAAGCTAGAACATTTTTATTTAGGGTAATCCCTATGTTTCATAAGTTATTTCTTTTTGCGAAAGCTTGAACATCCTGTGAAACCGCGGCTAGTAATATATAAAATTCTTATCAAAGGGGTAATAAGAACTATAAAATGCCTTATTATGCCACATTACTAAAAATTGTATAATAGATCTTCATGTCACTTTTCCAATTTGTGTACTAGGTTTGATAAAGAATAAAAATTTTGTTTATTTTGAATAATATCAAAGTTAAGTAGAATTAAAAATTACTTCCGATTATAATATGTCAATTAAAACTGTATAATGATTTAGTACAAGATTCCGATATTAAATCCATATCAGTATAATTAAAAGACTTAAAGAATGATGAACCTCAGATCGTTTGCAATATAGTGGATCCACCTAAGAATCATATACATTTCTTAATACATGTCTAGAAAACAAGTTAGTATATTCAATAGTAAAGAAGGTTGGTCAAGCTAGTAAATGAGAGTAAAATACCTTATTTTAGGTAATATCGAAAAAGTTAATTAGATTTGAAAACTCCATCCAATTAAGCCATTGCATCACGCAAAAATTGTAAAATAAATACATTTTTAAAAATACCAAAACCGACTTCAACAAAATTAACTGAAAAGAATGAAATATTTTTCTGCTACAACAATTAAATACTTTTTCTGAACTCGGTGCCAATTTGAACAGCGAAGTTGCAAAGTACAACTTATAAATGTACTTCCCAAAATAGTTTCACTTTAGCTTGGCATCGACTTCAGAATAAGTATTTAATTGTTGTAGCAAAAAATTATTTCATTCTTTTTAGTTAATTTTTTTTTTATGTAGGTTTTTGTTTTTTTAAATGTATTTATTGTTCGTGTAACGTTAAGAAAAATAATCCCATGTAAAATTTTTCAAATCAAAATTTGTTCAAATAGCATCACTTAAAAATCTTCTCTAGCAAAGGTGCATATGGTCTAAGCATTGCTTTAATATCGGGTTCAAAGAAAATGCGACCCAGTTGAGGTTCAATCAGCTGGAATCTGAGAAATCAATTTCTGAAAATCGTTAAACAATCTTTATTTCTTAAATTTGACTATAGTATTTTAACAATAATTTTTATTCAAACCTAAGAATAACCTAATAAAGAAGAAATTTTCGTTTCATATTTTCTGCAAAGTATAATAATTGAATACTCGAGCGGGTAAGTCATTTTGCCTTGACAATGGTGACGCTTATATAATCAAAAATTGTATCGCATATCAAACACAATATGTTTGATTTACTCAGAATTGATAGTTGGGTATGTACTACCTGTTTCCTGTATATTGTTCGAGTTATTTGCTAAATGACATTGAATTAGCGGCATTATTGCTAGAAGCAATTATTTTTCCGCATTATCCGCATGACTAATACATGTTATTCCATGTGGTTGTAAGGGTTTAACAATTGTAAAAATATTAACATGCATAATTAAATATAATCATTTATACAAATTAGCTTAAACAATTAGTTCTCCGTATGTCTGCCTCATATGGAAACTTAATTTAAGAGAGCATCATATAGGTTCTCTATTGTATGATCTGTGCATATAGCTTAATTTATTTACCTGAAAATATTAGCAAGAACATTCTTGTTTAAGTACTTTTTGGAAAATAACACCACAACTATCCTTCAGGAAACAAAAAGAACATTCTTTTCAGATTGAATCGATTTTTTATTATTAACATATAATATATTATAACATTTTTTATTTAAAAACTTGGACAGTTAAACATAAAATCATTATAATTTGTTAAAAAATAGAATTCATTTAATTTACGAATTACTTCGATTAATATTAATAACAGTATTTCAGTCATAATAATTTGATAAAATTATAATTATTGAAGCACAGAAAATTCTTCTGAAGAACATCTAATTCGTTTTATAAAGGAAAAACTGAAAGTTGACTGGCCACATAGAAGGCTTAGACCATAATAGTCAAACAGGTAGATTTAGTCTTTAAACAGTCATTTAAAAGTATCTATTTTCTAAGGGAAAATTTTATATTTTTAAGTGCACTTCCAGCCTTTTCAAACAACCCACAAACATGCCCAGATCCCCACAGAGTCTACAGATATAGTAAATGTGTGTATTCTTATTCTTAATAAAATGTATACATTGATTGGTTAAATAAATCCTGCTATTTCTTTATATACCTGACTTCCAAAGATCGCTATATATTTGCTTATCTTGCAAGAATGTTTTCGTTACCAAACAGAAAATGTCTCTGGTTGTTTATCTTCGAGACGAAGGACCTTCCCTACCACTGGACCTTGCTCCCTTAGCTTCTAGAACTGGCCGTGCTTCTTTGCAAACACCTTGGATATTCCCCTAGAAATCCGGAGATCTCGAACTACGCAATGAGTCAGGGAATATTCTAGGGGAACCTTGAACAGGTTTCTGGGTTCTTTTCTGATCACGTTGTGCTGCACTTTCTGCCCATCCGAGTGCACTGCCATAAACTGCTCGAAGGTCATCTCTTCATCGGGTTGTTGGATGCTGCGTACTTGATCTTGCTCAACTTCGCCTTCATAACTTCCAGCATAAGGAGACTAACCTATTGAAATGTACCACCTTTGGTCGAGATAGCTTACTTATTCTGTAGACAACATCTTTGATCATTACCACAATTTGGTAAGGCTCTCCTCTGGAGAATAAGGGAGTTCCACTCTTTCCCTTTAACTCTGGCCGGCGGTAGTTCTACAGAGAGCAGCCCCTTTTTCTTCAGCTAGCTGACAATATGTTCAATCATCAGGGCATGGTCTCCTCGATAAGCCATTAGCATTCTTGTGGCTTGTTCCAGCGCGATGTTCCTTCTCGAATTCTTGCAATCAATCTTTCAAACGTAGCTTGAGCATTACACAACTCAAATGGCATCACCGTGAATAAGTAAAGTCCTGAGCCGATGGAAAAAGCAGTCTTTTCTCGGTCTTCCTCAACTAGTTCCACCTGCTAAAGTTCGGGCTCGTGATTAGGAAGCTGGAGGGGACGGAAGACTTCACATCCTCTGTGATCCCCATCAATATATATATATATATATATATATATATATATATATATATATATATATATATATACCAACGTCCACCCAAGGTGGGAGGGAAAGGTAATATGCAACCGCGGCGGAAACTGCAGCTGGGGGAAAGGTACCGGGACGAAGGCTAAAGTGGGGCAGCTTTCCCTTGCTTCCCTACCTTAGCCTTCGCAGCAAGAGAAAGCTACCCCACCTGTAGCTAGAAGGCGGTCTTCATTAAAAAGCCCGAGGGGAAGACGTTCGCGAACACCGTCCGCTTCGTCCGGCAGTCAGTGGACGTCTCCATCTTGGGCGTAAATGTAAAGGTAGTCAATGAAACAAAGCGGTGGGAGTTGCTACTTGTCACCGTAAAGGGACAGGCAGCAAAGCTCTTCGAAAAGCTGGAGGGGTGCGTCGGAAAAGATGGTTTCCGCATTAGGGGGAAGGGGGGCCATTCTTACTAATTAGCGGACTCGACCACCGAGGCCGAGGAAGTTGCTGCCGTTGGCTCGGTATAGGAAGTAAAGGGGTGACCAGGATAGTTGTAAGGATTGGGGGCAGGCTGACGGCCACCATCAGTGTGGAAGGGCAAGCCAAAAGTGTGAAAGGGGGATGGTTAACTTGTTTCATAACACAGAGTCCAAATAAACAAGTGCTACGGGTGCTGGGACTTCGGGCATATGGCGAGTGAATGCCAAGGAGAGGATTGGCGGTAGTGTTGTCAGTATGGTATTGGCTGTGTGACAGTAGAGTGGATGTAGCGGTCCTGGTGGTAAACAGGAACAGAGGAGTGAAATGGGCGAGAGTGGGAGAGGGGATGATAGTTGTCAATTTTGAGTGCTTGAAGTTTGTGGCCTGCTACCTGATCCCGAACATAGGATGGGAAAGTATACTGGCCGGGTACTTTCTCCTGTAGGAAGAAGGGATTGCGGCAAAGGATGCCGTGGTCCTGAATAACGCGGTCACACATCGACGTGACGCTATGCTCGCCGTCGCTCACGAGGTGCTTGGGGAGCTGGGAGGTCCTTTTTGAGGAATCTCTCAATCTCCACAGGTACATCGCGTTTGACCTAGGAGCCGCAGTGAAAGCCGATGGCGTGACATGCTCTTCCGGGGTAGTGGTGTGAATGAGGACCTTGTGGTGGATGCGTATGACATCCTCCACTGTGACGTTGGAGGGTGTTATGCGGGTCTGGCGAGGGTCCTCAGGCGCTTGTGATGCGGAGTGAGAGAGGGGGAACGAGTGGAAGTCGAGAGCTTGCGTACTGGGGGGATGAGTTATTGGAGAACGTAAGTAAGAAATGTAACAGAAAGAGGAGAGAATGAAAGAGAGTAAGGGGGAGAGTGGGTAGATATGTGAAAGCCCAGAAGAAGCTTGTAAAAGCTATCGTAAAGGCCAAGCATGAGTCTTGGAAGAGTTTGGTAATGTGGATAGAGACCTTTGAGGGCGGGGCTATAAGATAGTCACCTCCAAATTGAAAGGCAGGGTGAGTCCTTATATGTTGCATAAAGATGAGAAATTGAGGATCGTTAGGGAACTCTTCCCTAACATTCAGAATGAAAGGAAAGGCTTCACTCGGTAAAATAACTGTCATGTGAGGCCTTTCACTAAGAACGAGTTAGAGCAAGATGTAGAAGGCTGAAAGCGAGGAAAGCAAATGGGCCTGATGGGATGCTCGTAGAAATGGTGAGGACGGTCATTCGGCACGATTCTGGAGGGATTCTTCAAATCCTGAACGAACTGTGGAAGGGACAACGTTTCCCTGAAACCTGGAGTAGAGGGACAACTGTCCTGATCTCAAAATGTCAAGGCGAAGGGGTCGTGATTACCCTGTTGGACGTAATCGACAAAGTATAAAAACATTTTACCAGGGGAAGTGTAGAGGAAGAGATTGAGGCGGCTAGGGGTCTTTCGGAGAACCAGTACTGCTTTCGAAAGGGTAGGTCCACAGCACAGGCCGTGAGCAAAATATTGCAACTGGCTGTGGATCCTGGGTACGCTTGGGAGGTTGTTATTGGCGTGGACGTTGAGAATGCGTTTAATATGGCCAGATGGGAAGGAATCGTGTAAAGAGCGGAATAATTGGGAATAGATGGGGTTGTAAATGTCCTGAAGGAATACCTGACAGGCAGAGTGATTGTAGTGGGCCTAGCTTTTGCAAACGACTTGATAATCGTCGTGAGGACCAAAGGTTTTAATGAGATGGTGGCTAAGGGCAACGAGTCTTTGGCTATCATTAGGGACTGGTTCAATAGGAACCATCTAAGGGTAGCTCCTCAGAAGACGGGAACCCTTGGGAAGAGGGGAGGCGTTGCCTTCTCTTAGGGCGGAGTGAGGGTGGTTCTTATTAAATGAAATGAGCATACTCGAAGCCAAGGAGGTAGTGGCGGCACTGTCGAGGATACTCCCCAACATCGGAGGTCCCGTATACCCGCTAAAACCCTAACCTCTTTCTCCTACAACCATGGTCCCCTGCGGCACTCTTACTCAATACTACTTGCGCACTATGATCAATGCCACATCATCGGCGAATGCCACTAGCCTGACGCCCTCAGGCAGACCGAGCAGGAGCAGGTCGTTGTACATTACGTTCCATAAGAGGGGTCCAAGAACAGAGCCCTGAGGTACACCTCCTGTGATCTTATAGTCTACTTGCCCATTTTCAGTTTCGTACAACAAGATGCGGTCCTTGAAATACGCTGACACCATTCTGCGCAAGTACTGCGGAACTTCCATCCTGGCAAGAGCCTCCAAAATGCGGTCCCAGCGGGCCGAGTTAAAGGCGTTCTTGATATCCAGGGTGGCTATTAGACAGTACTTTTTTCCACCTCTTCTCCATCTCTTTCCCGAGATAGCCTCTCTGGCGATGTTGGTAACGAGTGTCACGGCATCGATGGTTGATCTCCCCTTTCTGAACCCGAATTGGTTGGTGGAAAGTTTCAGCTCAACGTAGGGCTCCAGCCTATCTGCTATTATCCTTTCAAGGAGTTTTCCCGCAGAGTCCAACATACAGAGGGGACGATATGATGACGGTTCGTCTGGAGATTTCTTTCCCCCTTTAGGTAGGAGCACAAGCCTCTGCTTTTTCCACTTAGTCGGGAAAACCCCCTGCTTTAGGCAGGTCTCATACATGTGAAGAAACATGTCAGGCCTATTGGCTATGGCGCATTTTAGCGCGATGTTAGGTATGCCATCTGGACCGGGAGCCTTACTGTTTTGGAGCCGGTTGCACGCGCCAATCAGCTCATTCATAGTCACTGATGGTATATCTTCGTCCCTCACCTGCCACGAAGGATAAGCGGGTAGCTCAGGCTTCGCAGGAAACAAGTGAGTGACAATGCGGTGCAATGATTCGGGGCAGTTCGTTGATGTCATGGGGGTGGCCTTGATGTTATGCATCACGATTTTATACGGTTTTCCCCATGGATCTTGGTCAACTTCGTCACACAACTCCTTCCAGTAGGATCTCTTGCTTGAGAGAATGGCTCTTCGTAGTTGTTGTCTTTTGATCTCATAGTCGAGTCTTAGTTCTTCTGTTGTGACCCTGTCGCGTCTCCGTGCTCGTTGATGCAGCCTTCGTGCTTTGAGACACTCTCGTCGGTGTTGTGAGATCGTGTCATTCCACCAGTAAACTGGTGGGCGGCTGTTGTTCTGCCGTCTCCTTGGCATGGAAGCATCGCAGGACTTGACAACGCTTGTCATTACCTCTTTGGCAGTGGCTTCTGCGCTTGTTGCTATTGACAATGGTTCCTGCTCCAGAAGCAAGGCGAATGAATCAGCATCGAAAGCATTTTTGTTCCAACCGACTGGCTGTGACCTCGCACGACTGACACACAATCTTCGTTTGGGAGTGGTGTTGATTTCCCATATAATAGCTTGGTGGTCGCTATTAGTAAACTCCTCGTCGACCCGCCACTCACAGCCCCCTTTAATTAGGTTGCTGCTAACGAATGTCATATCGATAATGGAGCTGGCTGTGCCTTTGCGATATGTGCTTACGTCTCCTGTGTTGAGGAGTACCAGGTTGAGCGAAGACATGGTCTCAAGGAGAGCTCGTCCTCTCGCGCTCGTTTCCCGGCATCCCCAGTCAATTGCCCAGGCGTTGAAATCTCCTGCGATGGCGACCGATTCACGCTTCCGTACATCCTCCGCCAAGGTGTCCAAGAATAACTCGAACTCCTCGAGCTGTGCACTAGGAGGTGCATAGCAGCTATAGAAGTGAACCCCTCCCACTTTGGCTCTCACAAGCCATGGTTCGGGGGTATTTGGGAGTTGTTGGGACGGAAGTTTACCGCAAGCCCATATCGCTGCTCTGTCCGTTGTGTCATTTACCCAGGACAGGGTGTCGAAGTTTTTGTACTACTCGCAGATTATGGCTACGTCGCAATCCAATTCCCGCACCCGCTGTACCAGTAGGTCTTGGGCTGCTTCGCAATGGTTGAGGTTGAGTTGCAGTACTTTCATTTACGGGCTTGTGCTGCTCTCATCGCCTGTTGGTAGATCGGACATTTCCAACTACCCGCAGCGTGCCGGCAGTCTGACCTACTATCTTTCTCTTTGCAAAGTAGGCACTTGGCAGGTTGTTGACAAGCCGAGGCATTGTGACCAGCGCCTCCGCATCTGTGACAACAACTGCTTCGGTCAGTCTTGCCTCTGCACGCCTGGGCGTTGTGCCCAAAGTGCCAGCATTTGAAGCACCATCGAAGGCTGATCCTCTCGCGAACACGTACTGTGCCCCACGCAAGTTTCAGCCTTCCAAGTGCGATGGATTTCTTGGCCTGGACCTCTGGGAGACAAACAACTGCCGTTTGTGTTGATCTATATGCCCGTCGAAGTGATTTCACTGCCTCCTCAGTGATCTCTGCCAGGCCGTCGATATTATCTTTGAGCAGGTTTACTACGTCTTCCTTGGTACTGATCTTGTCCAAGTCTTTAATTTCAATCTCGATTTGTGGTATTCGAGATCGGAGGTCCGCGAGGGTAGAAAAGGGGTCGTTAGCACTATGGCGCACCGGTATGGAACAAGGTCATAAGAGTGGGAACGTATGCGAGGATGGGTATCTATAGACAGATGCTTCTGCGAGTGGCGTGCGCTTACCGGACGGTATCGTACGAAGGGATGTACACCATGACGGGGCAGCTGCCTATAGGAATCGATGTCGATGAAAGGAGTAGGATCTTTTAAAGGACCGAGGGGGGAGGATCCAGTAAAGTGAGTGCAGAAGAACGAGTTGCGCTCTAGAGGCTAGGAATGTCGTAGAGCGGTTGATGGAGAACGAGAGGAAGTGGGGTGTGACTGGAGTTCCTGGCCAGGGTGGAAAGGAACAAAGAGAGATGGAGGAGTGGAAGATGATTGAAATTAGGAAACTGGTAGATTAGGGACTAGGGGCCGGGGTAGCTGACGTAATATCTTCGTTGATAGTTCCAGGTACCTAGAGGGTAACCGGAGGTGTTTTAGTAGTATACGGGTAACCGGGAACCTCACATACAGCATGTTCCGATTGAACCAAGCGCATGGCCAATACACAATAGCATCACCTAGGCAAAAAAAAAGTTCCACCTACCAATAACCGATTTTCAAGTCTAGGGTGGAAAACATCTTCGATCTTGCTAACGTATCTAGGGTATCATCTATTCTTAGGAGAGAGTAGATGTCTTCTTTTCTAACGAGGTTTAGTTGCTGATAGTCCACGCAAAAACCGTCCACTTTTTCCTTTCCATACGTCGAAGATATCCTGGTAGTTTCTAATAATGTCCCTCAATTTTGCTTTCTGGATTGGTTTTAAATTCCTGGAAGAATCTGTTAGGAGATTCTCCAGTTCTTCAGATAGTTTACCTGGTGGCATTGCTGTATGTTGAATGCTTCTGACCACCGAGAAAACTATTGAGGAGTGCCCCAAAATTGTTCCCGTCTTTAACCCAACCGAGTAAAACTTCAGGTTCATTACCCTTACTGACACAGTCTCCTCGGCGCGAAACAGTCTTTCCCAAAACTATTTCTCTGCCTACATTTCCGTCTCGAAATTCGGGTTCAAAAAGTTGTTCCAGCTTTAGCTTTCCCATCTATACAAGCATATAAAATAACTTCAAATCTTTCAGGAACCTCTGCTAAAATTGCTCGAAGCATTATGTCATCTTTTCCATGAAGCACCACTTCCTCGTCATTCACTCGCAGGACTCCATCTTTAAAGTTTAACTCGAATCCCTTGGAGGTCATGACATCCATTCCAATGATGACTTCGTCTTCGATCTCCGCCACTAATGCCCGATGTTGGAATTTTGTATTTCCCAAGACCATTTCAACCTCTATTTCACCATGGACCATGGACCTTTAACTGCTCCTCCAGTCGTTGTCCTCAGTTGTCATTTTGTTGGTTTTATCTTTGTCTGTTCTAAAACGATGTTGGACCTTATAACTGTTTTTATCGCACCTGTGTCCAACAGCATTGCACATTGCTTCTTATTAATAAGGTCATCTACAAAGACATATGCGTTGTTGGTTGAGGCTTGTTGGCTACAGGTCAACGATAGCCCCTTCACGTCGACCTTCTTCAGTTTTCCAACTCCTTTGTACTCCTTAGTTATATGTCCTACCTTATCACACTTCCAACATCTCTGTTGTCTTTTTTCGCTAAGGCCTTGCTCCACTAAGTATCTTTCTTACTGAGACTTTATCATTTCCATTTTCTGATTCTCCTTCAATGATCCGAACTCTAACCTGACCTTTACATATATTTTTCGCAGACTCAAATTCCAGAGCTCGAGCCAGTGCATCCACTAATTGAGTCGGTCGAGCTAGTGTCAATGTCTGCCATCGTGGTCTCAAAATTCATCGTAAAATGCTTGCACTGCTAACCTTCCTATCAGATTTTATGATGTGCCTGGATAGACAAGGCAAACCAAACGGCCAATATCAGCTTCAAACTCTTCATTCGATTACTGGTGGCTATTTTTCAGTTGGAAGTGTTAAACGTGCTGCAAATGGGTCTGTCCATACCTCAGGTCTTCTTGCTCCGAGGTATTCAATGTTTGCAACCATCCGTTTAGCTCTGATCCTCTCTCTCTCTTGATCCCTCGTGTCCAATTTTCGACTGTTTCTGCTTTCTGTCTTTGATGGAGTTGTATTATGACTACTTGGTCTTTTATTTTGCTGATCTCACTCTCCATTATTTGTTTTAACTCTTCTGTCGGCGCTTTACTCTCCCCTATTTTCTCTTCCAGAATTTCTGAATTTTTCTGTACCACGCTTTTCAAATTTTGTTCTAAGGATGAAAAAAAAATTCTAGTAATTGAGCTGCTAAGGCTTCTTTCAAGGTTTTAGAGTTTTCTAGTAATTTGCCTTCTAGGGCTTTAGTTTAGAGTTTTCTACAAATTTATCTTCTAACGCCTCTTTCAAGTTTTTAATGTCTTATAAAACGGTTTTAGAATTTTCTTGTAATGTTTATAGAGTTTTAGAATTTTGTAGTAGTTTCGTTGAACTGTATAACAATATTAATCTATTTTATACTTACTTGTTAAATCTAAAATATAGAGTAAGAACGGAAGTATGATGTTCTGCAAATGCTGTTCTCAGGGAGCACTTTATTAAACCTTGTTAGAAATAAAATAGAGATTTCGAAAATGTTCTATATTACCTAAATTAAAAATGAACAGTTACACATATCTATATTTAACTGCCGTAACAGTTTGAAAAATCTAATCTGAACCAACTTCGATAAGGTAGTTTAAATATACCATAGAAAGTACACTCCATTTATTTTTCATTTACCCGACTATTCTAAATAATCATCAAAACACGATACGGCCATTGATATAATTTGGCAAGAAACCATCAACACCCAGCAATATACCGATACATTTGTTATAATTGACATCTATCTGTGTATTAAAAAAGTACAAATTTTTTAATTACATTTTTTTCATGTTATATATAAAATTCTTAATCGCACTTAAAACAATCATGTATGAACATAAAAAGTTATCTTATTGTTCAGCAATTCAGGTGAACTAGAAAATATTAAAGTTTGCTCTGTTTATTTAAAGTTAATTTCATTTCTTTAATAACATTTCCAAAATATGGTGAGTTTACCAATGTAGTCAATTCATTAGCTTCATTGTTACAAGCTTCAAGTAATTTAGCCTTAACATTGTGCATTAATAATTTTTTGTTAACCATAACCGGTTGTAATGGAGGACTCTCATGATGCAGCATTTCAATAAAATTTTCAATTTGTGAGTAAGGAATAATTCCAGAAATTAATCCAAAATTGTATGCCTCTTCAGCTGAAAGCTTATGATTCAATAAAATCATTTCAGATGCTTTGCTTCTGCCCATGCTAAATGGAAGCGTAAAGCTGGCAGCTCCCTCTGCAGAAACTTTTAATTTTACAAATGTTGCATCAAAATATGCATTACTGCTGGCATAAATAATATCACATAAAGCAGCTAATGCTACTCCAGCTCCAAAAGCAGGTCCATTTACTATAGCTATTAATGGCTTAGGATAATTTATAAAAGATTCACACAGTTTTTTCACTTCAAATATGACACTCTCTGGTTTCTCAGGGTTTGCCAATAAATTTTTGAGGTCATTGCCACTGCAGAAATAATCCCCTTGACCTGTAATGATTGTAAACGTGATTTCATCGTCGTTGGCATCTTTATTCAAAATTTCACAGATATCTTGATACATTGCGAAAGTACATGCATTTCTTTTTTCAATGCGGTTGATTTTAATCAACCTTACATGATTTTTGCAAGATTTTAGGATCATGTTTTTGCTTCAAAAACTAATTTCGAATGTGCGAAGTTGAGTAGCAAAACCTTTGTACATCATTCTAGTTAAGTGTAATCAATAAATAAATAACAACCAGTTTTATTTTAATTTGCATTACGTAAATGTACAATTCCCCCAATTCCCCAGATAAGCAATTTGTTTTTCATTCTGTACAGTATGCAGCACACAATACAGTTTAATAAAATTCAACATCAACGTGTTAAATAGTAGTTACTCCCGTTTAATCCATGACAATTATTAATAATCGTGGAGCTAAGTAGCAAAATATGGAATATATATATATATATATATATATATATATATATATATGAAATATTTTATAACAGCTGTTGATACAAAGTATTTAGGGTTTATAGCAATACCTTGTCGTTAGTCAGTCAAGCGAGAAACGACTTCAGAGTATAAAATCTAAAAATTGGTATGTGAATAGCAGGTATAATTAGTAAAAATTATGGGAATATAATTAGCCTTCAAAATAATTTAAATAATGTCGCTAGTGAAACAATAATCAATAATAGAACCAGCGCCTACTACATTTAGGTCACTCAATGGCGCGAGCATATTGTAATGTTTATATTTTCACAATCGGGTTCAGTTCAGTTTTTGGATTCATTTAAAAATACAGTCCAAATCACTCTAATTTATTTCCACTACTTTGATAGAATTTAAATTAACAGAACTATTTACAATTTATATTGAACACCTGCTTTTACTATTCGACAGTTGAATACTCAAAGACTGCTTTCTCAGCTTTCCGTATTGTTACGAGAATTCATCCGACAGCTGGTGCAATCGGCCATCAACCAATTTGTGGAAGGGACATTATTTCGATAAATTCTGGGAACCCGAAATGTTTGTCTCTCAACAGGCGGACCCCTGTGGTTACTGGGAA
This sequence comes from Octodonta nipae, assembly GCA_034190945.1. NCBI lineage: Eukaryota > Metazoa > Arthropoda > Insecta > Coleoptera > Chrysomelidae > Octodonta > Octodonta nipae. The sequence continues at coordinate 41,678,256 of CM067221.1, read as the reverse complement.
TTCCCTTAAAGCTTCCAGAACATGAAAGAGTTTCCCGATGAGTCGTGGACTTACCAGACAATTCCAAGATAAATATATAAATAAGAAACAGCTGGCGATAGGGGCATTCGGTTTTCGTCGGTCGTATTGCATAGTTAAGATAAAATGTAAATAGTAGTTTTTAGAGTGAGTTGGACTGTGTTTTTAAATAAGAAGAACTGAACTGAACCCGAGTGTGAAAATGAAAACATTACAGTGGTGTCAGGTGTGAAGTAAATTTGTGGAACTTTTAGAAGTGGAAAATAAATAAACTAACAATGTATAAAACAGTGAGTTTGAACCAATTGAAAGTGGCGGACTTAAAAAAAGAACTTGAGGAAAGGGATTTAGAAATTAGTGGGAAGAAAAGTGAATTAATACAACGGCTACGAGATGCCCTAATAAATGGAGGTAAATATCCCGATACATATTTGTTTGAAGTTTCTGGTAATGGGGACATGAACATTCTATTAAAGAAAATGGAAGAAAATTCAAAGACTTTAGAGGATAAACTGCAAACATTACAAGATAATTCGAAAATCATGAAAGGTGTTAGAAAGATAAATTAGTAGACAAATTACAACAAAATTCTAAAGCCCTAGAAGACCAACTGCTAGAAAATTCTAAAACCCTAAAAGATAAATTAGTAGTCAAATTACTAGAAAATTCGAAGTCTTTGGAAGATAAGCTGCAGAAATTACACGAAAATGCTCAATCCTTAGAAGAAAATTTGAAAAGCATGGTTCAGGAAAACTCAGAAATGCTAGAAGAGAAAATAGTCCAGAATGAGGCTCGGATGGAAGAGCTGAAACAGATAATGGAGGGTGAGATGTTTTCCACCCTGGACTTGAAGAGCGGTTATTGGCAGGTGGAACTTACTAAAGAAGACCGAGAAAAGACTGCTTTTACCATCGGCTCAGGACTTTATCAATTCACGGTGATGCCGTTTGGACTGTGTAATGCTCCAGCAACGTTTGAAAGATTGATGGAAACAGTGTTAAAAGGGCTTTCATGGAAAACGTGCCTGGTGTATCTTGACGACATTATCGTGGTTGGAAAATCTTTTGAAGACCACATGAGGAACCTGGAGGAGGTATTTCGACGACTTCGAAGTTCCGGCCGAAGTTAAGCCCGAAGAAGTGTCAGCTGTTCCAAGAAGAAGTGCAATATCTTGGACATGTAGTTTCCGCACAGGGAGTAGCTGTTGACAAACAGAAAATCAAAGCTGTCCAGGAATGGCCGATACCTAAAGATATACACCAGTTAAGAAGTTTCCTGGGGTTATGCATGTACTATCGTCGGTACGTAACCGGATTTGCCAACATCGCCAAACCACTTACTAGACTCACAGAGGGGAAGGTGCAGTACCAGTGGGACGAGGAATGCCAACGATCATTCGAGACACTGAAAAGAGCATTGACAAGTGCCCCCGTCTTAAGTTATTCTTTGCCAGATGGGAACTTCGTTTTGGATACCGACGCAAGCAATGTCGGAATTGGTGCGGTGCTTTCGCAGATCCAAGACGGTCACGAGAAAGTGGACGTACCAGACAATTCCAAGATAAATATATAAATAAGAAACAGTTGACGATAGGGGCATTCAGTTTTCGTCGGTCGTATTGCATTGTTAAGATAAAATGTAAATAGTAGTTTCTGTGAATATAAATTATATTAAAGTAGTGGAAATAAATTAGAGTGAATTGGACTGCGTTTTTAAATAAATCCAAGAACTGAACTGAACCCGAGTGTGAAAATAAAAACATTACAGTATTTATATATTTCTTCTCGGAATTCTCCTGAACATCAAAGAGTCGCCGAGACTAGACTAGATTCTTCGAGAAACACATTTAAGCAAGCCGCCGACCTCGATGCACCAGCCGAACAATATTCCGGATTCCCCGAAATATCGGATGAATGCCGATTCCACGAATTATCGGAGGAATTCCCGTCCCATAATTATTGTTCTGTACTTATTATTTTGATTTAAGTAAGTTCAAAAATACATTTTGGACGAATAAACAAATATTTTATTAAAATTATACAAGTTTCCAGTGCGGGGGTTGCTAAACCTTCAACCTGGGTCGTCCTAGCGGACGGATAAAAAAATGCCTTAACCAATTATGGTTGGCACCGAGAAAAATATCAAATACTCTGGGCAGACAAACAGAATAAGCTGTGGCAACTGATACTGCCCTACAGCAAGGAAATTGAGATTGCTGTAGTGATAATCAGATAAATGGTGGTAAAGAGAAAACAATGCCAGCATATTTTTCTAGTATAATGAATAATTCAAAGTATACTGCCTTCAGTACCAGCAGGTTCTAAATGGTCTCATGGTGAAAAATTCCTGCGCTGAATACTAAAATTGCAACATAAAACGTGATAAGTCTTCAGCGGCCAGACAAATTAGACAAAATCGGAGAATACAATGAGATTAAGTATAGGACAGTGACTAGGATATGGAAAACATCCAACTGACAATGGTTTGCTATTCCGGAGATAACGGCAAAGTGAAACATGAACATGGAGTAGGATTTTCCTGAAGGATAGTTGTGGCATAGTTTGTCAATGTTTAAGCACTTTTATAGGAAACTAGCCATTACCTGCGGTTTCACCCGCGTGCGGAATGTTCAAGCTTTCGTAAAAAGAAATAATTTATGAAACATATGGATTATCCTAAATAAAAATTTTTCTAACTTGTTTAAACCACCCTACTTAACTGAAAATCCACCAATCCCGAATATATTTCACCCAAACTGAAAGTACTTATGCGCGACCCTATATAACAATTTTATTCGACATTTTTTTTTAATCACCTTGAATAACTGTAACCCTACTTCACCCTATATTACAACCTATCCTGTATAAGCTGTTGTTTATTTGTGACCTAATATAAATTTTTGAACAACTGCTTATGGTGTACCCTGTATAACAATTATTTCTGATATTTTTTTAACCACCTTTTAAGTAAAATTTCTCTTTACTCTATATATTAATCTATACTATTATAAAATTGTAAGTTTGTCTGATTGTTTGTTTGTTTGTTCGGGCATCACGTAAGAACTACTTAACTGAATCTTTTTTTGTTGCGAAGCCTGTAGTTTGACTTAAAATCTGGCACAAAATATTAGATACTGGCGTCAGCTTACCTTTTATTCAAAATTCGGAATGTGCAAATGTAACATGTTTGGATTTAACCAAAATCAGCATATATCAGTCGTAATTTTACAGGGTGTTCTGTATATAGGAAACTTAGAGCGGAGTAGAATTACATGGATTTAAAAAATCTAAAAAAAGTTATATTTGGTGTCGGTTGGGTTTCGGCTCTTGGGGCCAAGGCGAAAAACGTACTTCTATGCAAGATAAAATTATGAAATTTGGGCAGTGCAGTATGCACCACCTAATCTAACATCACCCTTAATTTGGTTGACCTACCCCCACGTTAGAGGGGGGTCGGGGGGGTAACTACCCCCAAAAATCAAGATTATTTTTTTAAACTGTTGCTATCGAACTCTACGCATTTTACTACGTCTAGCACTCAATTTTCATAATTTTCCTATTATTTTTAATTTTTCCGATTTATCGACTTAGAAAAAATTTCGACAAAAAGTAGAGGATTTCGGCTCTTGGGGCCAGGGCGAAAAACGTACTTCTATGCAAGATAAAATTATGAAATTTGGGCAGTGCAATATGCACCACCTAATCTAACATCACCCTTAATTTGGTTGACCTACCCCCACGTTAGAGGGGGGTCGGGGGGTAACTACCCCCAAAAATCAAGATTATTTTTTTAAACAGTTGCTATCGAACTCTACGTCTAACGCTCAATTTTTACTTTTTGGGCCAACACTTGTGGGCAAAGGGGTTGGCAACCCTCAACGCCAAATTAGCCTTCTCGCTCAGCCACACTACTGTTAAGGGCGAAGCCCGTTTCAATAGGTGCCCAGGGGGGACCACGTGGAGGTGGAGTTAGGCGCTTGTGAGGCACTCGACTGGAATCGGACGGAACCCTTCTAACCAGTGAGGACAACACTTCCCCCCCCCCCACACACACACACAACACACACAATAACAACATTATAAACGTAACATTTTTATTTCTGGTTTAATAACAAAACGATTATTTCTTTGTAATAAAATAACTATCAACAAAAACGAACACTCTTCTTCAGACAAATAAACATAACAATTTAAATTCTTCATTAATAACAAAACAGTATTATTATATATTTACAATAAAATATTTATAAACGAAAACATATTTTATCACAAGCACTTCAAAACACCATAACAAACTGTTGCTTCCTTATATTCAATCTTCTTTTTTCTGCCGGTTGGATCCGTTCTTTTAAATAGTGCATTCATGGCAATCGCATTCCAGCATTATTTCTTCTCGGGTAAGTTTCATCGGCTTTTTGTTGATTCCGGGGTAAACCCGAGAAACATCCCGAAGAAATCTTTCGAGTTTATGGCTGGTCTCCTCAAGGGAATCTAAAATATTTTTTTGGTACATGTACTGCCCAATATACTGGTCGGTCGTAGAGATGTTGTTAGTTGACCGGAGTAGACGTTTCAACTCTCTCCAAGATCTTTCGATGGTCTGCGTATGATCTCTATACGGCTGCATACCAGGTATCGGTGGTACATGCTGGCCGGCAAAATCCAAACATTCCACATTGAAGCGACCAGCTGGTGCCCAGAATGGTGGTTCTTCTTTTGGAGGACTAATAAAATTAGCAGAATGATTAATGCGACCGTGACCGTTGAACATCCGATTGCAACTGTTGTATGCTCTCCAAAAGTCTGTGCATACGTACGACTCATAATCGATGTGTTCTTGAAGTATTGGTAGTAGAGTTTCTGCATCCCGTTGATCAACTTTAACCACAAATCTCTTCTTTGTGGAACGGCTGATGCCGCCGACGACCCATATATGATGCCACGTTGTATTTCTTCCAACATTATATTTTCTTTTGAAAAGATGGGTTTCATCAACTTCCACGATGTCGTGGGATCCCCCGATGGGCGTGTACTCATGCCATGCAATGGCACATGCAACGTCTCGACAGAAACCGTACCAGTAGACGGCCGTTTCAGAGGAAACTTTAAAATCCTTCACTAATTCGGTTATTGGCATGTTTTTCAGCCAGGCGAAAATAATTTGAACGACGCGATGTTCGCCCATGGTATCGTTTATCCGTACATGTGCCATCAAAGTGTTGGTATATGCGCTAAATCTTCTTCTCCCGTGATTTCTACATACATAGCGAAAACCATTCCTTCCGTGTTCGATTGAAGTGCTGAGATGTCCTCCACATTCTGGGCAAGTTGCTGGAGTATTTATTCTTGGCACCACTCCATATAATGCCAATAAATTTCGCCCTTGTCTTCGGCATCCTTCGTTATCTAAAACTCCGAGTCCTAGATAACTTCCTAATGTACAGTAGTTTACTGTACCTCCCATGAAAAGCTGCACGTCCATCGCGATTTTCACAATATCACTACTAATTTATAATATAATTAACAAAATTACTTAAATATATAGTAAATTAACAATGTAACAATTTTGTATCAGCAATATAATTAATATTAAGACAAATTTAACACCTTAAATAAATACAACCTACTTCTATAAAATATCTGATGCAAGTGTCTCGTATATCCCAAAGTTCGAGTTTTTATCCCTGCCGGACAAAACATCGGCACTGACCGCCCTTTTTTTGCAATCGTTTCATTTGAAGCCGACAGACAACGTTTATTTACATTTATCATTTTGACATAACAAACAATTTCATTTAATTTTCAGTTACTTATTAGCAGATAAATAAACTTTCTTTGTTAAATATTTGAAATGAAATTTTAAAAAATTACATTTATATTTATCACTTAATCATTTAAAACTTTTTTTCGTATGTCGAAAAGTAATTTGATTTAAAATCATGTGCTATTCTGCAAGATTTTAAACACGAACGTGTATTATGTATTGCCTAAAAATTAATATTTTACATTTTCTTTGTACATATACAGGCACAGGGTGTCCCATAACTAATAGACAATACGGTAACCATTTAGAGGCGGTGAAAATTTTTTATTAAACGATATACAGGGTCCTAAAGTGGGTATTTGGTTTTTGTATATTTGTGTTATATAAAAAACTAAAAAACGGCTCCATATATTGAACTCAAATTTGGTGCAGCATTGTTTTAAAGGGCGATAAACAATATTTTTTTATCATTTTTCATGGTACTTTTACAGGGTGTTTGTTACGAAGGTCGAATTAAGCAAATCCATGTTAATTATTTTAACATCCCCTATAATTTGCGTTCCGACGATAAATAATGAAACTGACATAAATGAATGAACCTCTATATTTCAAGGCGTTTTCTAGATATTGCCATTTTAAGACTGGCACTTAGTCATTTAAATAAAACCTTAACGGTTTCAAAAACATTCAATTTAATTATGAAAACAAAAAAAATTAAATAGATTCACTTCATCGACTGTTAAAATTGACCACCATTAACGTCAATGCATTTTATTACACTTTTTTGAAATTAATTTCATTGCTGTACACCAAAGATTTCATGTATCTCCTTACGTGAAACTACATCGGATTAAGTTATGGGGTATGAGGCGGCCAAGGGAATTTACTGCCACGTCCACTCCAACGATGCGGAAAGTAGTAATTTAAATATTTCTGGACTATAAGTGGATAATGTGGCGGCAGCCATCGTGCATAAACCACATATGCCGCCTTGCAATAAGAGGAACTTTAATCTCCTCGGAAGTTCAAACAGAAATTTTGGCGAGACGTCCAACTTTTTGCGTAGAGTTCGATAGCAACAGTTTAAAAAAATAATCTTGATTTTTGGGGGTAGTTACCCCCCCGACCCCCCTCTAACGTGGGGGTAGGTCAACCAAATTAAGGGTGATGTTGGTTTAGGTGGTGCATATTGCACTGCCCAAATTTCATAATTTTATCTCAAATACAAGTATTTTTTTCAGCCTGGCCCCAAGAGCCGAAATCCTCTACTTTTTGTCGAAATTTTTTCTAAGTCGGTAAATCGGAAAAATTAAAAATAATAGGGAAATTATGAAAATTGAGTGCTAGACGTAGTAAAATGCGTAGAGTTCGATAGCAACTGTTAAAAAAAATAATCTTGATTTTTGGGGGTAGTTACCCCCCGACCCCCCTCTAACGTGGGGGTAGGTCAACCAAATTAAGGGTGATGTTAGATTAGGTGGTGCATATTGCACTGCCCAAATTTCATAATTTTATCTTGCATAGAAGTACGTTTTTCGCCCTGGCCCCAAGAGCCGAAATCCTCTACTTTTTGTCGAAATTTTTTCCAAGTCGATAAATCGGAAAAATTAAAAATAATAGGAAAATTATGAAAATTGAGTGCTGGACGTAGTAAAATGCGTAGAGTTCGATAGCAACTGTTAAAAAAAATAATCTTGATTTTTGGGGGTAGTTACCCCCCGACCCCACTCTAACGTGGGGGTAGGTAAACCAAATTAAGGGTGATGTTAGATTAGGTGGTGCATATTGCACTGTCCAAATTTCATAATTTTATCTTGCATAGAAGTACGTTTTTCGCCCTGGCCCCAAGAGCCGAAATCCTCTACTTTTTGTCGAAATTTTTTCCAAGTCGATAAATCGGAAAAATTAAAAATAATAGGAAAATTATGAAAATTGAGTGCTGGACGTAGTAAAATGCGTAGAGTTCGATAGCAACTGTTAAAAAAAATAATCTTGATTTTTGGGGGTAGTTACCCCCCGACCCCACTCTAACGTGGGGGTAGGTAAACCAAATTAAGGGTGATGTTAGATTAGGTGGTGCATAGTGCACTGCCCAAATTTCATAATTTTATCTCAAATACAAGTATTTTTTTCAGCCTGGCCCCAAGAGCCGAAATCCTCTACTTTTTGTCGAAATTTTTTTCTAAGTCGATAAATCGGAAAAATTAAAAATAATAGGAAAATTATGAAAATTGAGTGCTGGACGTAGTAAAATGCGTAGAGTTCGATAGCAACTGTTAAAAAAATAATCTTGATTTTTGGGGGTAGTTACCCCCCGACCCCCCTCTAACGTGGGGGTAGGTCAACCAAATTAAGGGTGATGTTAGATTAGGTGGTGCATATTGCACTGCCCAAATTTCATAATTTTATCTTGCATAGAAGTACGTTTTTCGCCCTGGCCCCAAGAGCCGAAATCCTCTACTTTTTGTCGAAATTTTTTCCAAGTCGATAAATCGGAAAAATTAAAAATAATAGGAAAATTATGAAAATTGAGTGCTAGACGTAGTAAAATGCGTAGAGTTCGATAGCAACAGTTTAAAAAAATAATCTTGATTTTTGGGGGTAGTTACCCCCCGACCCCCTCTAACGTGGGGGTAGGTCAACCAAATTAAGGGTGATGTTAGATTAGGTGGTGCATACTGCACTGCCCAAATTTCATAATTTTATCTTGCATAGAAGTACGTTTTTCGCCCTGGCCCAAGAGCCGAAATCCTCTACTTTTTGTCGAAATTTTTTCTAAGTCGATAAATCGGAAAAATTAAAAATAATAGGGAAATTATGAAAATTGAGTGCTAGACGTAGTAAAATGCGTAGAGTTCGATAGCAACTGTTAAAAAAATAATCTTGATTTTTGGGGGTAGTTACCCCCCGACCCCCCTCTAACGTGGGGGTAGGTCAACCAAATTAAGGGTGATGTTAGATTAGGTGGTGCATATTGCACTGTCCAAATTTCATAATTTTATCTTGCATAGAAGTACGTTTTTCGCCCTGGCCCCAAGAGCCGAAATCCTCTACTTTTTGTCGAAATTTTTTCTAAGTCGATAAATCGGAAAAATTAAAAATAATAGGAAAATTATGAAAATTGAGTGCTGGACGTAGTAAAATGCGTAGAGTTCGATAGCAACTGTTAAAAAAAATAATCTTGATTTTTGGGGGTAGTTACCCCCCCGACCCCCCTCTAACGTGGGGGTAGGTCAACCAAATTAAGGGTGATGTTAGATTAGGTGGTGCATATTGCACTGCCCAAATTTCATAATTTTATCTTGCATAGAAGTACGTTTTTCGCCCTGGCCCCAAGAGCCGAAACCCAACCTTGGTGTCCTATAAGCAGCTGGATATATACGATGTGGTGGAAATAAGGGGGAGTGGAATTAGTTATACGGGGTGGTCCAAATAAGTTATATTGAGTAGGCCATAAATAGTTCCATATACCAAGTGGTTGAAAAAGGGTAAAATATTTATACAGTGAATAACAAAACGTAAAAAATTTCTTAGGTAAGCAGTTAGGATCTTTGAGTTATAAGATACTTTAGTAATGAAATGGGTTAAAGAAATGTTAGAATCAGTTGTTTATACAGGATGTTTCAAGTATAAGATGGAGTGGAATTATAGTTTATGTTGTGGTTAAAAATTTGTTTTATATCCACAAGTATTTACATATATAGGATGGTTGAAATATTTAGCGGAGTATAATTACAGATATACAGGGGAATTTAAAAATATTTTAAAGTAATGGTATGATCTACAAGCTGTTCCATTTACCGGATGGTTGAAATATAGGGTGGGGTAGGATTCCAAAGATTCAGGGTCGTACCAAAATGTTACATTTGGTGGAAAATAAGTAGTTGCATATAAAAGGTTGTTGAAATATAGGGTGGCTTACAGTTAGAATTGTACAGGGTGGGTAAAAAATGCTAGAAAAATTTTGTTATATAGCACTTGCATATATAGAGTACCTAAAGTATGGTGCGCAGTAAAGTTATAGTTATACAGTGTCATTCAAACAAGGATAGAACAAGTTGTAAATGAAGGGTTGTTTAAATGAAGTGTGGAGATGAATTATACTTTAATATATCTTGAAAAAATATAAGGAAAAAATGTGAAATAGCATAGTTTATACGTTGCAAAGATAGGATAGTTGAAACATAGGGTGAAGAAGTGTTATGATAATTATTTAAAAAATGTTATATTGGTTGACCAATAAGCAGTAGCGTATACAGGATAGTTGTAGTACATACAAGGTGATTCAGAAACTGTTGAACAAAATTGTTATTTTCGGTGCCCCATAAGCAGTTGCGGTTTTGGTAAAATATATTTGGCATTGATGGATTTATAGTTATACAGGGTGGTAGAAAAAATGTTATACTGTTTAAATAGCGGGTGAAGTGAAGTAGATAGTCAAACAGGTTGAATAATTTTTTTGTGGGATAGAACATGAGCTGTTGCATATCTGCAATATCTGAAACATGGATCGAAGTAAAATTATAGTTCATACAGTGTGATTAGAAGTATTTAAAAATTTTATATTTGGTTGCCTTTAAGCAGAGATGCACATACAGGGTGGTTGAAATATTTTGTAGAGTAAAATTATGGTTATACACGGTGGTTCAAAAATAAGTTGTAATGTTTGAAAAATTGGTCGCGGTGTATACACGATGGTTTTAATGTAGATGGAAGTAGAGTAAGTTATACCAAGTGGTTAAAAAAATTTTTTAATCAAATTGTTATATAGGGTGGCCAATAAGCAGTTGCAGTTTGGATGATGGTTTAAATATAAGTTTGGGGTTAGGGTGCAAAACTGTGTTTTTATATTTGTGACTCACGAAGGGTTCCACATCATTTCCATTAGAATGGATCAAAAAAAAGTTTTAAAAAGAATTTTTATATAGGGTAGACCATAAACAGTTGCATTCTACTATATGGAATATCTGAAATATGGGGAGAAGCAAGATTATAGTTCTAAAGTGTGTAACGCAATATTAGAAAAAGCTCATATACAGGTTGATTAATATATAGAGTAAAGAGGCATTTTACTTTAAAAGGTGGTTAAAAAATATCAGAAATAATTGTTATACAGGGGACACCATAAGCAGTTACATAGCTGAAATATAGGGTAGATAAAAGTTATAGTCGGGTGTTCAAAAAATTATAAAACAGCAGCATATACAGGCTGGTTGCAATATAGGGTGAAGTAGAGTTACAGTTATTCAAGGTGATTCAAAAAATGTCAAATAAAATAGTTACAAAGGGTGGTCCATAAGTACTTGCAATTTGGGTGAAATATATTATATTAAGTAGGGTGATTTTCTGACTGATACTTGTGGCATATTTTTCAATTTCTAAGTACTTCTTGGGAAATAACACCACTGTTCAAAGAAAATTGCTGTATATTCCAAACGTTTCGGGGTCTAGATCAGACCCCGTTATCAATGGTTAAGAAACTACGGATAAAAAAGGGGGCACAATTCTGAAATGCAAATTAAAATATTTGACAATACATAATATTTGATTTCTGACGTAACTAAGAGAATTTTATTTGTAATATACAGGGTAGCACAGAAATTTCTAAAGATCATATAATCATAAAGATCCCTTCAAATTGGAAGAATTTGCAAGGGGGATCTTCAGAATTTTATGTGGCGCTCCTAGGTGCGACTTTGTCATAAGATGCCAAAAATGCGACCAAAGAACTTTGTTGATTCAGTGATCCCATTAAAATCATAAGGGAAAACCTAGGAAAAACCTTATGAACTATCCCGATATTGGGTTGTTCACAAGGACATGACCATTAGCAATTTCTTCCTTAATCATCGGCAACCAGGAACGACTGAATTCTACGGAGGTAGTAGCGATACAATCGTTTTCGTTTAACAAAATTAAATTAACTGTGGTGTTATTTCCCAAGAAGTACTTAGAAATTAAGTAGAGTGGTTCAACCAAGTTAGAATTTTTTTTATATAGGATAACCCATATGTTTCACAAGTTATTTCTTTTTACGAAGGCTTGAACATTCCGTACGCGGGTGAAACCGCGGGTAACGGCTAGTTATTATATATTATTCTAACATTTTGTTACACACTTTAAAATTATAATCTTGCTTCTCCCCATATTTCAGATATTCCATATAGTAGAATGCAACTGTTTATGGTCTACCCTATATAAAAATTCTTTTTAAAACTTTTTTTATCCATCCTAATGGAAATGATGTGGAACCCTTAGTGAGTCACAAATATAAAAACACAGTTTTGCATCCTAACCCCAAACTTATATTTAAACCGTCATCCAAACTGCAACTCCTTATTGGCCACCCTATATAACAATTTGATTCAAAAAAAAATTTAACCACTTTGTATAACTTACTCTACTTCCATCTACATTAAAACCATCGTGTATACACCGCGACCAATTTTTCAAACATTACAACTTATTTTTGAACCACCGTGTATAACCATAATTTTACTCTACAAAATATTTCAACCACCCTGTATGTGCATCTCTGCTTAAGGGCAACCAAATATAAAATTTTTAAATACTTCTAATCACACTGTATGAACTATAATTTTACTTCGATCCATGTTTCAGATATTGCAGATATGCAACAGCTCATGTTCTATCCCACAAAAAAATTATTCAACCTGTTTGACTATAAATAATTCTACTTCACCCGCGATTTAATCAGTATAACATTTTTTCTACCACCCTGTATAACTATAAATCCATCAATGCCAAATATATTTCACCAAAACCGCAACTGCTTATGGGGCACCAAAAATAACAATTTTGTTCAACATGTTTTTGAATCACTTTGTATGTATTACAACTACCCTGTATACGCTACTGCTTATTGGTCAACCAATATAACATTTTTTAAATAATTATCATAACACTTCTTCACCCTGTTTCAACTATCCTATCTTTGCAACTTATTATGAACTATGCTATTTCACATTTTTCCTTATATTTTTTCAAGATATATTAAAGTATAATTTCTCTCCACGCTTCATTTAAACTACCCGACATTTACAATTTTTTCTAACCTTGTTTGAATGACACTGTATAACTTTACTGCGCACCATACTTCAGGTGTTATAAATAAAAAATTTTTAGCATTTTTTACCCACCCTGTATAATTCTAACTGTAAGCCACCCTATATTTCAACAACCTTTTATATGCAACTACTTATTTGCCACCAAATATAACATTTTTGTATGACCCTTTATCCTTATAATACTACTCCACCCTATATTTCAACCATCCGGTATAGCTGTAATTATACTCCGCTACATATTTCAACCATCCTATATATGTAACTACTTTTGGATATAAAACAAGTTTTTAACCACAACAGAAACTGTAATTCCACTCCATCTTATATTTCAAACACCCTGTATAAACAACTGCTTCTAACATTTCTTTAACCCCTTTATATAACTATAGTATCTTATGAACATAACTCAAAGATCCTAACTGCTTACCTAAGACATTTTTTTAACTTTTTTCATTCACAGTATAAATATTCTACCCTTTTTCAACCACTTGGTATATGGTCCATTCAATATAACTTTTTTGGACAACCCGTATAACTAATTCCACTCCCCCTTATTTCCACCATATCGTATATATCCAGCTGCTTATAGGACACTAAATATAACTTTTTAGAGATTTTTTAAATCCATGTAATTCTACTCCGCTCTAAGTTTCCTATATACAGGACACCCTGTAAAATTACGCTTGATATATGTTGATTTTTGTTAAATCGAAACATGTTACATTTGCACATTCCGAATTTTGAATAAAAGCTAAGCTGATGTCAGTATCTAATATTTTGTGCGTGCGGTGGAACCAATTGAGTAATTCTTTTACTAAACATGGTAGAAGTTTTTTCGCTATATCTACCGTTTCTGTCAATTTAGAGAGATAAAATGTCTACCAGATTTTAAGTCAAACTATAGGTTTCACAACAAAAAAGATTCAGTAAAATCAGTTAAGTAGTTCTTACGTGATGCCCGAACAAACAAACAAACAAACAAACAAACAGACAAACTTACAATTTTATAATAGTATAGATGACAAGCCAATTCACTAATTTACTGTATATTTCGAAAAGTTTCTTTCATAGATATTTTAATAACAAATTAATTGTGCTGGGTACATTTCAGACTGCTTCTTGTCAAGACTGGGTTGTAAAAGATCAAGGATGCAGAAAGCCAGACCGAGGTGTAGGCGATTGCATCGCTGTCAAGCAATGTACGCCAATGCTTAACTTTCTGATGAATATTAAACGACCTTACTCTGCCTATGTAATCAACAGATTGAATGCATACACTTGCGGTTACGACCAGGGAACCCTCCAAGTTTACTGTCCTTCAACTCCAATAAATATAGTAGAACCTTCAAAGCCGACCTACTGCTTCTGGACCACCAGAAGTATCAAACAATAAAAATTTGAAACTTCTACCGCAAAATTGTGCTTATTTGAATATCGGAGACAAAATTAGGAACCGAATTAACGCATCATTGAATGAGTTACCATGGATGGCACTACTATCTTATAAAACAAGCAAAGGACCGGAATTTAGATGTGGAGGAACAATTATCAGTGAAAAATACATTTTGACCGCGGCTCACTGGATAACAAATTTGCAGATTCCATTGATTGGCGTTCGTGTGGGTGAACACAATATTTTTAACTCCTATTGATTAAGTTCAACCAGATGGTTCAAATAAATGTAATGGTCCTGCTCAAGTTTTAACCATCGAACAAATTATAGTAAATCCTCGCTACAATATTTCAGCAACATTGGGCCATTAAGAGTTAGCAAAATAGATATTGGCGTTGAAAACGCAAGACCAGTTTGTCTTCCACTTGAATTGGCAAGAACTCAGAAATTCAATTATGCAATTGTTACAGGATGGGGATACACAGGCCTAGGAGCTAAATCCACTTCAGTAGTTACATTGGAAAACTGCAGGACAACTTATGAATCTCAATCAAATGTACGGCTCTCAGAGAAGCAACTATGTGCTGGGGGCCGCGATCAGAAAGATTTTTGTCAATCGACACTTGAAATAGAAGTTTACAGAAAACCAACTCACAGTAACAGGTATCTTAACTTTTACTCTAATCATCTAAATCCAGTAAAAAGCGGTATCATCAAATCTCTATATGACAGAGCAAAAACCAACTGTTCTAACACAAATAAATTTAATGAAGAAAAAACGTTTCTATAAAATGTATTCTCTGTCAATAATGGCCCTGAAAAATTTATTAATATAGAGTTAAACAAAATCGAATACCAAACTATCGCTAACAATCAACACCGAACTTCACCCAACAACACTTACTACGATAACTATACCATATACAGAAATACTAAAAAGAGTGGGCAACAGATATATTAAAACATAACTTAAAACAAGAAATACACTAAAATCAGTTATATCCCACACAACATTAAATTATTGAAGAAATATTTGATAATATTCCACGAGAAAACATCTAGTAAAATGTTTCATGAAATATTAAAGAAAATTTCGTTAAATGTTACACCAATATTTCATGAAATATTTCAAGAGAATGTTAGTAATGAATATAGGAAAAAATTAGAAATAATTTGTAAAATATATGTCACACATGAAATATTTTAGAACTATTTTAAAATATTTGACTCTAATATTTCTGAAATATTCGTATGCCCACGACAAACAAATGTTTCAAAATACATCATTAAATATTACAGAAATATTTCATAACATATTTCAAAAGATTTTTGTTGCCAAAAAAGATTTCTGAAATATTTTATAATACTTCAAAACAAACATGAAATATATAAATATTTTTAAATATATTAAATATATTTAAACTATTTTTATATCTGCAACAAAAGATCTTTTGAAATATATCATGAAATATGACACAAATATTTCTTAAAATATTGCAGAAATATTATTTCAAATAGAGTTTAGACGCGGTCATAGCAATATTGCTGAAATATTTTGAAATTTTTCAAATCAAGCAAGAAATATTTCATAAATATTTTAGAAATGTGTGGGATCAAATACATCAATTTTAGGCTCTATGTTTTCGATGATAAAAATAGGGATAGGTCAAGTTTTGTATATTCCCTATGTTCCCTACTTTTTCAAATGTTTAGGCTCAATGTTTTCCGATAGGGAGGAAGTGCTTTTTGAAAAATTTCTCCACAGAAGAAGCCCCACCTCCCCCCCCAAATCAGAACCTATCAATTACTCTATATACTTGTGATCGACTCACCAAAGTAAGTACTGATTGCAAATTAGAACTTTTTCCGTCCAGTAATTTCGATGAAACTAGGCTACAATAGACACATGAATGCAGGAGTGATTGTAGAAGTGTTTCCGTTCATTAAATGTACGTAACCCTAATAAAGAAAATAGAAAGTAAAGTGCATGGACGACGAAGATTATGAAGCTGATTAATTACAGAAACAAAAAAAAACAAAGTATTAAATTAATAATGAATATAAGAAAACAAATAATGAAATGCAGAATAAAATAAGAATAGTCAATGACAACTGGTAACACAGAAAAAATGCAAAGAAAATCGACAAGAAATGCATTCATTTAACACTCATAAGGAGGGCAAACAAATGTGTAGAAGTTTCCAGAAACCAAATTTCATTTTAACGGACGATAACGACAAGATCATCACGGAGTTAGCTAGATAAAAAATTAAATAAATAGAGACGATAGAGGAACAAGAGATAGGCCCAAAAAAAGAAGTGATATATTTTATGAAAAATGTAAATAGAAGCTTGTAGTTCTAATGCATACTAATTACACTGCATGAGAACAAACACATACTCACAGGGATGCCATCAAATGAGTCTGAATCACCAAGTAAATGACTTGTATCAACTATCATCCCAATATCAACAAACATGTGTTAATATATCTGAAAATGAACAAAGATGTATATGCATGTTACCACAGCATTTTACATCACATATGAAAAAGCTCTTTTGATAATTTCACAGATTTATTAATAAAAGCAAGGGCTATGCAGTTGTGCGCAAGAGAAATCTCCCCAGATTTCATATAATTGCTGTTATAATTCCTCTCCCCCAAGCCAACACCTACCATTTCTGGTGACGGTCTCCAATAAAAATACTCGAATATACGAGTAGTTGGCAAAGGCATCAGAATTACAGAAAAACTTTAATCCAATAGAAAGTAAGCGTAAAATAGAAAATCAAATATCGGAAGACATTGGTATTAAAAATGGGCTCCATCAAGAGTGCATCTCTCTTCTCTACTTTCATATGTTCAGGGTGGATAATTAACGAAACACTTGAAGAAGAGTTAGCGGGGGTGACGGGATAAAATTCCAATTACCAACATAAGCTAGGTGGGTAGGTCAGTAATTATAATGAACAAAATTCAGGATCTAACAAGAATAATTTAAATATTCTAGAACATGGGGATAAGCAAGAACATCAGCACAACAAAACTCTTGAAAGAAATGATCAACTAGTCATGAGCAATCAGCTTATAGAGAAAGTTGCAACTACAAATATCTAGGTGTCACAATAACTATCCCAGTGTATATTTGGATTAGTATCAAAATGGTGAGAACATTAATGAATCTGAAGCATTATTTCTGCACAGGGGCTAATACTCTGGTCAGGATGCTTCAATGTTATATATTTGTGACTATATTATATAGTGTGTAACTCTTTGAAATGTGATTATGCAGGAAAATTATCAGAATATTGTTGCGGACTCCCGTGGGTTTTAAAACAAGTAATTTACACCAAAAATAAATCTTCTTTGTTTTCACAAAAAAATAATAATTTTCTACACTAATATCTCAAGTATTACAATAATGAGTCAGACGCAAATCAGCTGTTCACTACTACTGAACAGCTCTTGTCACATGGCTAAATTTATATCATGTCCTCATCACTCTTGATCAGTTCTTGTACAATCCTTGTTTGTCTAGCTT
Organism: Octodonta nipae; assembly: GCA_034190945.1. NCBI lineage: Eukaryota > Metazoa > Arthropoda > Insecta > Coleoptera > Chrysomelidae > Octodonta > Octodonta nipae. The sequence continues at coordinate 41,660,452 of CM067221.1, read as the reverse complement.
GTATGATGAGTAGATTTCAAAAAGAATGGTATTTTCAGTAAAATACTAAATAAGTTTTTGCTAAATGTTTTGTTTATCACTGTTACCTTTTTTACTATGGGGAATAATTTCAATTGCAACAATATCATATTTTGAGTTCAATATGAGGAAAATAATAGGAAATAATTTGAAATGAGTGGGAAACTAGCTACTGCAAAATTAAATACAATACTGAAAGGTTAGTATATGATGGTATGAGGAAAACATAACCAGGCTGCAAGAGTCTGAAGTCAGGTCGTCAGAAAGTAATGAATAACAAGACCATTGGCTGGTTTCTCAAGTAGTGTGGCAGTCTCATTCAGCCCTTCAGAAGTTGAAGAACAAACAATGATAAAGATTCAGATCTCACATAGTGCAGTAGTGTGAAGTCAGGAATTCTGAAAGTGATGAACTATGGGAACAAGGTGTCCTTAGTTCACAAAAAGCTCCACAAACTGTGGCTAGTTTTGTATTGGCTAATTATTAGAAAATCTCTTAAATAAACTCATTTTTACCCTGTAATTATATAAAAAAAACCTATATACATGGGTGTACTAAGGCCTAAGCAACCTAGGCATGTGCCTACAGCCCATAATTTTTGAGGCCTGAAAATTAGGTAACTTATCTAATGCAAAGTATGTGTCACAACTGAAAAATAGGCCTGGAATTACAATGTTGCCTAGGGCCCACTTTAGTCTTAGTCTGCCACTGTCTGTATATAAGAATGATCTCAATAACTGAAGTTGATATTTAGAATGAATGTTAATATATTTGTAAAAAAATGCAAATGAAAATAATTGGTATTTATTAAACAGAATAATTAAATTAATCCAATATGTATAACATAATTTCACAATAGCATATGAGATTTTTATTACAGACTTTAAACAACTGTTGGTGAGTATTTGAAATATTCCCTGAATTACTAAGAAACTTTCTGTAAAAGATAACCAATAATCTGAGCAAATTTTTAAAATTACTCTACTACCCTTACATTCAGATTGAACTGTGTCCCACAACATATATAATAATAATAAACTTCCTCAGTAATTATTACTAAATTACTGTTCCTATTACTGTTTAATTCTAATAAATTTTAACCTAGTAGTAGTAGATAGTAATAAAAACATTTTACCAACATTGCCCTGTTTTTATTTTATCTACAATTACTATATACATAATACTCATCCCAACAAATTATAATTTACTTTTCCTGTTAAGGAATGCTATTACTTGTTCTAAAAATTCTTCAGATGTTACACATTTATATAACTCTTTAGATTCCCTAGAATTACATTCACACAAAATATTCTTGAAATTTGCCATCAGTAGTTTCTTGTTTACCATTAAACTCTTCAAAGGAAGATTTCCATGTCTATGTAATTTTTCAATGAATTCTTCCAGTTGGGAATGTGGAATAACTTCTGAAATCAATTTAAAGTGATAAGCTTCTTCTGCAGAAAGCCTATGGTTCAGATAAATCATTTCAGAAGCTTTACTTCTTCCTAAGTTGTAAGGATAAGTGAAACTAGCTGCGCCTTCTGTGCATAATCCCATTTTTACAAAAGGGGTATCAAAAAAAGCTTTGTTACTTGCATAAATAATGTCACATAAGGCAGGAAGGGTAGCTCCTATTCCAATAGCAGGTCCATTAACCACTGCTATTAACACTTTTGGATAATTGATAAAAGATTCAACCATATTTCTAAATATGTTCACATTACTATCAACATCATCACTTTCAATTGCAGCTTTCATGTCATTGCCACTACTAAAATAATCTCCTGTACCAGTAATAATGGTTACAACGATGTTATCGTCTACAGAATCTTCGTTTAAAATATCTGTTATTTTCTTGTACATTTGCAAATTCATAGCATTTTTCCGTTCAGGCCGGTTTATTCTTATAAATCTTACATGATTTTTACAACTTGAATGAACAAACGACATTTTGGATAAACAATTTTATTTTATCTGTGAAAACAGACACTAACAAAATCTACAAAGCGTAACCTATTTTATTTTAAGAACTTTATCAATTTAATTTAATTTTAAAGTTTAAAAGTCAAAGTCAAAAGTCAACAAAACCTCAAAACAAACATCTGTCGCAAACTGCCTAACCTATTTTTGCAGTCTCTTCTTCATCTTCTATTTCCTGACAATTTCCATAGTATCGTAAATGTCTATGGAACTATTTCTGACATTAATTCACTTGTGACATCTAGTACCAACTCACTAAATTATATATCTAATTGTTATTGGTACCTTAGATCATTTACCATCTAGATATAGCCTGTCAAGCATAAAATCGTGGCAACCCTAGAAAGAGAGGGTAAGAGAGACAGTAAGAGGCTATTTCACTTAATGGGTAGATGGTCAGTGGACGCAGCCAATGAACAACATGTTTTATTGGAAGCAGCCAAACAGCCCTCTCTATTGCCCTCTCTCTCCTTAGTCTTACCACGACATTTGCGCACTGCAGGCTATCTCTAGAAAGTAAATGCTCTAAGATTGGTACTGCAGTGTTGACTCTTCGTCACTAGATAGCAGCTCTATTTGAAAATTTTCGAATACTGATATCGTAATAACTTCGAAGTGATAATCCCTTATTGTATGATCTGTGAACCCTTACAAAATGGAAATGATTTATTTTTAATAAAGAATCGACTTCAAGTGACTTACAACGAGAACCGTGACAATTATTCTTTACGATTCATTCATTCGACCTGTTTAACAATGACTGGCCCCATGTGACGGTCGATTTCAGAAATACATTTGTCAACAAAAAATCATTATATTATAAGTATTTATGTTTATTTTAGATATTCTTGGGAATAATACCACATCAGAGTTCAAACTTGTGTATATTTTAAAACCAAACGTTTCAAAATCCTGTCGGATTTCGTTTTCAATGGATATAAATTTATAAAGTAAAATTGAAATATATGACATTGTCATATATTTCAATTTTTTAAAATATACACAAGTTTGAACTCTGATGTGGTATTATTCCCAAGAAAATCTAAAATAAACTAGAAGGTGCCACAAATAACATTCAGAAAACAAGTATTTATGTGTTATAATAGTGAATTAAAAAAGGGCGGCAGTCAATTGAGATTGAACGGTGGAAGCGAAAGCTTAATACGAATTATACTTCCCGTCTCTTATTATCTCCTGTCTCTGTTTCTATTTCGCTGTGTTATCATTAGTATTGGTTATACATTTCAGGAGAATTAAAATAATTGTGACTAATTTAAATTTCTGTAAGTGCCAAATAAAATTTTCCAGTTGAAGCTCATATCCGATGTATTGTAAATGTAATGTAAATGCGGCAAAAATTTAACAAAAGTGTACGAAATTAATATCGTTCTTTGTGACTTCTGACATAGGTATGTCAAGTCCGTAATGCAATATATCAGAATGAGAGAATTGATATTTTTATTAGAAAAGCAAATTTTATGCAGGTTTTTTATAATAATTGGATGTTATATTAGTTTATTTCCTATATATTATTGATATTCTATAAAAGAAGAAACTTATAATGTATTTCACCTGGTCCCTTTTTCTTACACAGGGAACAGAATTTCAAGATCAAGGTAGTGTGTGGTGTCGATGTCGAAACAATGAAATCTCAAGTCATCCAATTCATTCCCTTGCCCATCTATTTTCATATGTGTAAATGTGGGCCCCTGTTAAGAAGCTTCCGCTTCAATAACGATACAATGTTTATATATAGAGGCAAAACTGTAAAACTGCATGTGAGTTTCCCTTCATTAACACTTAAGTCACGAGATGTCCCCAGCTCGAATATAATTTTATGACGTATCTTCTTAACATTAAATTTTAAAGATTTGTGTAGAAAATTAATTTGACCGTTTTTGAAGCAAAAGCTTCTGAAAGGGAACCCATATTTACACATGAAAATAGTTGAGCAAGGGAATGAATTGGATAACATGAGATTTCATTTGTTTCGACACCGACACCCACAACACACACTACCTTGATTCTTGAAATACAGAGACCAGGTAAAATACATTATGAGTTTCTTCTTTTATAGAATGTCGATAATATATAGGAAATGAACATCCAATTAATATAGAAAATCCGCACAACATATGTCCGAAGTCAGAAAGAACGTTATTAATTTCATACATCTTTTGTTAAATTTTTTGCCGCATTTACAATTCATCGGATATAAGCTTTAACTAGCAAATTAATAATTCAACAAATTTTATTTGGCACTTACAGATATTTAATTTAATAATTTAGTTACACATTAGGATTAATACTTGAGTCATAACAAAATAGTGACAATTATTTTAATTCTCCTGAAATTGATAACCATTACTAATGTAAACACAAGGAAATAAAAACAGAGACAGGAGAGAACAAGAAACGGGAAGTATAACTCCTAAGAAGCTTTCGGTTCCATCGTTCAGTTTCAAATGACTGCCGCTCTTTCTTTTTTGTATATATTTTTCGATTTTCTGAAAAACTGTGTTTTACGTTATAGATAATTGTACGCAATCACCTCTCCGGAATATATTATTATACAATTCATTTAACACCGCCCAAAAAAATAAGAAACCTAAATTAATCGTTTCCATAAAAACATTGCGAAAACTAAATAAAAATGGCTGTACATAAAAACTATCAACGACAGTAGTCCCGAAATTTCGATAACTGTAAAAACACTAAGGTTAATGTGATTCCAAATTCGAATACCAACTACACGATTGAATTATACAAAAAGGCGACTACTTTATGCGAGGCAGTTTAGTTTAGTATCAGCGTGTATCATTCCAGTTGATAATATTAGTCATTGTGTTCTTGTAAGAATGCTTATTTTGATTAAAATAAAGGCATTGAAAGGTAAAGTAAATGTTTGTGAAATTTGAACCCACGGAATCTATTCTATTTTATTAGAATACAGTTTAAGATATTCAAATTGATTGCGCCGGTTCATAGATATCAATAAAAAATTGATAACTTCATCCTTTTTGAAAGTGTGTGTAAGTAATTAATTAATACTATTATATCAGTACAAAAGTGTCTCAAACTTTTTTCTTTTTTGAGGGTTCCGCATACCTTACAATCAAACTCTCTGCCTGTCCTTTTATCACAGACTCTCTTCTCCGAAACTACAGGACTAAAAAAGTTTAAATTTGGTACCAATACAGTCTTGTGATACAATCACAAGCGCATAACCCAAATAAACACATGCTGATATTGGGACGTACCTTTCTGGAGAAAATTTAAGAAAATCGGTCATTACCCCCTGAACTATTTATTAAACGTAAAATTTAAAAAATTGCACATATATCCCCGCACCCAAAGTTTACAAGAAAACATAGGCGAGAATCAGAATATTTAATTTTGAACAGAATTTTGAAAATTACATAAAAAATAAAAATATTCCAATGCGTTTTGTAATAAATCAAATGAAAGTGCTCGTAATACAAATGTACATTATAAACAATTTTAATAGGTAAAATTGACATGAATTCCAAAAATATAAGATAAATGATGCCCCCCACTTTATATCTGAAATTATTGAGGCCACAATTTAAAAAAAAATAGGAGCGAAGATCTTAATTAATTTGTGTAGGTTTTGGAGACAAATTAGAAGATTGAATAAAAATGACCAATTAAAGAAATTCATGTGCATCATGACATATTAAATGAAATGATTTGTTATATGAAATAAAAATATATAGCCTATTAATATTACAAATGTGCAAGTTTAGATTTTATGTGGATGGGTGGATGGATGTTTTGTTATGTTTTCACGAAAAAACTAGTAAACGGATTTCTATGAAATTTGGTGCATAAATAGTTTGTAACCCGGTTTGGCGTATAGGATTCTTTTTATCCAGGCAAATAACCTATTTAGTAGTATACAGGGTATGTAAATAATGTTTCGATGGTTGGATTTTTAATACTCAATCACGCAAAAATAGTTGAAAACATTTTGATGAAATTTGACTCACAAATGATTTGTAACCTGGGTTAACAATATAAACTTGTAAATGGCATAGTTGAGTAGTATACATAGTATGATGTAAATATTCTATAAATATTGCAAAAACTCCGTGGATTCAAATTTAATTAATTTAAAAAAAAAACTGATATTCACTTCACTTTATACAACTTTTATTCACACGTAAACATAAAATATTATCAAAAGCTGATTGTCATACAATAACATGGAAATCATAACAATAGGTAAACATTTTTTCCCCATCAGAAAATTCCAGATCTTTTTTTACTATCTCAGCGATTGATCTTTAATTGGGATGAATATTGCTTTACGTTGCTTTAGTCAGGGACGGCGTAGATAAATTTTATAACACTGCCCTCTCCTTTAATTCTGATCGTCCCGATCAGAAACATCCTCTCCATGATAGGGGGCCAGTCGATCTAAATGAACCACCTTCAACTTAGCCCTGGTGTTTCAACGGATACGGTAGGCAACGTCATTAATCCTCTTGCCCACCTCGTATGGACCATCCCAGGCGGGTGTAAGCTTGGAGATTTACCCTTGCTCCACTGGGAGTTGTACAGCCAGACCTTGTCCCTTGGAACCCGACTGAATTGAGGTTGTAGAGAAACTCTTTCACAGACTACTGGCTCGAAACATGCTATATCTTGACCATTGGCAATTCTGATGTCGTTGTTGGACAAATTAAGGACTCTCAATTGGTATTTCTCTTCTCGTTTTAACTATAGCCCGTCCAACTAAGTAGTCATGAGCTCAGTGTACGGGCTCCACCATTTCAACGCAGCTCCCAGGATTGCTGTCTAGCTGCCCGTGGATAATCTGTTCCGTTCGACCGGGAATTCTAGCTGAAGACTTTGCCACAATTTGTCAATACAAATTCCTCATTTAGGAACCGAAGAACATCATATCTCGGGTCGAACATAAATCCATGCTGGCTAATTAGGTCCATTCTCAGTATAAAATCGTCCTCAATATTCGCTACCAGGACCCCACGCCGGATTATGTTGGCCCCAATCTGCGGTACTATATCTGCCTTACCCTGTATTGACATAGACTCGCCGGTGACTGTTCTGAACTGAATGTTATTGGTAACTGACCGGATTTCCGATGTCCTCAAAACTCTGGACTTGGCAATGGACACAGCGGCGCCAGTGTCAAAAGTGATGGTGATTGCGCGGCCATTTATGGTACCCCTGATCACTAGGCTGCTACTATTTCGGAAAAATCCCAGGATGGATGCTGTCCTGGGGGCTGGTGGAGGGTTAGTCAGCATTCGCCCCCTTATGCTGACTGATAGGAGTTTCCCTGGTTGGTGAGGTTGTGGTGTTGGCTACTTCTGGTTGGTGATCGTTCAGGTAGCCTCTCTCTGCAGTCACGTTGAAAGGGTCCTGTCCGTTCATACCGGTAACATGCCCCTCTATGATCAGTTCTTTGTGATCGTTCTAGTAGTTTATGGATTCCGGACAACACTGCCTGGAGGGATGGTTCTGGTTCTTCCTGTCTGAAGGAAACTGCTCGCACCCTCGGTTTGGACATGTTCATGACTGCCTCTACTTCCAAGGCCCGAAGTAAAGCTTGATTTCTTTTCTTGTCGCCACTAAGTCTTTCTTTCTTTCTTTGTACTTCCACATCTCTGATACCGTTTATGAAACTCTGTGTTGCCAACTGTTTCCTCTGGCAGGTCTGGGTAGGACAAATGTACTGACCGTCTAATCTCTGCTTCGAATTCTAGAAAGCTCTCTCCGGTTTTTACATTTTTCCACTTAGTTATACCTGGTATACTTGGCCCAATGATTGATTGTCGTATCTTTTGTCCAGGATGGCGATGATCCTATCGAAATTGCCTTGTTCATCGGCTGGAATGCTTTGGAGGAGTTCTAAGGCCGGACCTCTTAAGGAAATTACAAGAGAGGTAGATTTTTCTTGGTTATCCCATCCATTAACTGTGGCCACGGCTTCAAATTGCCGTTTATACATCTGCAAAGATGAACTACTATCGAATGTGGGTGGTTTAATAAAGGATCCTTTGGTACTCATGGTGTGCTGGTATTTCCCTCTCTACAAATATCGATTTCCACTTTGGCACTGATTTTATCTTGTACCTCACTTTGTACTGTGTTTTTAATGGAACTGATTTCAAATTTCACCTGGCCTTAAATGGGATAGATGTCATCTACTTAGATTTCAAGAGTCTCCACATTACTTTTTAGGATTTTTATGTCGTCGTTTATTTCTATAATGTCTGATTCCACTATTTGCAATCTTTCATTAACTTGCCATACTATTTGTATTAATTGTTCAAATTGCATTTGTCTTTTTTCTTCAATTTGGCCTTTTTTTTCTTCAATTACTTTAAAATCATTTTGTCGTTTTTCTTCAAATTTCGAGAATAATTCTTCAATTAAATTTTGTTGTTCACTTCTCATCGTGAAAACAAGATTTTGTTGCTTTTCATCCATATTAGTTACAAGGTTCTCTAATTCAATTTTACGTTTTTCATCAAAAGATTTCACTAACCATTGTTGAATTTCCTCTTGATGTTGTTTCTCTTTTTTGTCACGTTTTTCCAGGATCTTAGTTATTTTTTCATCTAGTCCATCCGTAACCTGTTTGAATATATATTTTTGTAGTCTCCTCCATTTTTTCTTTTTCCATATTGCGAGTTGAGGCCATAAATCAATTTCTGATTTAATCTTTACTTAATCCTTCACTTCTATTCACCAAATTGCAATAAACAAAGTAGGAGTTAACCAAACTTTTGTTTGGTTTACTCCTTGATGATATGATGACAACTTAGAGTTGTTGAAACGCCTTTGAGTGTTTAAAATAAAGGTTTGGTGTTAGGGTGCAAAACTGTGTTTTTACATTTATGACACACCAAAGGTTCCACAGCATTTCATTCGATGTTATTGTATAGAATCGGCTGTTGAAAATATTTGATGTTTTACGTGTAAATAAATGTTCTAGAAAGAGAAAGTGTAGTGAATATTAGTTTTTAAAATTAATTAAGTGAACCCCCGGAGTTTCTTCTAATAGAATAGCTTATAGCTTGTAAGTAAACAGAGTAGTTCATAAAGTGTAAATATATAAGGTGGAGTAAACAGAGTGTAAGTATACAGGGGTATCGGAAAAATCCCCTTGATATTTGTGGACAATACGCACGTTCATCCTTTGCGGGTAGTGCATGGGAGGGAGTCCAATATGGTGTACGTCTACTAGATGTTATTGTAGGTATAGAAAATCTACGATTTCAAGATGCAAATACACAGGGAGGTAGTAAACACAGTGTAAGTATAGTCAAGCCCGTAGCCAGTGGGAGGGTCTGGGGGTTCAACCCGCCCCGAAATTTTTGAATATTGGGTTTCAAGATTCAATTTTAACCAATTAATCATCTTTTTCATAAGAATATATTTTTTTATTTTCACATTTTTATATATCCTGGATGTATATGAATACAAATACAGATTTTGCAGTACCAATCAGCCCACCACCAATAAAAAAAATATAGCACCTCCCATTTAAATTAGTATATATATATCCAGAAAATATGCAAGATATTAGTATAAAGGATGTACCGTAATAGCACTTCGTTAACCAAGTACCACCCCTATCTGGCGAGTTCTTTATTTAAGTTATTTTACATGCCCTACGCGGGTGAAGCCGCTAGTATCCGCAAATCTGAAAAAATTCATATATCCGAAAATTAACAATTCCTCCTCTTATTCCCAAAACTACATATTATAAATATTTGAAGGTAGCTCTAGTTAACGTTGTATGTTTAGATGTTGATTTTTGTTGTTTTAATTTGTTGTTCAGTGTTCTGTAAGATATAGTGCGTGTGCTGGTAAAATAAATTGTAAAATAAATTGTAATAATTCTGATATTTTATGTGGTTTGATATATTTTTCTTACAGTTGCAGTAGGTACTTATGAAGCAGAACCTGTTTGCCTACAACAGACTTAATGCAGAGGAACAATAAGCGAAGGCATGTATGTTTTTAAAACTAATTAACTGGTTATGGACTATCCAATATAAGTTTTCAACTACGCTGTATGTATATACATACTCCTGACTCTGTGGACCAGATTTATAACACTTATTCTAACATTTTTTGACCACTTTGCACAACTAAAAGTCTACTCCAACCTATATTTCAACCATCCAATCCTGTTTATACGGCTACCTATGTGCCACCATAAGATTTTTACCTGCATTCTGTAACTATAATTCTACTCCGTCCTATATTTTAACTATCATATACATGCATCTCGTGGTGGGCTACTTATAAATCATTCTTTTATCGAACCTTTTCTATTATGAACATGTATAACAATGATTCCTCTTCCTTTGAACTGCAACTTATGAGCTACGAAGTATAGCAATTTTATCTCACACTATATAACTATAATTCTACTCAAGCATATATTTCAACCACCCTCTATATGAATCAGCTTATGGTTACCCAATATAACATTTTTTTAATCACCCAGTACAACCATAATTTCACTGCACCCTAAATTCCAAGCAATGCAACTGCTGTGATAAAAAATGTATTAAAAAATTATACGGTCATAAATTTTCAAATTAAAACCTACCTTGATCAGCTCACATGTGCGAAGCTACAGCTCTTCTTCAGGAACATTTATGATATTAGGTGTGAAAAAATTTTTTTAAAGGAAAATTCACTATCTCTCGGAAACCGGACATAATACAGATAAGACAACTATGATAATAATTCTTTAAATAATTAGGGATTTGATCTGGGGGGTTTTACTAATTTTCAGGGACAGCAGATGATGCAGACGAAAATCACGTACTCGATAAATGTATTTATTCATTGCGTAAGAATTGATAGAATTACTTTTTCTTTAAATGAAAATCATTATTCGTCATTTTGTCAATATTGAATTTATGGGGAGGTGGAGACTGAATAGTGTTCACTAACTGATTATTACTAGGTGAAATCTAAAAAAATATATAAAATGTCGGAAATATAAAAAAATGTGTAAACCACATAAAGAAATTTTATGTTGTATAAATTAATTTGTAATCAAATTATTTCTGATAAGCAATTTTATGCTATAGTCATCTGTTCCTTTTGTTTCTGATCCATATGGTTTCTGCTCTTCCCCTTAGTCGTCTCTCACTTTTTTCCTGGATTTTCCTTCACTTCTATGTCCGAGTGTCTACTCCAGGATTATCTTTGTCCATCTGTTATCAGTTCTACGGAACACGTGTCCTGCCCATTTTTATTACAGTTCAGACATTCTTTCCTTTGAGTTCGACATTCTTTTTGGTTCTCCGATCATTGTGTTAGTTTTTCGATCACTTTATTAAATACCAAAAATTCTACGTTCATGAGCACATTGCTCCCCGGGTATTCTCTGAACATGTTTCTTCGTGAGACTCCATGTCTCAGCTTTATAGGTAGTAGTATGAAAAATATAGTAGACGTAGAGTTTTTTTTCCAACTTGTTGGGTATTTGTGATGTAATAGTATCATTTAGTTGGACAAATCTACGACATTTTAATTTTAGGTATACGTATGTATTATCCTTTTTTTTCTACATTTTGTGATTTAGGTGTTAATTTATGTTTCTAATGACAATTGTTTTATTAGTATTAATGGTTGGTTCTAGTAATTGAGAATGGTGGTCCATTTCTATTTTTGAAAAGGGAAGGGAGAGGACAGGTAATGTACGTCTTGAGCAATGACATTTTAGGCGGAATGATGCCCATTTCCTTAATTTGTTAAATGAATAATTTGTGATTTCTGAATAAAAGGGCATTCAATACTTGCATTGTTAGCATAGTTTATTGTGTGGCATAGGTGCAAGTGTAAAAGTAACAACCATAAATTACGTTTTGCGGAAAAATATAGAATGATTTAATTTATAAGAAATTGGTGCCCAAATAGCACACTTTTGCTAGCAGCATTAGGCGCCCTCTTCCTTTCCTTGTCAGATTTCTATAATATTCTCTTTCAGTTTTTTAGGTTAGGTTAGGGCCTAAGGCGGATCCCCCTTTGAAACATGAAGCACGTGACTGAATCCGCCCCTGAGTTAGACTTATTAGGACTCCTAACAAGCCTACCCTTTCCTAAAAAAATAGTTTAGATATGCGCCTTCATTAGACCAATCCAGTTCTCTGATTATTTTTTAAAGTAATGCTATAAATAATTTAGGGGAGATTGTATAGCCTGGTGTTCTTCACTTTTTCGGGAGATATCTCCAATTTGTTGTGATATTTGTGTTTGCTGAATGATATTTGTGGCATATTTTTCAATGTTTAAGTACTTCTTAGGAAATAACACCACAAGTCACGAAAAATTGCTGTATGTTCTAAACGTTTCGGGGTCTATGTCAGACCCCGTTGTCAATGGTTAAGAAACTATGAATAAAAAAGGAACAATTCTAAAATTTAGAATTAAAATGTATGTCAAACAATTTATGTTTACATTTTAGAATTGTGCCTTTTTTATTCATAGTTTCTTAACCATAGAGCCCGAAACGTTTGGAATATGCAGCAATTTTTCGTGACTTGTGGTGGTATTTCCCAAGAACTACTTAAACATATGTGTTTGTTTTTGTAAGTCGATGTTCTATTTTGATGTTGTATACCTGTTGTCTATTCTACATCTTGCCATAGAGATTAGCACTTCCTGCTTTTAAATAGTGTTGAATGTTCCTTGATAATCGATAAAACAATTTAAATATAAAAAAAAATCAAAAAAAATTCTGTTAAGTTGTTGATTGTGTGTAGGTAAACAACAGTGCTGAAACCTGTTTTCTGTGTAGTACATTGTCTTATTTTTGCCATCAACCTGTTAATTTAATTTATATGTTTGGGACATTAGGTTTATGGGTCTGTAGTTAGTAAGTTTCTTTATAACTTCGCACCTGGCCAGGATTCTGAATTTTATGCCGTTAGAGGCCATTAACTAATTACGTAAGGATGATTTTGGCGATTTTCCACTCCTGCTACCCCCATGTAAGGATACGTAAGGTTTCTAGAACCGCCCCCTCCAACTTCTTAAGTAAGATTCTCTCTCGTTGTTAGAAAGGAATTAGTTATACAGTAAAACTCTTTCTTTTTTTCTTGAAATTAAATAAGATTAATATGCTGCAAGAAGGTACCTACTATAATTAATACTTACAACATTTAAACTAAATAAAAACGAATTAAAGATTTTGAAATATTAATAAACAATAAAAATTTGGAAGATAAAGATCGAATTGTTCGTTATAAAACGAAGAGAGCCATTCGCATTCAAAATTGAACCATATTTTTAATGTTAAATTTCAATTTACAATATCTTAAGTAAGAATTGGTTTTACCCCCCTCCCCAAGGTAAAGGCATGTAGCAATATTCTTAAGCTCTCCTACCCCCGAGACTAGATAGGGGAAAATATCCTTCTTGTTTAATTAGTTTCTGTTCTCTGTGTTTTATTATTGCAGGTCTTCATCATACAAAAAATGACCATTTATGAATTTATGTTTCCTATTATGCCCTACATTATAATGATTAACCCGAAAAGTTGAAGACTATGTAAACAAAATAGTGACAGCCGCACACAAATTAGGAAGCATGAAATTTGATATTGGTCATGAGTGGTTCAGCACATTAATGCTGGCCGGATTGCTATAAATGTACAAACTTATGATTATGGGTATAGAAAGTTCTCTTATGAAGATTAGTGATGACATGGTAAAAAATAAATTGTTACAAGAAATTAAACCATCAGATACTACTGCGCACTTTATACGAATACTAATAATTATCAGCCCAATAATTACCTGTTATGTAAGGGATGCCCTGCAGTTTTCACCTGCTTTCCAGCAACGAAAACATCATCACACTTACAAATTCGAAAAATTTATACAGCCGTGTTCGCCTACATCAATTTAAAAATAGTGAATAAAATGATTGTAAAAATTTAACCTTAAGGACTCAAAAATTGAAAATATTACTTTTGGGTTGCTCAGAGTGAACTGTTATTCCGCTTGTTGGTTAACTCTTGGAGTCGCAGAATGTCTTTTCGCATTGCACTAGTACAATCTTATACTTGAATTATGATCAAATTGAATGGTAGTGAGAATAAAGCATTTTTTCCTCTGAAAGTCATAAAAATACGTATTAAAATAAGTAATACGGTAAAAATCTGTTTAACTTGTTAAAAACAAAGGTCCGTTCGACACGATTTGTGACCTATGTTACGTTTACTGTACATTTTCTAGTATGAACTTTATTCAGAATGAAACAAAAACCATATTACTACCTTTAGACAACAGCATTTAAGCTTAGATTGACTTATTTCATTTGAAGCTGCTGAAACACAAACAGTTCATGTAATTTATTTGATAAGGTTTTCATTTTTGTACACACGTATACTAGGTATTTATTTGTGCATATACCTAAATGTTATTAATTGTTCTGAAATATGTTCATAAGTTTATTTGTAATTGAAATATTCATTTGGCCGTAAATAAATAAATAAGGAAGCTTAATTATTTTTTCATAAAAGTAATTAGATCAAAGAAGTTATAAAGAAATTTTTTCTCCAAAGTAAAGATAGTTCTTCATTCTTTGTCAAAAATTTATTCTGATATTAAAAATTGTTTAAAAACATCTTGGATTCTAAAATAATAGTGCCTATTAGGATATTTGCCCATCTTTTGGACAAGACATTTTTGACATATCTTCATTAATTTAGTTAACAAATTCTAAGACACAAAAATTAAATATCTTTCAAATAATATGATTTATCATGATAAATACAAAGAGTTGTCAAATTATTGCGATCTTATAGTAAATTTACCTAAATAAAATTTTAAACCTAGATTTCTTGGGTTATTACATTAAACATAGTTATTCTGAGGTTTAAACCCATAGAAGTTACCTTCTTCTAGTCTCTTTGAGTTAGGATTACCTCGTTTTAATATTTAATTTACTAAATTTGAAGCTCTCGGTGGGATTATCGCCCCATCGTCCACCATGGTTCCGCTCATGGGCCAACAAAGGTTTTTAACTTGTATTGTTCGGATAATGCATTAGAAGCAGTTTATGATGTTGCAATGTAACGTGGCAAAGATTTTTTAATCAGTAAATTTCTTCGTTTTAAATAATACATAACACAAGAAAGGTCGCTGTTGAAGTGTCATAATTCCACAATTGTCGATTATTTATCAACACCGGTATGAACGACTCAAATTAATAGCAATAGCCTATTGCTATTAGGTCGGTACGGTACGTAGTATATTCCCGTGGACTGGAGAGAAAGAACTATTTAATTCCAAAAATAAATCGGCTTTATTACTTAAAATTCACAATGAAAATTCACCACTAAACTATGACTAAGAACGCTAAACAAACCGATTGAAAGCATCAACAATACTCCTGGGTGTAACAATCGACATATATCTCTCTCGCGTTTCTACTGGGGTGTTCTAGGAAATATGTGTGTACTTTTTTTCTCGATAGCTGTTTTATTGGGAAAGTTAGCTTTTTTGTAGCAATGAATTTCGAGATTTCTTTAGTGGCGTAAAGAAATGAAAGGTTGGAACAATATATTCATATACAGTGTTTTAAATGTGGTTTGTTGTTTATAAAATATAATACAATATCTCAACTAATTAACATCTGCGGCTAGTGTGTGTTCACGGAAAATTCTTTGATCGACATATAAATTCCGAAGAAATCTATTTTAAGTTCTTCCCACTGGAAAACAACTTGACTGTAATCCTTGGTTTGGATTTTTTTGTGCTACCCTGCATGGATTTCTTAGTAATTATTCAAATTTAATTATATTTAGTATATTTACGATTCTTTTTTTTCGGGCAGTGTTCTTCGAATAAATCTACAATTTAGATGGTACCAATTTTTCAGTCAAGCCTTCTTTTTCACTCCCCTAACACCACAGGGTTCCCACAATCTTGGATCTCCCTAATCTGGTCAAAGAAATGTTTTCTTAGCAGCAGAAAATATATTTATAATAGTATATTGTTTTCTGAATTTGTTTCTGCGAAACGAGTATTTTCCACACACTCGAATACTTAGAAAATTAACAACTAACTAAATTTTTTTAACCAAAAAAATATATAACATTAAAACATTTTACTTATAGTTTGTATGACCTCCTCCATGTTTCAATAACATTTAATCAGAGCCATCAGAGTAAATGCCCAAAAATTACCACTTCACCCCAGGGGCGGACTAAGGCCTAGGCAACATAAGCACGTGTCTAGGGCCTATAATTTTTGGGGCCGGAAAATTAATTAAGGGGTCCTTCATAAAATACGTTCGCACACAGGGGGTAGGGGGTTATCGTTAACGCGACGGGATGTGACAAGTGCAGACGGGGGGGTCTAAGTCACTTAGTAATCAACAAATACTGACTCTTTAGATTTCTTAATTTTGTGCTCGTTATTACATATACTATTCATTTTACGTTAGCATTTCTTAGATTTAATAGTTCGGATTTTCGAAAAAAAAAGTCCCCTGTGAGAAGTGAGTTATAATAAAAGTTATTTAACACTTAGAAAAATGTTATCCCGAAAAAAGCAATTAAAAATTTAAGACTCAAAAACTAAGGAGGTTCCTTGTTGAACTGAAGATCTGCTAGGCATATTGGGGAATGAAAGCAGAATGGATAGATGCAGATGAAATAAATGCTAGTGTCGAAAACAATAAACAAAAAAATGCAAGATCGATATTATAGATAGATGTTTATTCATTATATTAATATTTGTGTAATATTAGTATTAGTCGCAATGTATCATATGTATCGAAAAGGCAAAATTTTAATTTAGCGTGGCCTATTTTATGAATTACCCCTAACTACCAAACGCAAAGTATGCGTCACGATTGAAAAATGGACCCGGAATTACAATGTTGCCTAGGGCCCGCTTTAGCCTTAGTCCGTCACTG
The DNA here is from genome assembly GCA_034190945.1 of Octodonta nipae. Classification (NCBI taxonomy): domain Eukaryota; kingdom Metazoa; phylum Arthropoda; class Insecta; order Coleoptera; family Chrysomelidae; genus Octodonta; species Octodonta nipae. The sequence goes on along the minus strand of CM067221.1, from coordinate 41,643,505 downwards.
CTTCACTCTCTAGTGAATTTCTCCCCCAACGAAAATTAATAAAAATATTTATTTCCACGTTTTTCATTGTTAAAATTAGTAGACATTTAATTGCTAATTAATTGCTGAAGCTCTACGCTCGTTATGATTTTATTGCTCTAGCGCCTTCCGCGAAACAATGGATATGTCAACTTTAGACAAAAGTTAGCATAGATAGATAGATAGATAGATAGATATTCCTTTATTTATACTACAAAGCCAAGTTTGGCATAGTACAATGTCACAGAGTACAAAACAGAATTACACAGTTACATATTTCAAATAAATACAGATTTTTTTTACCTCAGTCTTACCCTGTCTGGATCACTAAAGAATTCATTTGTTGAATAAAAGGCCTTATTGACTAAATAATTTGTTAAATTTTTTTAAATTTTGGCTTGAGGCAGGTTTCGAATACATTCAGGCACACTATTAAATATTTTTGTAGCCATATATGTCACATTTTTTTGAATATAACTGAAATTATATTTTTGTGGGATCAAAATAGACCTATGTCTTGTTTCATAGCTATGACTCAACACATCTCCTTCAAAAAGATCCTTATGTTTATGGACAAACATAAAGCAATCAATAATGTACATACTAGTTAACGTCATGATTTTATTACTTATGAACACAGGCTTACAGCTATCTCTTTTTTTCATTTGAAACATACTTCTGATACATCTTTTCTGAAGTAAAAATACTCTCTCAACTTCGGTAGAGTTACCCCAGAAAATTAGTCCATATCTTATTTTTGATTGGATATATGCATGATATGCTGACAGTGCTGCTTCACAGCTAATATTCTGAGCTACAGTTCTTAGTGCATAGCAATATTTAGATATACTCTGAGCCACACTCCCGACATGCGCCCTCCAGTCCAGCCTTTTATCAATATTTAGCCCCAAAAAAGTAACTTGTCCTGAAGGCTGAATATCTGTATTTCTATACGAAAAAGTGAAAGTGTGGTCTTTTCGGTTACCAAATAAAATACATTGTGTCTTTGACATATTTAACAAAAGGTCATGGGCCGAGAAGTACATGTCTAGAGTGTGGCACGCCCTTTGCACACTTGTCAGAAGTCTATCCGCGTCTTCTTCACTATATATTAATGTTGTATCGTCTGCATACAGAACTGTGAATTCATCAGTTATATTGGTAAGTTCATTAGTATAAATGATGTATAATAGGGGCCCTAAAATCGAGCCCTGGGGGACACCTCTCGTAATACAAATTTTGGTTGATAGTCATAGCTATATCTCCGGAGAAATTCACTAGGCGATGATGGGGTAAATTTTGGGTATTTCCTGTGGTGCAATTTCATAGCAATTAATTATCATGGTATGCTGTGTATATATTACCTCAGTATAGCGCACTTAGTAGCGCACGATCGCATTATCAAATTTGCTTGCCTGTGATACATTCGTTACATCCTGTCTCCCTTGCTTATTCAGTGCATGCCATAAAGCAAGAGATACTAGTTGTAACTCGCTCAAGCACATTCGGAAATTAAAATGCATTTTGATATCATAACTGCATTGTTTCCTTTCTTGTGGCAATTCACTGAATTCAGATGTATGTTGTAAAACAGTACACAATTTACTACTTCAATTACAGTTGAAAAATATGGAAATTTTTTCAAGGTATCTTTATAACTCAATCACAAGTCAATACGTTTTACAAACTATAATATCAAAATTAAAAACCTATTTTACCTTTGACGTATGAAGAAAAACAGAAATACATTTCTTTAACAACAAATTAAATTAATCTGATAATGTCAAATGTAATAATGCAGCAAGTTTGGTATACCAACATTTCTAATAGGTTAAATGAAATATAACATTTGTTTGGATTTTTAATTGTATGTATGCGTAACAGTAGCATGTAGCCTAAGTTAATGTGTACAATTTAAAATAAATGCGTGGAAATGTCGAAAGACTTTCGAATAACATACATGTAGACTTTAATAATTACATATATAAATTTACCAAAATTTAAATATATTTTCTTTAAAGTCTGTAAAAAATAAAAAATGAATTACTTTAACAAATAACATTTTTAAAAAATATATAACCGACTTCTACCTATAACTAAAAAGCTAAAAATAATTATAACAAAATACAACTCTAGCAAATAAATAACACATTCAATGTTGTAAGGTACCTACCCAGAAAGTAAAAAATGTAAACATTAAAAGGTGCTCATTCTGTAAAAATTAATTACCTACCAATCTAGTATATTTTTGAAGTCGGTGCCAAGCAACAATGAAGTTTGATGAATTAGTAGATATGTACGCAATGAAGGATTTTAGATTTGCTTGTCACCGACTTCAAAAATATACTTGATTGGTAGGTAATTAATTTGTACAGAATGAGCACCTTTTAATGTTTACATTTTTTACTTCCTGGGTAGGTACCTTACAACATTGAATGTGTTATTTATTTGCTAGAGTTGTATTTTGTTATAATTATTTTTAGCTTTTTAGTTATAGGTAGAAGTCGGTTATATATTTTTTTAAAATGTTTTATTTTCAACTTTTGAGTTTTTTTAACTCAGGTAGTTTTCATTCTTTATTTTTTATTTTGTATGTATAACCTTAATAGGCAGAACCAGGTAACATCGAAAGCCTCAACATTACACAATGATACTATATCATTTAAATTGACAGGTAAATCTTTACGAACAAAATCTACTAGTATGCGTTGACATAATAAGCCCAAAATATATTTATGCCTTATGGACTACGCCATGTAACCTTTTGTTGAACTTTTTTTGACAACCCTGTATAACTAGATAATTCTACTCCAACCTATGTACCAACCAGCCTGTACATACGACTGCCCACGGACAAGCATAAATTTGTTAGCTGCCTTCTGTAAACTATAGGACGGAGTAGAATCCATCCTATACTTACGGAGTCAAATCCGTCCTATATTTCAACCATAGTATATAACTCCTTGTGGGCTACCCCATAAATTATTTCCTTTTTAACATTTTATGTTATCGCCCTGTGTAACATTAATTCCTCTCCACACTTTATGCAACTTCTTATGGGCTATAGAAGAAATAATTTTTTAATCACACTGTATAAATATAATTCAACTCCAGCATATATTTCAACCATCCTGTATATGATTTGCTTATGTCATCATCATCATCATCATATAACAGTTTTTTAATCACCCTATATAATTTAAATTTCACATTTTTTTCAACATTTTTATACCACCAAACGTCCAGTCCACCCTATATTCCAACCATCCTGTATATACGGCTGCCTACGGACCACTATCATTCTAGTCCGTCATATATTTCAATCTTCATATAAATGCAACTCCTTCTACCACTTTACTTTGTGATTTTGTATGCTATAACTAAACACCCTGTCTATAAGCCACCAAGTACCAGTTTAAAGTTTGACATGTGTTGTCACTGAATTTTCTATTAGGCCGGGAGAATGTGACAACCAAAAGTACCGTCTTCGCAAAATGGAAAAATTTGCATTTAAATAGGTATTTGCCTGGTATACAAACAAAGCGAGCTTGGTACTCATTGATTTAGGGAGCCGAAAATACTAAGCTTTACTATCTATATGGTTGAAATGTACATAGAAAATTTTCAAATTCGCAATTAAAACTTCCAGTGCCTAAAATTACCGCACTATTACGTTGGAATTAAAATATTTATGAGGAAATGTCCGTTATGTCAATTCGATGAAACTTTTGATAAGAATTTTGGAATTTTCGGCGATTTTCTGCAAAACTGCAAGTTGCACGTCGCAGAAAAGTATATGAGATCACCTAAGGATCTTCCTTAATAGATTAAACGTTAAAAAACTATACACATCCATAAGGAGTTATCGAAAAATCGACTAAAATATTAGGGATATTGGTCGATTTCCATGCACGCATGCTTTCGTTCACAAATTTTATCACTTTATCAATAGAATTCTCTTCCAAAATTTGAAGTTTCACCAATCCGGATATATACTCTATTAAACAAGACCATATTCGTTCAAAACGGTGCACCACAGGAGAAGAAATCAGGTAACATACATACAAAAAAAAAGCGAAAAAATACGCGACGAATTGATAACCTCCTCCTTTTTGGAAGTGGGTTAAAAATGAATTGATCTGGTTCCCAATGATTTAAAGAGTAATAATCTCAGGAAAAATACATTTACATAGCAAACATGTTGAAATTTCGATTTTACGCGGGATGCTCGGTTGACCAGATACTTTTTTTATACAAATAACTGATTGTTCGTTTTATTTTACATAATAAAGAAGCGCCAAGGGAGGTTTAGCTGTCCCCCCTCTCCTGCCACCTCTCCTATCACTGCCTGGAGAGGCACTTGTTTTTGTCAGTAGTTGTGAATAAGGTTTTTGGTATCTACCTGGATTTACAGTACAGTTTAAACTATCCATATTGATTGAGCCGTTTCAGAGAAATATGTCAAGTTTCATTGAATGGCAATCTTGAATCACATGTTTTGTGGATATTGGGTAGGTCTCATGTTAAAGAAAATTAAGCGATTATGCCATTTTGACTGAGAACATGCTCTTTGTTTTAATGTTTAACGACTCAGAGAAAATTCGACACTCTTTTATCGACGTAACTTACAAAGCAGAAAGAAAAGTATGTTAAGTATTTATTAATTCCAACTGGACAACGAACTTTATAAAAATAAATATTAGCGGCATTATGTTCAAACATTCCAAGTGAATACCAAGTATTTAATATGGCATAATACCTATATGTGGAGGAATATAGCATTTAATACGATGGATGAGAACTGCATTAAGATTTAATAGAACTATGGTTGCATAATTTCTTATTTTTCTGTTATAATACCGATGTTACGCCCGTGGTCAATTCTGTTGATGTAACAAAGTGGGAAATTCATCACAGACATACGTGTACCATGCTCTTCCAATTCTTCAAATACAAAAGACTGTAATGACCGCTGGCAGGCATGCGTCAACATACGCTACGGCGGGTAGAGGCAGATTGGGGGCAAACTTGTAAAAAATATCATTTCAAAGTTGGTGTTTGGTGTGTGAGTGTCGGTGAAACTCAAAGCGTTGAATTTACTGTCGAGAAATTAGTGTTTTAGTGTTTATATGAAATGTTCTGTTCCATTAGTGATTTTATGTTAGTTTATTTTGTTTAGTTTCTTTACACTTGAAACTTGAACTGTTGTTCGAACAGTGAATATGGCTTTAGGTAACGGGAGCACCCCAACTGGTGGTGTTACTCAAGAAAAAGCACCAGTTGTCAATGGAACTAACATGGAAACATTACCGAGGACCGGCAAACAGGTAAATCCATTTATTAAAGGTGAATTTGTTTAACTTTAATGTAAAGCCAACTTGATTGGGATTACTTCATCGCGGTATTCGATTATAGCCTTAAAAGGAATATTATGTAAAACTGGTCGGTGCAACTTTTATGTAGGGTATGTTTTTAGTTGTCCAAGCAAACGATAAAAAAATTGCAAAACCTAAATCGTACTAAAAGAACGATTATGGATTATAACTGTGCCAAGAGGTTAAATACCCGGTCGATTTGTAATTACAATTAAGACAGAGTGAAGTTTAAATTCACAGAAACCGGCTGATGATGTTAACGTTCATAGAATCACTGCTTGCTATATTGAACTGTGAACATAAAAGGAAGTTTCAAGACCTAGATAGACCTCTTGTTTCCAGTAGAATAATAGTTTTCAAATAAAAATTATGGAATTATAGAATTATTGGACTAATTGTCTTCTTCAATATGTAGAACGAAAATAAATAGTACATCTGGACAAGATTTATGTCGGTAATCTTTACTACTGCAGTAGCACAATATTCTGTAAAGGACGCCCTTACTAAACCCAATGCTTAACCCAGGATTGTTGTTTGGGGACCGCGTGACTTCATGGGGGGCTTGACCCCGCCGATGGTAGGTTTTTGTAAAATAAACACTAAAAATAGCATACAACTCAGATACTTTGGGGGTGCTTGAGCCCCTTAGTAGGGATCCGCTACTGTGCATACCCACCCCCGTTTCCTGTGTACGTAGGATCGGCGAGTTGAGGGTGGGCACCCAAAATCAACTAATGTGTAAACTGTAATGGAATAATATGAGCCTTATGCGTATTTGATGAAGGCATAGTTTAAATTCTTATTTTTTGTTATTTTGTATATCTTCGAAGTTATTTATTTGAATAAATGACAAAAATCTGTTACATTTTGTTCTGAAAATTTCTTTATAATCGACTTCCAAAAAGGAGCAAGTATCGAATCGCCAGGATTTTTTTTATATGTATGTTAACTAATTTTAGTCACTTTTGTTTAATGGGATTGTTCCTATTTAAATTTGAGAAAACATTTATATATCCGGAAGGGGAAGAAATGTCATATTGTCATGTTATTATGTTAGGGGTCGTTCATAAAATACGTTCGCAAACAGGGGATTGGGGGGTCTTAGTATGACGGGATGTGACAAAGAGTAATGGGGTCTAAAGGAATGTGACGTTTGCAATGCAAACATTTCTAATAAATTTTTCTCTACACTGTTTTTGTTCCATTTTTCTGTTACGATAGAAAGTCGTACATTTAATCTTTGTAAATATATAAATATTTTTTACGTATTTTAGTCACAATAGCCTATTATTTTGTATATTTACGTATGTTTATTTTTCGACATCGGCGCTAGCTTTAAAGTGATATATAGTGATGGGCAAATGTGTGGAATTTTTTTTACAATTTTAAACTTTTTGTTTTACCTGAAGTAATGTCGATTTTAAAATTTGCAATGAAACACCCTATATAGTATTTTAGTTTCTGATGAAACATTTTATTGCGAATACAAAAATATCGGGTTTGATATTGTTTACTTCAATACCTACCGAGATATAAACAAACCGCTCGGTAAGGATTTGTATTTCTATTGGCCAATCGATGGCATTATACCGTCACAACCAACAGCACTGCTTGTTCCATAGTCGAATACACGTGCGTTTGTTTAAATCAGGCGCAAATTAAATCTGAATCAAGTTTTGTAGTCCATGAAATTCATTGCAGAAGTGACAGTAGTTGTCAAAATAAGTTATTAGTTTTTTTTAATTGAACGTAAAAAGATTGTATTGTTTTAATTTGATCGTAAAATGGCAGAATTAAGTGAAAGACAAAGAATAGAAATATTAATGATGATTGGGTATGGGGAAAGGAAAAGGACGCGTCAAGAAGTTTGTGTCCTTTTTAACATTGTTCATGCAAATACACAAATATCCCGTTCAGTAGTGACGAAAACTTTGCGAAGGTACGACACAAGTGGTAATTGCTATTTACCAAAAAGTGGACGGTTAAAAAGTGCAAGTAATGAAGGTGTAGCTCAAAATGTTGCTATATCTTTGGAAGAAAATCCTCACTTATCCACTACCGACCTCGCCAATATGCATGGAATTAGCCGTCGTTCAGTAGGAAGGATATTAAGGCGAGAAAAATATCATCGATACAAAATTCGCCTCGTTCAAGAACTCTCCGAAGACGATTTCGACAGACGTTTTGTGATTTTGTGAAACGATGATGGATATTTGTAACCGTGATAATAATTTTATAAGAAATGTGGTGTTTTCAGACGAGGCTACATTTTGTTTAAATGGTACGCTTAATCGACATAACTGCCGCTACTGGTCGCAAAGTAATCCTAATTGGGTACAAGAGGCTCATACACAATATCCCCAAAAATTCCTACAAGAAACTTTAAACGGAGATAGGTATTGACAACTCTTGGAGACACAAGTTATTCCGGCATTGGAGGTAAATGGACAATTACCAAATAATATCTGGTTTCAGCGGGATGGAGCACCACCCCATTACGCTCGCATTGTTCGAGATCATTTAGATAGGACATTTCATCACAGATGGATTGGAAGAAGGGGTACTTATGAATGCCTTGCACGAAGTCCCGACCTTAAGCCACTAGACAATTTTCCGTGGGATTACTTAAAGTCTAAGGTTTAAGTTGATAGACCAAATAATTTGCAAGAATTAGCTGCAAGAATAACTCAAAACATCCAGAGTTACTAGAGAATTTAAAAACCGACTTGCTTATTGTCAAGAAGTAAACGGTGCTCAGTTTGAACATCTAATACCTTAAGTTTAGTTAAGTTAAGTTTCAATGTTTTGAAAATCACTTAGATTTAGTTAATAATTATGATTATGTATTTCTTTAATGGATATTAGATTTTTCCTTTCCTCACTTACTTTCCTGTTAATATCTCGGTAGGTATTGAAGTAAACAATATCAAATCCGATATTTTTGTATTCGCAATAAAATGTTTCATCAGAAACTAAAATACTATACAGGGTGTTTCGTTGCAAATCTTAAAATCGACATTACTTCAGGTAAAACAAAAAGTTCAAAATTGTAAAAAAATTAGGAAACAAATAGGCAATCTACTGCAGTATCCACTTTCCAAATTTCATTTTGATATCTCTAATAATTCCAGAGATATTTGCTTGGTTCCACACATTTGCCCATCACTGTATAATAGTGTTATTAGAGACACATAATTTCTCGTATACAATAGAACCTGGTTAACGCGCATTTCAATGGATGTGCTAAATTTCGAATAAATGAGTTAGCGTAGCGAGTTTTCCTGGATATACAAAGGTTTGTACAATTTCAATTTTATCTTACAAGGGCACATATTTTAAGGGTTCTACTACATTTATTTTGGATACCTCTATTACTTAAAAATTATTTTATCACTTAGTCGGTTACTTAAGTAATATTTTCTCCAGAATTCCATTAGGTATTTTTATGTTTTGAGATAAGGTTCGCGTTTTGTAATACCAACTAGCTAACTTTAGGGAATATGAAGACATGACTGTTAACAATTAATCCAGATGCTACAATTGCTGTATCAATTACAAAAAATTGTTCATTATTCTGAATTTATATTAAGAAGTTTGTTTTAATTTACCCAAAAAGGTTTATTTTTTCTCCTTGCACTGTGATTTGTATTCGTTTTTGTAGAAACGCGAATAATGGAACAATAATTAACATACTACAGACCGATGCTGAAACTAAGCTCAAGATGGAGAACGCGAGAATTTGACCATTGCGTGCGTGCTGTCAAGGTCACTTCTACTTTTTACTCTTCTGCTTTGGTCATCGAATATTCAACTCAACACCTACTCCAAATTATCACGATTGTAAACATTTCAGCTTCCAGTGGTGTCGGGACGGAAAGGATTTTTCATAATTAATGATTTGATTAGTTTTATATAATACTGTATCATTAATTTAATAATGTGGCGGGAATTCATCCGATAATTCCTGCAATCGGCATTCATCCGATATTTCCGGGATTCCGAAATGTTGTTCTGTCGACCCGACAATACAAATTCGTCGAATTTCCTGGAATCTTCGAGAACACATTAAGACAGCTCCTTGATCTTGTGGAGAATTCGGAGAAGAAATTTATAAATACGGACAGCTGGCGATAGGATTCATTGAATTATTAACAAACAGGAATAACTATGTATAGGAACAGGGCAGCCTAGAATTTACCGCTTCACAATCACTATCACCATTCACTCTAAGAGGGTCTTTTATTACTTCAAGTGTCCTTTAAATGCGGGGTTGTTCCTACCACGTCAGGGAAAAAACTTGGAACTATAAACTAATTGTCCTAAATCTTATTCACACACACAAGTGGCTGTTCCGCCATCTTGACTGGAAGTCCCCCGAATTCTTTTTGGACGTAGTCTAAAAAATTGATGGTAATAATCAAATCAAAATCAAACTAAAATAAAAAAACGCCTGTGTTATTCAATATTTAATTCTAAGCAACATTCGATAAGAAACATTTTTTTGTAACCTGTAGCAAAAAAGTTATAGAGGAAAAACCTAAAATAATCTTTTTGAACCTTCATTTGTTTTTAAATAATTTTCCGCAACTTTTTGGCCATGGCGTACATACTGACACTTACCATACTCATTGTCTAGAATCCATTTCTGCAACAAATAACACGATTTAACGACTCATACTTGGAGTTTAAGTCGTTAAATGTTAGAAGTTAAATTCGACCCATTTCCTAATTGAGCTGCAACTTTGCATCTATATGTAAGTCGCATGACTGCAATAGTGTGGTTTCATTGAGAGACGGATGTTAGATCCCAAGGGGGGCCGGAGGAATGCAATAAATATATGAAAACGAGCTTTTATTTATGTTGAAATAATTTGGTCAAGTGCGCTTTGGACTCGCATACTAAGGGTTCCGTACCACCTTCAAGATTCTAATATTCCAGTTTCAGACAAGCAGGGAATGAGTGCATTATCTTATATTTACCCTAATATCTTTTAAAGGAAGCGTTTTAAATTTATAAAAAATATACACTTTGATTTTCCACACATAGACTTTTTATTTTATCTGCTTCAGCATTCGCTTGATTTTTATAAGAATACACATGTATTTAATTTTTTAATTTGACCTCCAAAAATTAACATTAGGGTTTTATTTTACTAATAAACTTTCAGGGAAGCCTTTTATAATCTACTGTCTGAATTTTGAGGCTCTGTAGATTGGAAGATAAAGGCAAAATAGGTCAAGTTTTAAATTATAAATTATTAAATCTGTTATTCAAATCATTTAAAAATACAAATAAAATATATTTTTTTAAATTTCAATTAGTGTAGTTTCTAAAGTGGGAATTAATCGATGTTAATATCTTTTAAACAAATGATTTAAAAATATGATATATTTGTAATATCACATAATGAGCCTTTTATCTGATATATTACATTTGCGTTTGAAAATTGAATTTTTATTTTCCATTTAATTGTATAATTTGTCCCTAAAATTACTATGGTGGTTTTCTAATAATTTTTCTTATACATTTCATGTTAGCTCTAGTACCCCTAATTATTTTCAAAATTTTAGGTAGTATGGTTTCGGAAATAAAGCGAGAAATAATTTTTTTTTATATCTTTATGTTAATATCTTGTAAACAATTAATTTTAAAAATATGAAAAATATATATTTGTATTCCTCATAATGAGCACTTTCATTTGACGTACTGCATGATGCGTTAAAAATATTTTTTTTATTTTCCGTTTATTTCTATAATTTGGCCCCCAATATTAATATTAGGGATTTCTTCATATTTTTCCTGTAAACAAAAAAAATAGGTCTTATAGTTTGGGGAATAACGGGGGAATGGGTAATTTTTTAAATATATTTTAAACTATTCATTAAAAAATAATAAAAAAATATATTAGTATTCGTCCTAATGTGATTTGATATATTACATGATCCGTTAGAAACAATTATAATTTTTTATTTTCCATTTAATTCTATAATTTGCCCCCCAAAAATGAATATTAGGGGTTTCTCCTTATTTTTTCCAGTAAAGTTCAGGTGACGGGCTATACCTCCATTTTTTTCAAAATTTTCCAGCGTATGGTTTCGGAGATAAAGGGGGGAAGGGCATTTTTTATATTTGTTGTTAATATCTTTTAATTAATTTATTTAAAAATATATGAAAATAATATATTTGTTTTCGTCATAATGAGCCCTTTCATTTGATATATAACATGATGTGTTACAAACAATTTTAATTTTATATTTTCCATTTAATTCTATAATTTGCCCCCCAAAATGAATATTAGCGGTTCTTCTTATTTTTCCAGTAAAGTTCAGGTTTTTCTAAATTTTCCAGCTTATGGTTTCGGAGATAAGAGGAAGGGAAATAGGTAAATTTTTTTATATTTTTGTTAATATCTTTTAATTAATTTATTTTAAAAATATGAAAAAAATATATTTGTTTTCGTCATAATGAGCCCTTTCATTTGATATATAACATGATGGGTTAGAAACAATTTTATTTTTATATTTGCCATTTAATTCTGTAATTTGCCCCCCAAAATTAAAAGTAAAGGTCTGTCCTTATTTTTCCAGTAAACTTCAGGTCAGACCCTATACCTCTATTTTTTTTCAAAACTTTACGTTTTATAGTTTCGGAGATAATGGAGGGGGGGGGAATGGGTAAATTTTGGTATATTTTCGTTAATATCCTTTTAACTATTTTTTAAAATAAGAAAAAAACATATTTGTGTTCCTCAGAGTGGGACCTTTCATTTGATGTATTACATGATGCGTTTGAATTTTTTTTATTTTTAAATTTTCATTTAATTCTATAATTTGCCCCCCAAAATTAATATTAATGATTTCTCCTTATTTTTCCTGTAAAGTTCGGGCAATGTTCTATATTTCCCATTTTTTTCAAAATTTTACGCTCAGTAGTTTCGGAGATTAAGGGGGGAACGGTCGATTTTTTTAGTTCCCCCCAGAAGTACCCCTAAAATCAAAATTTCTTCTTTTACAATATGTACTCCTGATCAGGTCACCAAACTATACATTGATGCCAAATTTCAACCTCTTCCGCCCAGTAGTTTAGGAGAAAATTGCTGTGATGTGACAGAGGCAGAAATTCGGAGTGATCTTATAAGGGTATCCGTATATTGTATATACGGATCCCTAAAAATGAATAAAAAGTTAATAATGGGTCTGGTCCATCTCGAAACACACCATTTTCTTCATTAGTTCTTTTTTTAAATAAAATTTCTATGTCTAAGTGTTTATTGGGAAATAACACCACACTCAAACTCATTGCTTAGCTAATTTGTTATGTATATATTAAAGCTACTATTCAATTATTTTTGATAAAGTTTATTATTAAGGGCTACTGTATAAGAAAAAATAATTGAAAATATTTTTAAATAGTTTAATGATAATTCGAACATGCTCTTTGACCCTAATGATTATTTTTCGATAATTGTGAATAGGAAATGCAAAAAAATGTAATATCAGTAATACCTTTAACACCAATGAACACATTTGACATTTACTATGTAATGATAAAGACAAAACTAATAAGTTGGAAAAATCAGGTACTTATGAAATATCATGCTCGTTTCCATGTTGTAATATTTATATGGTGGCCAAACGGACCGTAAAATAATCACTAGGGTAAACGAGCAGGTTCAGCTTATCAACAATAATAAATTTGTTTACAAAAAACAAATAATCTGTATATATCTGTTTCTGTATCATTTTCTGGCATTTACTGGTGTTGTTATACAGTCATACAGTTAGTGACTTCTTAGAGGGTGTTGTCTGCTTCATGTGGTTTAGAAGATTTAGTTACAGTATTGGCTCAAATAGATCAGATCAAGGTTATGTATTACATACCTAGCTAGCCTTTGATTATACAAAATTGATTTTATACACCACATTTAGTGGAGAGATAAGTCTTCCGAATATATTGTAAAACAATAGAAATAATGAAAATATTTTTTTATATCTCAGTATTAGTCATTTTCATAGAACGCGTATTTTGCATTGTTAATAGACTAAATTGATGTTAATCTTGTTCTAGAAGGTCGCAAACATAATGTGCTGTAAAATATCATTTCAAATGAATTTTGATTACAAAAAACGGTTAACCGATGTAAAAAATACAATACGTAGTTTCATTTTTAGTACATACGCCATCGTTTTTTGTTTCTACTTACGAATTCCGATGTGAACATATGTTTAAAAAAAAATACAATGCTTTTATTACTAGTAAAATTTGGAATTGCTACTTGATTTTCTATTTATTTCTTATATAAGTTTCCTACCTGTTTTCTTAAATATAGATTCATCACTTTCTTGTATAAATGTTCTTTTAGTTCTCTAATATTTGTCCTTTACGGTTTTTCTTGTCCTTGAGAGATTAATTTGATATTTGTTAGTGTTTCCATTTTTGGTTAAACATCGGAGTGCTTATAAAATTCAGTAGGTAATTTTGTTTCACGTGAGTGTTAATTAATGTTCACTGGGTTTCCACGAAAAAAATGTTTTTTTTTCACCTTAACATAACGTCAAGCTTTTGATATTTTCAATTATAAGGAAAATTTCGTATTTCATTTGTTTAAAAAAATCAAGGTAGTTACAATGTGGTTCGGTAAACAGACAACATTCACATGAAATACATCGACAAAGTGCAATTGAACTTTTTAAGTTAGTTTAAGTAATTACTTCAGAAATACCTTAATTGGCCACTACCAGCGCGCTAAAAATACCGATGAAATCTGTTTTTGTATTGTTACAAAACTTATAAATAGTGTCTAAAAATATTAAGGTAGTCTTGTTTTAAATAAGAGGTTTACAGAGTGTGTTTTCTCAGATCTTTTCGGGGTTAAAAACAGTTACATCGTTTTGTTTTTGTTTTTTTCTCTCATGTATATCTGAAGGCACCCCTGGTTTTACCACTCCGCTTTAAATTAAAAATGCTTATTAGTAAATAGAGTTGTGTTTTATAGTTGCATCTCAATAAGGTTTATATTTAAACAAAAGTATATCAAAACTATATTTGCTATTCAGTGACTATGATAAATGTTTTCTAGAGAGGGCGCAATTTTTTATGTTAATGAATTTGAATATTTACATCTCGTCGTGAGGGGGTTGATTTCAAATTATTAAAGAAATAAGAATAGGAACAAATTTTAAATATAGGCAAAATGATTTCTGCTATTTACGTTTGAATACAACAGTGTAATAATTCGTTTATGAGGAGACTATTCTGTAGAATACTAATAATATACCAACTTATCAATCTACATATTGAGAACTTACCTGTGGCTTGAGTTAATATATATATATATATATATATATATATATATATATATATATATATATATTTGTTTTTAAGTTTTCGCGGGCACTAAATGTGTGCGGTGGTTTCCGGGAATTCAGCCGCGTAGTTGATAACTGACCCCTACCGGGATCGATGGTAAAATGACGACGTTTCGGCAGAGTCACGTCTGCCATCTTTAGGTCGGTTCCCATAATTCTCCTAGCCTTCTGCTTTCGCTTCTAGTTACTCGAATGAATACTAAGATTTTCAGGAGCGCGCGCTGATATATAGTCGCGGCTCGGCGCCTATCGGTTGGCACCGTGAACGGCTGCGTGTGAATGGCCCTTGGCGCTCAGTGGCCACGCCTATCGCTTGCCGATTGGTTATTTCCTGTTGAGTTGTTATAGGACGGGTCCGGGCCGGTACGGTGTTTAATAGAATTTTCCAACAATTCGATAAGTTCTGGATTTTATTGCGTGCGTTAAGACTGTGAGGCCTCTTCGCTATTTCAATTGCCTCTCTTACGAGTCTTGATTTCAGGTGTTCTATATTTGCCAGTACTCTGGTGTTCTCAAAGTCTATTCAATGTGACGTGTTGGTGTGTTCCGCAATGGATGTTGTTTTTTTCCTGCTTTCTTATGGCGTTCCGGTGTTCATCACGTCTAGCTTGAATTATTCTGTTAGTTTGCCCCACATAGGTTTTATGACAGTCTGCACATGGAATCTCGTACACTCCCTGTTGTTCTAAAGGAATCCTCGTCTTCGGAGTCCTCAACACCGTGCTTATTTTTCTCTCTGTATTGAAAATAGTATCGATATTGTGTCTCCGTAGAATTCTTGCAATACTGTCCGTGGTACCCTTGACATACGGTAAATAAGCCTTGGTTATTGGTGTCTCATGCTTTTCGTCTGTTTGTCTCGGTTTTGACTTTAGGGCTTTTTCTATATTTCGGTCTGTAAATCCATTTTGTCTCAGAGCTGATTTTAAACTGTCCATTTTCTGTTTGATGTTATCCTGGTCAGCTAATTTTTGTGATCTGGTTACTAAAGTCTTGACGACGGCTTGTAGTTGCTAATAGTAGTGCTAATTGTAGTGCTTGTAGTCATGCTAATTCTCATAACAACTCAACCGGAAATAACCAATCGGCAAGCGGTAGGCGTGGCCACTGAGCGCCAAGGGCCAATCACATGCAGCCGTTCACGGTGCCAACCGATAGACGCCGAGCCGCGACTATATAACAGCGCGCGCGCTCCTGAAAATCTTAGTATTCGAGTAACTAGAAGCGAAAGCAGAAGGCTACGAGAATTACGAGAACCGACCTGAAGAGGGCAGATGTGACTCTGCCGAAACGTCGTCATTTTACCATCAATCCCGGCAGGGATCAGTTATCAACTACGCGGTTGAATTCCCGGAAACCACTGAACACACTCACACACACATATACGAGGGTGAATCAAATATGAACCGGACTTTTGTTTTAAAAATCTTATTGGTACGATCATTACAAATTTTAATACATATTATTTTTCTACATAGTCTCCTCTATTATGTATACATTTTTCCCACCGAATCGGAAATTTTTTAATACCTTTCTCAAAGAATGAAACTGGTCGTGTCGATAACCAATTGCGCACAAACGTTTCTACACCTTCGTTGTCCTCAAAGTGGTGGCCTCCCAGTTCTTCTTTAAGTGGCCCAAACATGTGGTAGTCACATGGCGACAAATCAGGACTGTAAGGCGGGTGTTCAAGGGTTTCCCAAAGCATTTTGTTCAATTTTCCTTGAGTCAATGCAGCTGTATGTGGCCGAGCGTTGTCATGCAACTGAATCACACTTCGGATAGACATATCATCCCGCCTCTTTTGCCGATAGGCAAGTTTCACTTGTTGGAGTAGTTCGCAGTAATACTCAGCATTAATTGTACGGCGTTCGTGCAGAAAATCGATCAGCAGTACGCCTTTCGAATCCCAAAAAACTGTTGCAAGAATTTTCCCTGCAGAAAGACGGGTCTTGGCTTTCCGCGGTGCTGTCTCTCGGCCATCTGAAAACTTTTTGTGCCAGTCGTACACTTGGGTCCTTGAAAGTGTTTCATTGCCGAACTGTGCCGATAGTCGACGCCAAATTTCAGACGGTCTAACGCCCTCCCGCGCCAAAAATTTGATAACAACACGTTGCGCAACAGACGTATGCACCTTTTGGTCTGACATGATGCTACTATCAGCGCATCGACTACGCCTCGCCAAACCGACGAACTCCCCTCTTCTTAACATCCCTACCTAACATATATCGAGACGTCACGCCACTCGAATTACCTACAGGGCGAGAAACAGAAAAGTCCGGTTCATATTTGATTCACCCTCGTATATATATATATATATATATATATATATATATATATATATATATATAATAACTTTTAGTTTACACAAGCGCAAGATATATAATAGTATTGACGAGTAAATTATTATAGTATGTAGGTGACATACTGTCTCTTGGAGAAAATCAACATAATATAGATATAGTTCAAGTACACGATATAAAGCCAAGTTTATCTTATCAGTTATTTAATTTAATCTGGGATAAATGGTGGAAAGTTATTGTAAAGTGTATTATTGTGCTTTGTATGCATATGAATGAAAGATAAATGCTGCAATATCTACCCTTGAAAAAATATTTTCAAAATTTGTTCTTGTACATATTTTAGAATTCTAACTAAAATAATTAATACAATTTGAATTTATGTTGTGATTGCTTTTCTAAGACAGACTTACATGCTTTTCAAATGTTTCGAACGTTATTCTTAGAGAAACTCAATTTTAATAAATATTGCCATGCTTGAGGTTTTGGGAATTAATCAAAGATAATTATTTTGCTCATCATCGACAAAAAGGTTTCACAGTAACTTTTTTTGCAGAGTTAACCGTCAGACATGATATAGTTGATACGTAATGTTTTTCAACTGTTAATTACACTCCAGCACGCCATATTTGTAACTGTTGCCATAATTTCTGTAAACTACAGAGCTTTTTCACTAATTAAGTTAAATAGATGTTAAGCGCAAACATAAAACTGCAAAAATGCCGTATGAAAGTTATAAGTGAGTGACTTATATATGGCATATTGAAGAAAACATAGATGTTGAAGAGGCATCTGGAGGTTCTGCTGCCATTGAATTAGTAGTTACAGATCCGAAAATCGATGACGTAAAAAAATAAATATACGATAATTTCATTATTTCGTATTCTTTGTAAGCTTGGAAAATGGCTCTTTTTGCGCTTTTTCAGACTTCAAATAATGTATAATTATTGAAGCGAAAGCTTCTTAACGGAGGCCCACACTTACACATATGAAAATAGATGAGCAAGAGAATGAAATACACTTGAAACTTTATTTGTTTCGACCCGACCGACCGACACTACACACTGATCTTGAAATACCCATCCAATTCAGTTCTCTCTGTAAGAAACAGGGATCAGGTAATATATTAAGAGTCTCTTCTTTCATAGAAAATCAATAATAAATAGGAAATAAACCAATATAACTGTACAAGTAATATAGAAAACCTGCACAAAATTTGCTTCTCGTTCTAATAAACACTCCAATTCTCTCTTTGGGATATTTTAAATTGGAGACATGTCATACGTCAGAAATTAAAAAGAATACCACACAAAAAGGCAACTTGGCATTAAATTTTCATATTATCACTCAATAGAGGGACTGATGTATTATATACATCTGGAACTTTTATATATTGTAAAGAACATAATTGAAGGAAAGACAAGTGGTCCAGAGTCTAAAGCGCACTGCTACGAATCCAAAGTTCTCGGGCTCGAAACCGGAAACAATTATACTTTTTTTTTTAATATTGTCATTATTAATTAATGTTATCATTTTAATATTACATAGAATAAGAACTTAAAAATTTTAAATTGTTGCTACCATTGAATATATATATATAGGTATATAATTTATTGTTTTGTATAAATGTAATGTGTTTGTAATGATGTTAGCTAAGAACAAAACGAAGTTTTCTTTGACATCTTGTCTTCAAATACTTATTCAGATGAATAAAACTATTTACAAACACTTAGTCAATATCTAAACTTATATTTCTTTGCAAATATATTTAAATTAAGAATTAAGTTATGATTAATACTTGAGTCATAACAAAATAGTGAATTATTTTATTTCACCTGATATTTATATCCATTACTAAGAGTGACATAAGAAAAAAAATGCAGACAGTGAGATAACGAGAGAAGAGAAGAATAGTTCGTAAGAAGCTTTCGCTTCCATCGTTCAGTCTCAGCTCTTTTTATTATTATTATTTTTGTTTAGAATGAGCAAAATTCCGAAACTTTTGGAAAAATATGAAGTGAAAAAAATTAATACCTGACTGGCAGGATTTGACTTGAATTAAATGTACCTTGTTCATTATTAGTTTCAATTATAATGTCACCTACTTCGTGAGAGGCAACGAAGCATGTAATAGACACGGGCACACACATACGATGCGATGGCATCACAGAGTCATGCCGTTTGCCGTGTTTTTTCCGAATGAACTATATAAACTTTCTAAAACAAGAATAAAAATGGACGTGGATCAGTCCAAACCCAAAGAAAAAAAATAACTTCATATAACATCCTTTTCTTAATACTTCCAAAAATCCAATTTGATCTTCTGGTATTTAAATTTTTAAACCATGATTATTAGCACAGCTTCCATTTCTGTTAACAGCGTGCAGGTATCAAATAGTATCAAATAAGGTAACAGTTGTGGTACCTTTCTTTACGTAATTTAATTCAAGAAGACATTTAAAAACAAATACTTTTCATAACCTCATATAGGTTCCAAACCGGACTTCTTTTTTTACTGAGACTTCACATAAAAGTCAAACGTAAAAGTAACCTACAAAAATCAACAGAAATACAATAAGAAAGAGAATAATGCCGTGTAAAGAAGAAAAGTGTGGCTAAATTATATCTTTTGGTCATAGGTTCATGACATCAGTATTTCTGGTTTATAAATATGTTTACTAATAAAAAATGTTTTAAGTTTGTGGCTAAAAATTATTATAAATAATAGTATTTGTAATGTTTTTTGAGGTTGAACAGGCAACTCAACTTCTATGGCGATAATTAATGTTGTAATGTGAAAATTTATATAAACCGTATTATATCCTGGCACAAAAAGGTTTGATACCGATACTAAGTCTCATAATCACTTGGGTATTCCCGTTGTAAATACTTTTTTTTTGTTTAATTTTCTAAATAGTTGTGCGAAATTAAATTTCAAACATATGTAATAATTCTACGTTTTACAGTATTGCAAAATTACAGTCAAGGTGTGATGTGTGATTACATTTTACTGTAAAGATATCTAGGTGGTAACTGAAGACGGACGTTGTTATTTCATTACAATAAAACAGTTTAGAATTTTTGTATCTTAATGTTTAGTAATGAAGTGAAAATTTACGAAGAATTTTAACAGTGTACGTAAATTTATCATGTAATTAGAATTGACTAATCAAATAAAAAAACACGTTTTGGTTGATTTTGAACGTATAGTGCGAATGCAATTTTTTCGTTCTATTTCATATTTTTCTTTATTACTATTCTGTCCATACATTTGTATTACTAGATACATCCGAGATTACATCACTTTAACAATATGCAAATAACCAACTATTCATCGACTTCTGCAAATTCATACAGTAAACTGTCCTTATTATAACTTATTTTAAAGTTGAATATGATGTCATCGTCGGTTGAATGTAAATTATGTTGGAATTAACATTGAAACGGGTATTTTTAGAATATTTATTGCTATTTTCCAGGCAGACTTTGACTTTTGTAATTTTATTTTGTCCATAGCTATTAATAGTGGCAAATTTACTTTTAAGTTATATTTAAAATTTGTGTTAAGAGCAAAGGTGGATAATTAAAATAGCTATTAAATTTACTTTTACCGTAATTTAAGCTTATTCAAAGTGCAGTTTGTGCTTTATAAACATAAACCAAATTAGAACGTAATTAGTTAGATTTACTAATTTTTGTGTCCAAAAGTATTTGACATTTTTACCAAAAGTATACATAATTTATTTGAACTGAAATTACAAACAATCGGTTGGCGTCATGTAATAATGTTGTTAATATTCCTAAATAAAAGTTTGGTTGTGGTCTGGACTAAATTTGCCTTAAATGTTTAAATAAAAAAGAGAGTATTAATTACTTAAAATGTTTATTTTTGTTAGCATATGACAATAAAAAACAAACTATTAAGGGTAAAATTTATTCAAAATAAAGAGCAATAATAACTACTGGTATAATATATAAATAATGATAATATTTTCATTATTTTATATCATATCATACTTTCTCAGTTTTTCTTTATCTTACATTTTTACTTTTAATTTGAAGAGTTTCAAGGTATCCCCAAATATATATTTTAGCTAACTTTTTGAATTTTTTTAATTTGTGAATTGTTGAATTGTGTTTTTTACATGAGTAAATAAAAATTTTTATTTTGGGAATAATTATGAACGGACCCTAGAAAATACGTAATTAATGTTAAGCTTCAACACTTTTTGCCAATAGAATTCAAGGTCCAAGCTATTATTCATATGTTTAGTTACTTACCGTAAAATAAGAAATAACAAATTTATTGGGACATCCTCTCTATAGGGCTTGCAGCTCTACCGAAAATAATATGTTATGGATCCCACAGGGGTAGATTTAGAATGGTCTTGGGCACGGATGGAGGCAAGATGAAAAATGTGATAATAAAACTGCTTACCAATGTCTAATACTACTACTTAGAGATATGTGTTATTATCTTAAAACTCTCAAAACTTATATTTTAGAAACATCAATATTTTCTATTCTCTGATTTATTTGCAACTTTTGCAAAATTTTCATTTTCTTCATTGGCTCTGCCTTCATTGCGAATTATTACACAACGAATTCTTTATGTAGAAATCTGTGAAAAATACATGGAAAATGTTTCACTATTCAGTAGTCAGTTCAATATACATAAATTCTACTCTCGTGGGCTTCACAAATCGTCAGATTGTTTTAACGTTATTGCAAAAAAATTAAACTGTTGTAAGTGATTTATAGAACATTTTACATTTATATTATAGCTAGAAATTCTCTATTCCCCCTAGTAGAGCTCGTTTCTAGATAATATTTTATATGGTAACCTCATGCCATTCTCTCTAGTTGGTGTTTAACTAAGTGTGTAATTTCCTCAAATGAACAGTAATCAATATAACAAATTAGTTCTGTTACAGGTGGGGAGACCATATGTTAATTAGAACAGGTCGATACTTATGAATAGTATGTCTTAGTATATATTAATAATACCTTTAGAATATTTTTAAAAAATCATTGACTTGTTATGACGCTTTTATACATAACTGACTATCTAATTAGTTCAATCAACTCTGTTGGAGATCTTGTGTCGTATTTAATGAATGTACATATTTGTAACAAGACATGTGGGTATACAACTTTTCTGTATACTTGCTAAAACATATGTTCAATAATTCCAGTCTCAATGGTCTAATAAATGAGTTTAACTGAAATTCCAACCTATTTAGGAATATAAGTTGTTTAAACATGGGAAGTTTAATTATAGACACTTGAACAACATTTCTGTGTGTTCTTTATATTTGTAGTCGTATTTCTGACTGACAAAAATTTTGGAAAGTATTTTAAATTGTTGTTAAGCTTTCGGTATCCCAGTAAGATTAAAAATTATGATTACTCACTATAAATACTACAAATCTAGCTTAAATGTAATAAAATTTTAATGCATTGCTAACAAATTAAAAAATAATTTAGTTATTATGTGTACTTCTTTGCCTAGGTTTTCAGTAGGGTTTTGCGAATTTCCTTTTAAGCTTTGATTTGTGGAGATGTTCTGCTCAAGATTGAATTGTATTCCATACTTAGTTGCAGAACACACAAGTAACCATAAAACATGCAATAAAATAGGTTTGAATGATCATGGAAACTGTTATTTCCTGAATCGCAACATTTCGTCTCATTTTTATTTTGAGGCTTCCTCTTAAAATTTTAACATGAGTTGATTATTAATTATCAATATTATTCTACTTGTCATGTGGTGAAATGCTGTGAATACATCAATTTATACATGTTACAAAAGTGAAAAACATCATTTAGTGACTGTCTAAAATGAGTTAAATTTTGTTAATAGATCTCGAGTTTACGTTGCAATATTTCTGTTAGTTTTGCACCAATTATTATTTTCAATAAGTAGCTGAACACTGAGCACATGTATATGTTAATAGTCTGACTTGAATTTATGGTTAGGTTTGAACTCTTCTGTAAATTTTGTTGTTAGGTCCTTTATGGTGGAATGGTCGATTCATTAAGATTGCTTTATTCCAGAACATTTGTCGGTGTTGCCTTTTCCCATGGATTCAGTCGAGATGTATCAATTTGTGGGGCTCTTTAACTGTATTAATAATCTGGTATTTGTTTAGTCTAAATTGTACCCGGATGTCAACTATTCTATTAACTTGTTTCTCAGTATTACTGGATATTTCTCTGGTGGGTTACATATTAAGAAAATTTCTTATGACACCTGATAATAATTGAATAAGGTATGTGATGTCATGGGTCTTGTTTTGAATATATCTGTTGTATTGTACGTGGCTTCTTGACTCCGATAAGTTTGGTCTCTCTAGATTTTGTATTCTTATAATAGTTATAATATGGTTTGCTCTTCTGTTAAGTTGTAAAGGATGGTTGATTCCTTGGCAGTCCATTTAGACTTTTTTTTGTTTTAGCATATTATTTTTAGTGACGTTTGTTTGATTTTGTGATGACAAGTTAAGTGAGCTGTGTTTGTCTAATTGTACTACTGTTTGAGGTAATAAATGTTCTTTATTCTGGAAAACTGTTCTGTGTGTATGTAGTTTCATATGTACTGTAGTATTCTGTTAATGGTTACCATAGGATGATGGCATTTGTTATTTTTAATTTGCCTTTTGTTCCATTTCGTGTAAGTAGTGTTTGAGCAGTTTCTCTGTTCTGCCCATTTTTTTGTGAATTTTTTTTTTGTGTAACCGGCTATTTTTCGATTAGATCTAACAATGACAGCAATTTGATTCGCTGATGAGAAATATGATTTATTATTGTAATATGTCACATGGCTTATTGTATATTTCTTTGATGGTTTATTTTGAAACCATAATTGTTGTTGTTGATTTTGTTTGGTAATGGGTTTAGCTAGAAACAAGACCAAATCGCACTTAATGCAACACTTTGATAAATACCTCTATTGATAGGGGTATGACTTTAATTATTATTATTAAATATAATGAACAACTATTTAAAGCTTGCGTACTAGTTATTTCGATTCACCCTCGTACTACCAGAGAATAGAATGTTTAATTTTCGGGAATACTAAGGCCTTGTTTCGTAGAATTTTCATTCTGTACTCGTTCCATACATTCAGACAAAATAAATTGTAAACGATTATTGGTGTACGACCCCTCAGAATCCGTAATACAAAGCGTGGGTAGACCTTATGTTGCTACGCAACTGTTTAGGATTTAGATAGATTATTAAATCTGAATTGTTTTGTTCCTATTTTATTACTAAATTAATCTCTAACCTTATGCAGAATTACTGTTTGTATTTTTAGCTATTTGGTTAACTTAAAAGTAAAATTAGTTGATAACATTTGATAAAGTATTTGCATATCTTGTTTCTGTTTAAACAATGAGTCCTCACTTTAACGAATGAGCTAATTACTTGAATATATTATTACCATTACATATTATCGTTACATTAATTTTCAAATACGCTGTTGTAACAGTTTTAATTTTAAAGATATTCAGCAAATATCAACAGAGATGTACAATACCAAAACATTTCATTATAATGTGAGTGAGTTTTTATTGTAAACCAGTATGTAAAAGTTTCATCTCAAATGAGTACATATCTTCTACAGGACTCTCATGTGTTCTTTTCTTTATTTCAGTTCTTGGAAGGATATAACGAGAATGCAAAACACCAAATGACTTGTGGGTTTCTTATTCTCTACAACTTGTCTGAATCTATTTGCCACCAAATCGACTTTGCTGTTATAGTTATTTCATGTAAAAAATACACTCCCCAATAACGTTTTCCATTTGTTATGAAAGTCTGTAAAATGGTCAGGACGTATATGGGCAGTTCGATTGAAGATGACAACCATGGCAAAAAAAATTGACAAGAGCTCCCACAGCACTAAATTCTAAAGCAAATATTTCACGAAATAAAAAGTTTATGTATATGATTTGAAAAATTAACCGCGAATCAGCAAAATTTTATGCAAAATGAGGAATAAATCTGTTTTTGTAGAAATGGGTTCTAGACACTATGTATAATAACTGTATCTCTGTGTGCCATGTCAGAAATGTGGAATTCTTTTTACTAGTGGTCGCCCAGTGGTCGAAATTCGACCGTATATCATGAAATTGTAAAAAGTATATTTTTATAAGAAACACAGTTGGGGAGAAATCTGAGAAGTAGATGTAATAATCAATATTGTTCCTTCATATTGAAATAAAAATAAAATAAAAATAATCGAATATCGGTATTCGAAATATTTTTGACAAATGAATGGACTGGCTGGAACCGCCCCTGGCAAAATATTCGATATAATAATTGGAAGATTTTTCTTTGCAATTTGTGGTTTCAATCAAGTTCAGGAATTTTAAAGAAAAGAGATGAACAACAACCCTATGAGAACTTGAATATTTAATACATTCTCTATTGTCCGCTGTCTGACAATTTTTTACACAACACCTTCGGGAAGGTTGTAATAACAATAAATTAATCAGATAATTAAATTCACATTAAAAACAGAATATTTAATATGAAAGTTACTGCAACACGTCCGAAAAATCAATACTGATCTACTACATTGACTATTTTACCACTAAACAATGACAACGCTTGCATGCCACTTCCAGAAGTACATGCTCTAATAATATAACGATCGCCCTCTCTATATATAATTACTCAATGTTTTGACCGTCAGTTGTTTGGCGTTGACAGTATGAACGTAAATAATAAATTTTTATTATATTTTATTTAATGAATGAACCAATATTATAAATTAATATTAGCATTCTGCACTGAAGATTGTCAGTAAATGGCACCTAATCGTTTTGTCTTTGCCTATTTATATATAGATAAATAAATAAAAGTTGACAAACGAACTTTAGCAGTTTTTTTTCTAAATAACTTAAGACACTTTTTTTCTATTCGTTTATGGAACTATTTTCGTTCCTAAATTAGAAATAGAAAAAAAGTGTCTTGAAAGGTTATTTAGAATGCAAATTCTCTACAAGACATGCAATTTGGACAAGGCTTAAATTTTCTCGGATAATGGAAAAATTTAGAAAATATGTGATTTTTTTAAATCTTAGATGCAGAAGATGCATGTCAGTTTAACGAAACTCCGGAATATGGTTGTAATGTGTTCGAGAATAGAATAATTTAGAGAATTAGATGTTGCGGTTTTAGTTCAATGCTGGTTCAATGCAAGTATATAATTGACGAAGGACCTTTAGCGGAACAATCAATAAACACGTAAAGTAATTCACCAAATAAAAGTTAATCACTGACCTTTTACGTGAAGCTCTGCAAAGGGTGTTTTCTTGGTTCTTCTTTCTTCAGAGCAGCCCCGTGACAGGAACAGTTTCTTAAGCTTCATCTGGACAACACGTTACACAAAAAATAGGACGTAGTGTTCATTGATTGAGCATACAAAAAATGCGGGTTTAACAACAAATGATGCGCTTTTGTAAACACAAAAGAAACAAAATGAAAGCGGTTTAGCGGTCGTTACAAACGGAGCTACTAACTCGCGACTCGTAACGCAAAAAAACAACAATAAGCGGCGTCTCTTCAGACGGAATCAAAAAATGTCCGAACAGTTCGGAGCACAAACACGAAAACTTCCCAAGCGTCCTAATAGCTCGGGATGCGAACCACGATACACAATACTGTCTATATTTTACACGCAAAAACACACTTACAATTAGCATTAGCGCGACGGAATTTTTTAGATAAGGTGCAGAAGTTTAAAAATCAATGAAGTAATTCAATCAAATTGAAAACAATACACTAAATAAATTGCGGGAACGCACCAGTGGTAGATTTTTAGGGTGCTACCCTTCTCTTAGTCGGTGTGGAACGAGAGCAACAATTAAAATCGGAAAAAATGTCCTGGAGAGGACAATTCAGATTTTTTTTTGGTTCAGAGAGGGGGGCAAATTTAAGCCAAGGCTCACGGCAGGTTTTTCAGGTCTAGGGGGCAGCCCTCCCCTGCGCCTCGTTACGCCCATGAATATTTTTATTCCTTTATCAGATTTGGCAGTTGCTGCCATTTTCATTTTTTTAAAGCAAACAACTAATTACTACTCTGGTAGTGAACTCATACAGACCCATTCTCGATAGGATTTACTACTTTAACAATAATGTCTGTGTCAGAATGAGAACAAAATTCGAATAATTCTTCCGTACAAAATTTTAATTTAAAAAAATCACATTTTTTCGAAAAAATCACAATTTTTAAGAAAATGTTTTAAAATATTCAAGTCTAATGACATTAACTTTTAATAAGTTTTGTTAAATGATTTTTGTAAGATTAAGTTAACCTTGCAACGCAGTTATGACACTCTCTTTTCGAGATTTTACAAACCTTTGAATGAGACCAAAAAATTGGCTATTCATTTGAACAGATAGGTGCACATTTAAACACGAAGTGTATAAGCTGCCATTTTTTTAAATGTAGATTAATACAGTTCTAACAAAGGGATGATCAGACAAAACCTCTGAAGCTTGCAAATTAATGATGTATTGTATTCAAAATGCAGAAGGTTAAGTTAGTCGGCTAATTTAAATGGCGTGATTTCTAGTTTGAGGATCATATGGTAACGATGTTACCATAACATTACTCTCATTTTAGAATGTTGGGTTGTTATTTCAAAAATCTGGTCTCTAAATGTTCACCAATGTTCTTGTAATTGGCAAATTATTTAAATTATTTGTCGAGACATCAATCCATTGTGAGTAGTGCGACTTTTGAAAGGTACTCTTTTAAAAGAATCATACTCAAGAATACTCATAAACATCTCGGGCTAATTGAGAATAACACAGAAATTTGCAATTATTATTGAATGTTAAATAATTCAAGTTGACCTCTATATATTTTAATTTGTTCCAAAGAAGAGCTAATAGGCTCTTAGGTAGAATAATAAAACTAACAAAAAAAAATGTAATAAAATGTTATAGCTCTTATTTGTTGGTTGTAAATAAACTTGTAGTTAATTATCAACTATTAGTTGTTTATTTTTGGGTGTTTCTATTTCTGTTTGTTAGTACGCTATTACATTGTCAAATATTTCTTCAAATATCTTTGATCAAACATCTTTGTCAAAGACATTTGATACTGTAATACCTAATCTTTGACAAAATATTTATTTGACATATATCTTTGATCACATTTACACGCGTCGTCCTATATTCGATCAAAGATTTTTGACGTATTTGTCAGTGAAAATGAAAATTTATTACAGAATGGTACAGCAAAAATTTTATTATTTGAGTATGAAGACCGTTGATTTTATATAATGTTTTATATAAAATAAAAGCAAGAGGTTAACTGCCTATCATGAATATTGTTAGTACCATTGTGTGGACGTACAAAGACTGTTGAAGAAAACTCGACGGATTGAAAAGTTAATAAATATACCGAAAAAATTAATGTCATTTTGTGAGTTGTTAAATAGTGAGCTATAAATCATATCACAGATCTATATAGATAATGAAGCGCAGTCTTTTACTCGACTAAAATGATATAGGTGGATCCTCTATAGTAACACAATTTCTTCATTCTCTATTTCTTTAACAATAGACAATTTTAGTATCAACATCTATAATGTGGCCCCATCCATTCAAAATTAATTATTTTGGCATTCTTGCCATCTGTCTCAGCTCTTTTAAAAAGTTCAGGTGTAGGATAATTGCTTGCTGGGACGGTTAGCTAACCGTTGGTGGTTATCGGCCCGTTTTCTATTATCTACGCCCTTTTGGAAAAATTCCAACAGTTGATCCAATAACAATCGTAGAATTAACATTTTGCTTAAACTGCTAAGTTTTGCTTATCAGGTCCACTATTGATAAACTGTTCCTTTCTAGGCGCCCATTACTTTTTTTTTTACTTCTGAAATTGTAGCCATAAAAACACACCAAAGTATCATAAAATTACATACATTCCCCATTTTGAATAGAAAATATTTGATGTAATATGTCATTTAATGAAATTTCTTCTGACATTTATATCAAATATTAGATCAAATGTTTTATAAAAGATTTGATCAAAGAACTTTGACACTGTAATACTGGCCATAGGACATTAACGAAACATCACCGTGACAGTGACGCAAATGTCGGATTACTTATTGCATTGATGATTTTCTCTCAAAAAAATATATAAGGCTATCAAATGACATTTTTATTTTGGTTTCTTCAGTAATTTGCGAAAAGTATACCTTAAACAAAAATATGTTATGTGAATAATTTATGTTATAAACGTAAAAATTTAGTAATTGTAAACGAAAATCAAGATAACGCAGAAATTTTTGCACCCACATCTCAACCACCTACTCGTTTCGTGCATTCCTGGATGACACATATAACGTGTTTCCAAATTAATGCGGCCTTTTCCGACCCGAATGGGTGTGTAACCCACTTTAATCAACACAGGATGGAAATTAAAATGATTCATATTATTTATACGATACGCGACGTACGGCCTCATCGCATCACGCGTAATGTGGTTTTCACATGTCATAGTTGGGGCGGTGTAATGTGTGATGATATAAGGAAGAAAATAAAAAAAGAATATGTCCTTTATATAAAGTACAAACACGACAGCTGTTGTGCAAACGAGCTATTATATTGCAAGATACGTTCCAATGTACCGTTAACTGAGTGTCAGAATACGACGGGACGTTTTAACTGATGAATTGTTGGAAAATGTGAAATGATGGGCGATTTTAACGCAGGCAATGCATAAAGAAGAAATACGTATTAAGAATTGTATTAGCTGTCATGAAAGAATGTCTAGAGGAATTGACTTTATATTTATGAGCAACTAAAGATATACAATTTTAAGAATGATAATTTCTTTATAAAGTTTCATGGAGCATGCAATTATTTGTAAAGTTGATACGGCAATTTTAAGAACGTTTTTTTTCCATATACGCTAGTAAAGTATCTTTGACAATAGGCATTCTCGTGTTTTATTTGTGGAAGGCTGGTTCTGTCAAGGCCGTAATTTATGTTTGCTGTGTTACAGATTAAAATTTAGTTATCCCATAAAATGGAAAGGAAAACACCGAAAGTGCGGTGTAGTTGATTTTTAAAATACATCAAGGAATAATCAAAAATTACAATTCTACCGTTTTCCTGGATTTCTATAGCAATTGGAGAGGAAAGAAAAAATGAATTACAGCAGTTTGTCGTCAAGGGCAATTAAATGAAATTTCCACGTTTTTAGTCATTTCTAAATACATAAAATTAATCACAATTGTTGTTCTGTTAACAAAAATAAAATTCAATAACTGTTTTAATCAGAAAAGTCAATCATGTAAATACTTTTCTTTTCAGAATAAATTGAAATTTAAGGTTAACATAATTTTTATTTTTTTAATTAATAATATTTTCTTTTAGGAATAAAAAAGTAACGTTTTAGTTAAAGGAGGGATGAAAAGCCATGGCAACCAGAAACGTATTCAAGGATTTGCTGTTCTCACTTCGATGGAGCAAAAAAATCAAACAATGTAGATACATAACAAAGTTTACAATTCAACTATCTTTCCTGTAGTATATTAATATTTATACTCTTTTAAATAGATAACACTTTTTATTCTGATTATTCTTTATTATTAGTTATTACAAAAGCTATAAATGATATATAATCAATATTAATTTCTTTGTGAGTTAACATGCATATTTGCATCTGTTGTTGCTTTATTATCCTTGTTCCAACTTCAAAATTTTTATCTTGATCCATTAAAACTTCATCGTCAGTGAGATCTACCAATAAATTATATATGATGAATAAAGTTAATTTGTTTTTTTCTTATATATATTTACTTACTATTGTTAATCTCAATTGGAGCTTCATCGACTCCTGATGTTGCAATTTTTTCTTGTCGTACGTAGTCGTAAGCTTTCAGCCCACACACCAGCATGAAGATTTTGTTTTTTTTATATACATATTGCAGGAAATAAGTTGGATTGTAACTTTTGTTACATGAATTGTTTACTTTTTTCCCAAACAATTTGACCACTGCAAATCATTGACTTTGTTTCTTGTTGAGATGAATTGCCCCATTGCTGAAATTAAAAAATCTCAGTTATGTTAATAGAACAACAATTATGATTAATTTTATACATACAATAATGACTAACAACGTGGAAATCAAATTTATTTACCCATGATGTCGAACTACTGCAATTCATTTTTTCTTCATCTCTAATTGATATGGAAATCCATGAAAGTGGTATAATTGTAATTTTTGCTTTTATTTGATGTGTTTTCAAAATCAACTACACCGCACTTTCGGTTTGATGTATTTCTTTCCATTTTATCGGATAACTAAATTTTAATCTATAACACAGCAAACCTTAGAGCATGTACTTTCTGGAGATAGCCTGCAGTGCACAATTGTCGTGGTAAGACTAAGGAGAGAGAGGGCAAGAGGCTATTTCACTCGGTTGGGAGCTGCTTCCAATGAAATACGTTCAGCATGTTGTTCATTGCTGCTTCCACCCACTAAGTGAAATAGAGTCTTACTGTCTCTATTGCCCACTCTTTTTAGCATTGTTACGATTTTGTGCTTGACAGGCTATATCTAGATGGTAAATGATCTAAGCAGCAAACATAAATTACGGGCTTGACAGAACCAGCGTTCCACAAATAAAACACGAGGTGGCGCAAAAGTCTATTGTCAAAGATACTTTACTAGCGTATTGAAATTATATTTATTTATTTATGGATGTACCAGTTTACAAGAAAATAACAATTTTAACCTAGAGTAAACAGTGATAACCAAGTAATAGGTATAAACAAAATGTAAATTAGAAACTAATATGTTCAAAATTTTAATTGATTTTTTAAATAAATGATGTGGAGGTAGTAGGTCCCAAATATTCTAAATATTCCAAATAACTCTATACTACTACCATTCAGATTGGCCAGTCTTAAATTCCTAGTAACGGGTTCGTTACAACCATAATTCCTACTATGAAATAAAAGTTGAAAATCACAGTATT
Source organism: Octodonta nipae (assembly GCA_034190945.1). Taxonomy (NCBI): domain Eukaryota; kingdom Metazoa; phylum Arthropoda; class Insecta; order Coleoptera; family Chrysomelidae; genus Octodonta; species Octodonta nipae. The sequence continues at coordinate 41,611,431 of CM067221.1, read as the reverse complement.
AACTACGTGTTCTTATAGTATTTACATTAAAATTTAGTTAGTCAAATAACTGCAATTTGTATATTTCCATTTAAAATGTTTTGAAGGAAGCGCAAATCTGATATGTTAAGTATTGAAGGGATCTTATCATATGTATACTGTTGTCTATTGATACTTATTTTTAACAGACTTCAAAAAAGGAGCAGGTTATCAATTCGTCGGCATCTTTTTTTTCCGACTTGTAAAAAGGAGGAGGTTATCAATTCGTCGGCATCTTTTTTTTATGTATGACCAGCGATTATTAAAAACGGCTTGGGCAATTTTGATGATTTAGACTGCATTATATTAAGGAACATTACAGAAAGGTACCATATAATTTCTATAACGTGAGATTTGCGGTTTTTGGGAAAATCAGAAAAACAAAAAGTTATTAAAGGACTACATATAAGTGAATTTCAATGAACCTTCACTGTTTTATCTAAAACGGCTCAAGCAATTTGAATATTTTAAATTGTATTCTACACAGATATGTTCTAGCTTGATATACATATATATTTTTCTATCCTTAACGTAAACATATCATTTTTCTGAAAATCGGAAAAATATGTGCAAAAAAAACTGTAAACAGCAATGTAAATGTCAAATTTTCATCATAAATGTCTAATATAAATGTAGATATGCTATGAAAGTATATCAGGGTGTTTGTAATGGTTTTCATTTTGATTCGTTTGAAGTCAGTTTCTTTTATAGACGAAGTTAAGTTATGGGGCTTATAGTCGCGTGAAATGGCTGAAAATATTCCATTAATTTATCGAAACGAAAATTTGTTATACCGGCGAACTTTTTTATATGGTATACGGTTGTAGGTGTGTGCGTGCGTGCATGTGACATTAGGTGTTATATAAACAGTTGTATACATAGGATAGTTCCAATATAAGGTGCAGTAGAATTACAGTTATACAGGGTGGTTAAAAAAGTTATATAGTGTGGAACATTAGGGTGGAGTAAAATACTTGTTATTCAGTTATTCAGGTTTATCAAAAATTTGTTATATAAGCATAAGCAATTAGGATATTTGAATTATAGGACGGGGTATAATATAATAATAGACATGGTTTCAATACATTTTAGAAGCAGTTGGATATACCGAGTGGTTGAAATTAATGGTAGAGTAAAATAGTAGTCATAAAATGTGGTTAAAAAAATGTGAATTTTGTTATATAGGGTAGACTATGAGCATTTGCATAAATAGAATATGTTAAATCATAGGCACACAGAAATAATTTAAACAATAGAAAAATAAAAACAGTCGATAGTGTGGAGAGGATTTATACCTGTATACAGGGTGGTTTTAAACATATCAGGACCTTTGCAATATTGTATGGAGTTGAATTATAGTTGTACATTGAAATTGATAAGTTATATAGGGGTGACCAATACACAGAAGCATATACAGTGTGGATGGAATATAAAGTTGCACTTATAGAAAGTCTAAATAAAAACAAAAAAAAGTAAAAAAATATTTGGAAAATATAGAAAAAGAATACAAATTAGAGAGGGAGAAAGGGAAAGATAAGAATACGCTAAAATATTCAATAGAATTGTACTTTAAATCAGATAAAACAGAAGATATATCTGAAAATAGTGATTAATTGCACACGGTTTCTAAACGGTTTTTAGTTTAAGTTAGCTGAAGTTGGTCCTTTTTTAAATATAAATTACATATGCACATACTCTTAAAAAATTATTTTGTACTTTCACAATGTTGTCTATATCAGTATTATTATATGAAGGAGGCCAAATAAGTGCACCATATTCCAAAATAGATCGAACTAAGCTAAAATTTAACAACTTCAAGCTTTGTACCGAAAACTGACTTATTTCTAAGAGCAAATACCTAAGACCTCTAGGGCCTTGGTTTAATATCGTTAATTCGATACTTGAAAGTTAATTTTGAGTCAAAGTAAATTCCTTAGCTTAATCTTTGTCTCGCTTTGTTCTTGTTGATTTTTTTACATTTAAGGAAAGCCTATTTACATCAGACCAACTGGCTAAGCATTTGAGATCATTTTGTAACAGAGTGGCATCAGTTAAGTTGTTAATTATTCGAAACATTTAAGATCGTCGGCAAACATAAGATTCGTGCTTTTTTTAATAAGTCATTTGCAAACATATTCAACAATATAGGTCCAATATGAGACTCCTGAGGAACTCATGATCTCAAAGATATGCACTGAGATAGAAAATTTCCATATTTTACATACTAGGACCTACCGGTAAGAAAGCTATTTACCCCATCAAGCACTGTACCTCCAAATCCATAACCTTGTAGTTTAGCAATAAGCAGATCATGGTTAACTCTATCAAAGGCTTTAGAGAAGTCTCTGTAGATGGCATCAACCTGATTCTTGTGTCCCATTGAATCGGCAATAAAATAAATATAAACTACCAAATTAGTAGTACCTTTGTAAAAACCATGCTGCCGATAATTAACTAAATATTTACAATCCCACATTAGAAACTTATTCACAAGGCAATCAAATAATTTAGGTAAGGCTGATTGGTTACAAACAGCTCGATAATTTTCAATATTATTCTTATTGCCAGACTTGAATATAGGTACTAAATAACTAGTTTTCCAAAATCTGGAGAAATCCCAGAGCTTAACAATAGATTAAATAAGTAATGAACAGGTTTCACAAGGGTAAAAACCTGCTTAAGCACTAAAGCTGGCAGGCAATCTAGACCAATGCATAATTCACTATTCACATCAATATTCTGTTAAAAATTTGAATCCGGTTAATTTTAGAATTTGAATTTGAATATGTAGTAGTGAAAAATGTACCAAAAAAATTAACTATATCCTGATTATTATCACCTTTGCTATGGCCATAGAAAATACTAGAAAGCAGACTATGAAATTTCCTTTTATTATTTATAAATTTCCAAAAATATTTAGGATCCGACAAAATGGTATTTTCAAAACTATTTAACTTATTCGTCTAACACTGAGCGGAAAGTTATTTCCGATGCATTTTCTGTTTTAAATAAGTTAACTGCTTTAAGTTTCCATTAAACCAAACTGGAAATGAAGTGGTATTAAATTTCTTGAGTGGGATGAATAAGTCAAAACCAGTATATTATATAATATCGTAAAATAACGCTAAAGTGTGATTAACGTACGTAAGTTTGACAAAAGTAGCTCCCAGTTAATGCTAGCAAAGTAATCAAAATAAAATAATTTAGATAATCTTTTTTTCTACAACCAGGTAATTTTAAAAGTGGAATAGTTACATGGACATTATTTAAATTTATAAAAGCTAAATCTAGAAAAACATTGCGACTGTTAGATATATTATTAATTTGATACATATTGAAGTAATCTTATGACTGAGTTTGTCGACAAAAGTATTCTTAATTTTAACAGAAAATGTTTTTTTATGGGGTGAGCAGGGAATATTTCGAAAATTATCAATTTCTGAATATTGTATTCATATTACTTCACATAGGACACATTCCTATACTTTTTGTACGCCATTCTTTAACTGACAGTAGTTCTATAATTCAACTATGTTATTCAAACTTATAAACTTATTTAATTTCATGTTAAACGTATAAGCTAATTAGTTTTCTACACTGTCGTAAATCAGGTGACAATGCAATATTCTAATAATACTAGAAGTATTAGAGATTAGTTATCTGTACTAACATGATATTTAATTCTAAAAAATATGTTGTATTCGCATTAGAAGTCCGTTTATTGAGGAAGGTCATTTAAAAGTGGTCGAAATTCGACCCTATTTCATGAAATTGTACAAAGTATATTTTTATAAGAAACAGAGTTGTGGAGAAATCGGAGAAGTAGATGTAATGACCAAAATTGTTCACTCATATTGACAGATCTATTGAAATAAAAAGAAAATAAAAATGTAATCAAATATCGGTATTCGAAATATTTTTGACAAATGAATGACCCCCCAAATGTTTGGCTGGAACCGCTCCTTGCAAAATATTCGATATAATAGTTAGAAGATTGTTCTTTGCACCTTAAAAGTTTTCGTCATTTGCGGTTTCAATCAGGTTCAGGAATATTAAAGAAAATAGAGGTCCAACAACCCTAGCAGAACTTAAATATTTGATAAATTCTCTATTGTCCGCTGTCTGACAATTTTTTACACAACACCTTCGGGAAGGTAGTGATAATAATATATTAATCAAATAATTAAATTCACATTAAAACCAGAATATTTAATATGAAAATCACTACAACGCGTCCGAAAAATCAATACTGATCTACTACATTGACTATTTTACCACTAAACAATAACAACGCTTGCATGCCACTTCCAGAAGTAGATGCTCTAAGTAACAGTATCTAACGATCGCTCTGTCCAAATATAATTACTCAATGTTTTCAATTTTGACCGTCTGGTGGCGGCGACCGAATGAACAATCAAAAAAATAATGCAATGTAATATTTGAAACTACACATTCTCGGTCCAACTGAATTTAAAAGAGGTAAATAGTTACTCTGCGACAAGTTTACATGAACTATAATTTATAGAGAACTTGCTTATATGTATTATGACCTATTTTTCTCGTGACGTCCTTATTTTGGGCCCCTCAACCTACGTGATAAATCGGCGGAGTAGATAAAAAACACAAACACTAACGTACGAATAAAAATACCCCTTTTCATGGTGCCATATCTCGGAAAACCCAAATTCGAATGAACTGAGATTTTCTGTTAAAGCCTTTGATGACAGCCCAAAATGGGGGAAGTACTCTCCAAGCATCTAGATTATCGAAATTTGCGTGGGAACAAAACTTCCTGATTCCTGAGATTTATATTGAAATTTGTGTAATTTGATATTCTTTTTACATACATTTATGAATTATTTTAGTGCTAGTACGACTCGTGCCCTATAATTTCGAAAAACAAGAATCTCGACATCGGTCCCGAAAATTGAGAAAATTTTAAATCTTTTAAATTAAAATTCGAACTCGTTTTGTAATTTCTCCCATTTATTTCATTAATTTTATAGTTATATTAACATGCTATGTTAATTAGCAACACCGATCATTACAATTCGTTATTGAAGAATATCTAAATTAAGTGAATTGAAGTTAATCAGTAGGGGTGATTTCTTGCGGTTCGATGCGTTGAAGCCTTATTACTTAAAATTATTTTTATTAAAATAAAGTACAGATAATCTAAGATATATTACTTCATGTAATAATAAGACATGTTACTTCTTTAATTAAAATCTGTCACCAAGTATAGCCTACAGCATTGGTATCTTTAAAGTGCGATTGCTGTTATTAAATATGTAGTTCGTATAAAATTTGAAAAATTGAATTATTACTTGCTTTAAATTTGAGTATGCTGTTATCAGAGATGTGACATGAATGGCTATATCTTTTGATTACGTTGACACCTCCATGAGACGGTAGACTTTAGTGAGAACGGAGGTTTTCGCGGCCAGAGTTCCAAAAATGATGCGGTCCAAATCCGGAAAAAGCAGAATCAGGTAGACCTTGGTATTTGATATTAATCTGAACTTGATACCTCTATGTGTTCCCCAGAAAAAGGGTCTTGGAATGTTTATTCATCATAAGGCGCGATACAATAAAAATAATTGTGATACATTCTACTTCAATTTCAAACTGAAACAAAGTGTAACGGAGCAATTTCGTAAAATAACGTTTGTTTTATATACTTTGAAAGATACAAATTAAAAAGAAATGTCAGTTTAGTTGAATTTGGCATATTTTGGGGAGGTGATTCAAACCCCTCCCTCCCTTCCTTTCCTGTTGTAATGTGTGTGAATTTTGATATAACAGCCTAAACTTTTGGTTGTATATTCTGAAATGTGCTAATGCAGACTATAAGAAAGACAATAATAGAATTGGAATGTTAGGCAGTATCCTAATAAAAAATCAAGGAATGCTAACAGCTAACAGGAAATATAAAAGAGGGTTGTCATGTCATGCAAAGCATAATAGGATCTTAACCTCGACATTTTAACCGTGTTACAAACGAATACCTAAGAAATATTGCCAACATGAATACTAATCGAGTGCTAACTGTCTAGGCGAAGCAATTAACTGGTTCATGTGAATTTAGGAAGGTTTATTTATCCAAATGAGATATTCTCATTTTGTCATGAAATATAAAGCAAAAATTACAAGGACGAAGAAAAAAAGTGTTATTTCTCAGTTGGAAAAGCTTCTCCTATTCATAATAATAGGAACGCTTAAATATAGATAAATCTCTATAACTAGACTGTCAAAATACATTATCGCGCTTGAAGTTGATTATAAATTTTCCATTTTCATATATTTGCGATTTTTTGGCATTAATTTATATATAGTAGTTTTTTTTTCAATGGCTTAAGAAAGGCTACTAAATTGTCCCAATTATAAGTGGATAAACTTTTGTAACGAAAATATCAGATATTATATAATTATGTAATAATTTTTGTGATTCCGTGATCCAATTGAAAATGTTTGCTTCATAAATGCTATCCTGAAATGTACAGTCATTGATTTCTCAGTATATCAACTTAAACGTTGCTCCTATAATCTATTTTTTTTAAATCACATTACCTCATTTTGCATTTTTTCAGCAAGTTATCAGATCTTCTTAATGACATAAATAATTTTTGACAAGGAATTTAGAGTGAATTTAAACTATCAACTCTGCCTTGACTAATTCTAACAACATCACATGTACCGTCAGTGATAAAACATCTGTATTAATTGTGGACAGATTTATTTTGATACCTAGGTTTCAACATAAAGTCAAGTCTCATCTTCATTTTTCAATCTAGAGTAATGTTCGCTTGGTCATTCATATTCAAGGCGTTCGCGGTAATATAATAACACAGAACTTGACGGAAAGTTCCCCGTTGGTGAAGCTAAAAGATGTTTCTGGGTCTATCCAGAACGGGTAGTTCGGTCATGCACAGTTTGTTAGTTTTGAAACGAAGGTTGTCGTTTTTCCTATAATTAAAATTTTACACACACAACGTCAAATGTTTTAGAGGATCCAAAATTTGGTACGAACGGGTTCAGGATGCGTAAATTGTTACCAAAATCGTCAAATTCATTTTATTGATTAACAGTATTTTGGATTTTGTTCAAAAACCTTCAAAACTGCCAAGATACTCATTAGTTTGGTGCTGTAAAACTTGGGCAGTCTACTTTCAACTATTTCATTGTCATTATTCATAACTGGAAACAACTCAGCAGATGTCAAGAATATGACTTCGGTCGAAAATATTATTCTATTTAGATCTGTAGGTAAAATAATAACACAGGAGTTCTTACCTGTATCACAGGAAACGCACTCTTTCCTATACCCATCCAACTTTTTGACAGGGTTGTTCATCATGACTTTAAAAATACACGCCACTGCAATGTCAGTCAGCCCTATCGAAACTTAATCATCTAGTTGGCCCATTATCTAAAATAATTCTTTATTTAATTGTCAATTCTTTACAGAACAGTTTTCGTATCATATCTAATGCTTTTATTATGTATTTCGCTGTATTGTCTGTTTACAACTGCATTGACTGAAGAGAATGCAGAAAATAAGGTTGTTTGTAAATTATACTCACTGACAAAGAAATCGGAACAGCCAGAAGGAGATGTTCTGGTAAAACATAGATGCTCGGAATAAATGATTAAAATTTGAACAGAAAATATCAAGGAGTTTAATTTTTAATATTAAGCTTGTTAATAATGTGTCTGTCCACAGTATATATTCTCCAACACGTCTTGGCATTAATTCAATAAGGTGGTATATTTTTCTTGAAATACTTCCCAAGCTACCTGTATTTCATGTCTTAGAACCTCCAAAGTCCGTGGGGGCTGTAGAAAATTTCCGAACCTTCTACCCATCATGTCCCAAACATGTTCTATAGGCTAAAGACGGGTGATCTGGGCGGCCATGGCAAGATTCACATGGGTCTCTTCAAAAAAGTGTAAACTAACACGAGCAACATGAGGCCGAGCATTATCTTGTTGAACTATAAGATCCATGGCCCGATTATGGTAAGGGAGTACATAAGGCTCCACTAATTCTTGAAGATAACGTTGCGCTGTCATGAACAAAGACTATTTCCATGTGCAACATCATCCCATACCATAACGACTACTGTTCAGTGTACATGTTGCGTAACATCAAAATGAGGATGACGTCTTTTTCCTCGACGTCGTCTAACACCTCTTCGGCCATCATGTCCATCCAAGCAGAATCGGACAAGACGACCCGATGCCACTCCACATTCTAGTGTTGTCGTTATCTGCATCACTGTAGTCCTTGCCGTCGATGCTCAGCGGTCAGAGGTAGAACAAGATGGGGTCGATAATACTGCAGTCCAAAAGACCTTATATGGCGGTAAACCGTTCGGACACTTACAAGATGGCGTTGTTCTTCTAACCACTCATCAGCCTAATTTCGAATTGCCGAAAATCGGTCTCTAAAGACCATTAGCCGTAGACCTCGATCTTGAACATCATTTGTGCCCATTCGACGTCTGATGCCTACTCTTCTCCGATTTTGGGTATTATCAAACCAGCTTGACAACATCGCAGTAGTTGGATTTTTATTCGTGCGGTTAGCGAATTTTCGAAATGAAAAACCTGCCTCCCGTAAACCAATAATTCGAATTCTTTCAAATTTACTTAGCTGGCCACACATTCGGCGTACACATACTCTAGGCGTTTTAACATTACTAAACATCAATTTTGGATCCCAACGGTTTGTTTTTTGGTAAAATTTAAAAAATCAAAACATGACTACACTATTAATTGATAATAAAAGTTTACTTGAAAAACCATTCAGAAAACTTTATGTACTCCTTACTATGGCATCTATGTTTTACCAAAACAATATTAAATTTCAACATCTCCTTCTGGGTGTTGTGATTTTTTGCCAGTGAGTATATATTTTTGCATAAAATGTTCAATGTTCCCTAATTGTCAGTACTCAGAGACTTGTTATTTTCTGGCTAGGATTTTTTTAGTTTACTATCTGACTTCCATTATTATGTAATAAATGCGTTCCCAATTAAACAGTTGATTAGAAACAAACAAATGGCCTACGAATACGAGACACTGACACTGAGTTTTTGGCTTCTTTTCATGCACTTGCGGGTCTCCACTTTTGTTACCTGAAACATACTCTGCACGCCTAGTTTCTTCGGCTTACGGCATTAAGTACAGTAGTGAGGGTAATAAGGCTCCGGTCTATTTTGCACGCCACCACCGACCGATGTGTGTGGGCGTCACGTGCTGTAGGGTCATTTTATGCTATTTATGTCCTCAGCGAGTGACTTGGAGTTCAAATGCAACACATAATTGAGGCTCTATTTCTCCAATGACAAGATTAATTTCAACCTTCAGTTCTGGAGTCGATTTAGACCGGGCTTACACAACCCCAAAGAAAGTAGTCACATGGAGTTAGATCACATGATCTTAGTGGTTACTGTGGCTAGTAAACATCATCAGTTCTTGAAATTTTACTTCCAGAATTTTTTGTGTCAAAGCAATTGCTTCATTAACAAAATGAAGTATGGCACCCTACTGATGAAGCTATATATATGTAAAAATACCCAAGTGATTACATCGACTATTCAAACAGCCTTCTTTATCGATTGCCAATAGTTTCACCCTCTGCGACAATTTTTAACTTCAAGTCTTCAACTACCGGGTGGGTAGCTTTCCCAATTAGCTTAATAGTTTGAGAAAAACTAATCTACACTTTATATTTTAGCTTGTGATTTGGTTACGGTTTTTAGGTGATTACAATAATTATTTTTTCAATATATTTGTTATTGTTGTGAGACTTTTCCAGTTCTTATTTTTTCTTGACTACAAACTTCTCTGTCAGAATTAAACTTTTAAAATGTTATGCTGAAATCCGTATTTCCCATTTCGTAAATCAAAGAAATTCTTAGGATCAAATAACCCGACATGGTTTTCTATTTCAAAACGTGTGGTTATGTATATCGTGCAAAATTTATGTGTAATATCTTGGAAAGAGAATTCAAAGAGGTAATTTTAATATTTAAGTGACTGTCGAGCTTTAGATTTTTGAAGTTGATTTCAGAGGTTGGCGACACAGTTTCTAGCTTTAATCAACCCACATTAATAATAATTGTTCTTTTAAATATTGTAATTTTCTTGTTACTACCGCACATTTAAAATTAAGTGTACTACATTAATAACCTAATAGAACTGTTATCATAAATTTCTAGTTGAATAAACATGACTGTATTCACGGTTAAAATGAGATATTTGTTTAATTCTATTGCTTAAATATTTAAATCATTTTAAGAGTTCCGCTTCTGTATTTACAGTACGTTGTTTTGTCGTTCGATAAGAGAAATACGATGTTTCAACTACAATTTATTATTCAGCATAATCTGTACATTAGGTCTAGGGATTAATGGACTCTTTTCCTGAAGAAGAATCCGGAAGACTGTCGAATCAAATAAACAAATATAACATCCGATTAATATATAATACTAGCACAAAATTGTTTTTCGTTCTATAAAGCATTCTATTTATTCGTTTGCACTATTTGAAATTACAGACTCGACGTACGAGAATTTTCGTTTTTTGAAATAAATATTTATTTATTCATCTACATCGGATGTTGTCCCCTTCAAAGTAGTCCCCACTAGATATTATGCACTTATGTCAGCGCTTTTTCCAATCCTCAAAACACTTCTGGAACTCGATCTTTAGGTTAGCTTTGAACTCTTTCAGCGATGCACTTTTAATGTCATCTATGCTTGTGAAATGACGACCCTTTGAGGTTTTTTTTTATTTGTGGAAACAGGAGTCACAATGGGCTATGTCTGGCGAATATGGAGGTTGGGGCATCATTTTTATTTTATTTTTTCCAAAAATTCACAAACAAGCAACGATGTGTGAGCAGGTGCATTATCCTGATACAGAAGCTCCGAACTGTTTTGCCACAAATCCGGACGTTTTCTCAGCACTGCTTCACGCAAACGGCGTTGAACTTGTAGATAGTACTCTTTATTGATCGTTTGGCCTTGTGGCAAGAATTCATGATGCACTGTGCCATTAAAACAAAGAACACAGTAAGCATAACCTTGACGTTCGACCGCACTTGCCGAACCCTTTTCGGTCTTGGAGAGCCAGAAGCCACCATTAGGGCGATTGAGCCTTTGTTTCGACATCATATCCGTAAAACCATGTTTCGTCACCTGTTATTACTCTTTTTTTGTTCAAAAATTCAAAAATTTTGGAACAAATTTTGTTGCCACGCGTTTCATACCCAAAACGTACGCAAAAATGTCATGGCATTAACCAATAGATATGATAACTTCATCAGCGATTTCTCTGATTGTGATTCGGCGATCGTTCATAAACATTTCTTTCACTTTTTTCATGTTTTCATCGGTCATTGATGTGCTGGGGCGTTCGTCATCTTCAACGTCTTCACGGCCATCTTGGAAACGCTTATACCACTCGTAAACACTTGTTTCATTTTTTACGCGACACTTTGATTAATTTTTTTTAACAATCGATAATCGCCGAGCTCATAAAAACACGTCTAACCTTAGTGGCTGCCGTAGACAAAGTAAACAACGAATACAGCTGAAAATTGTATTATACTTCAGGGGCATGTATACCAACACAAAAAAAATTGACTATGGGACTCTCCTTTACCCCCGAAATTTAAACATTCCGGGTATTTTTTTAACAAAACTCGTAGGTACGTCAGAAGTCAGAATACCTCAAAAAGGGCAACGTTATCCGCTGTGTTTACCAATTACCTACCAAATTGCCATTACATTTGTCTGCTGACCAAGTTCATATTATAAACATTGTATATTAACACTTGTGAATAATATTTAAGTTTAGAGTAAATATCATATTTTTAAAATTCTTAATATCCGACTTTCGAGTAAATACTTTTACATTTATATTATATTCATAACGGACCTTAGAACATACCTATTATATTGGCAAAAGATTATTTGTTCTCTGTTTGTGTGTTAAATTTATTATGTAAGAAATCACGTTGGAGTCGTACCGTTTTTACTAAAATCAGCACTTCCGGTGTCTACTCCTCTCGGTTTTTGCGTATTATCAAACCACGCTTGACAACATCTCATAACGGAAGTTGGATTTCTATTCGTGGGGTAGCCATATCTCGAAATGAAAAACCCGCCTCGTGTAAACAGTTTGTCTTTTTGGTAAATAAAAAATGCAAAAAAATGACATAATACTAATTGATAAAAAAAGTTTACATGAAAAAACATTCACCAAACTTTGACAAATTTTAATCACTTACTCTTTACTATAACATTTATGTTTTACCTAAACAATAATAAATTTAAACATCTCCTGGGTGTTGTGATTTCTTTGTCAGAGTATAACTACGCACACAATTCTTTTGGGTATTTTTAAAACGCTCCAAATGGTGCTGAAAAAGTCTAATTCCGATATGTTTTTGTTCCTTTGTTAGCCAATGGAACATAAATTGTGCACACAGTTTTCTGAAACTCAAAACTTTCTCGGTTAATTCACAATCTTCTAGGACCATATCTTGTAATTTTGCTATGGTATCTGGTGTTAATGTACTTTTTTGAAGTTCCTAATGTGGATCATCCGCAAGAATTTTACGATCAGCAACCCTTCTTTCAACTGTTGTAATTGAAGGTAACTAGTTTGAATATATTTTTAACAATCTTTCTTCAACTTTTTTGTAGCTGTAAATGTAAATATATGAATGAGTTTTAGAAAAATAAAACGACGAACGTAACAGCGCCATCTATTACCGAACGACAAAATTGACTAAATAACCGAAACATGTGCACTCTGTGGCATAAAGTAGTATACATATATTTGTAAATAGGGTATAAGTAAATGCTCATATTTATGGGGAATCGGACATTCAGAATTTAAAAATTTATCACACACATACGTCAACATAATCCCAATTAATTCATAAGTAAACGTTAAATTTCTCTTTTTTTTTCATAACTGGTTGGGCAGTCAAAAATATCTGCTCCACCTATGTCTATTATATTTTTTCACGATATTCAATATTCTTCCTCTTATGTTTGAACATAAGAAAAATCACCTTATCATTATTATAAAGAAAACATTGTACATATTGGCAAAGTTATTGGTACTTACAGGTTATTTCAGTTTTGAATATCAAATGAAGATGCACAGGATTTTTGTAAAACCTAATTCTTTAAAAAGTATCAATTATTTCGCGAATATCATTCATATAGTTTAAATCCATTTTTTTAAAGCAAACAACAGTTTATTTTTTATATTTGGACGTGAAGAAAATTTAATATTGTGGTTATAAAGAATAGTTTATTTATTTAAGATTTAAATTTCGGTGGCTTTTAGTAATCTAGCTTAAGTCAAGATAAACAAGCTTACTGACTGGTGCAACAGACAATTTGTTATAAGCCGAGCTTATCCCAACAAAGCTAAGCTTTTCAAATTGTCCGTAGAAACTGCCTTTAATGGTGTACTTTTGAAGGTATAAACGCATTCTCAAAATTACATTACACTGGATGCACCCAAATCTGGTTTGTTTAAAACGGTTCAAAATATAGGCTATTCATGTAAATCCTGAAGGTATCCATATTTTGTAAACACACTTGTAAGCTTTTTGAGATTATACGGTTTGAGACATTGAAGGCAATGACTTGTTGATATTTGGTAATAATTTCTTTAGTCGTATTTTAAAACTAGTTTAGTTTAGCCTCATATTCGTACTTTTAATGCAGTATTTTACTTTTCTTTTAAACGGCATTACGACTCCTTCATTACTTTTCATTATATAAGCAAAAATCAAAAGAAATTCGTATTTCTGCGGGCTTTTATTATTTAATTAATTTATTTCTACGAATTTGCTGTTAAAATCTTATTAATTATTCTCTATAAACTGTTACATACGTGATGGTATAAGCGAATTGCTGCTGAATTTTATTTCCGGAAATGAGTTCAATTTTGCTTTATTATAGACTGGTGTATTTGTATTTAGCTCGGTACTCTATTTTTTCTTTGCTAATAAGTGAAAACCTGGTTTCATTTCGTTTGATTTTACCCACTGCAGTGTCGACTGGCAGTATTTCCTAACTCAGTTGACATCCCCTAAACTTATAGAATATTATAATCTCAAAGTCATAATCGAGATCACGGGATGCTTGAGTAGACAAGTTTACAATCTTTTTACTTTTATCAGGAATTCGCTTTACCTTTACCATAAAATGATGTTAGTATGCTGTCTATGGGTGGGGCTTTTTTCTAAAAAGAACATTCAAATTAATGAAAATTCCTTAGGTGTATAAATGTTTTCGTGTGGGAATACTTGTAAATCAGGTGATGGTCAATGGCATATAATTTGTTTCCAGTCACATTTCACCAGTTAGTAGTACGTAGCTAGACATTAGTAACATCATTTTATTTAAATTTAACAGACCGCGCAGAAGCAGAAAAACGAAGAAGAAATGCAATTATTGTTAGGTTACAAAATACATATACCATATATTTAATACTAATGTACTTTTTATACTGCTTAACATGTTGTCCGCATCTGTCGTTATAAATGTATGCTTACGCGAGATGCGACATCTAGGATTTTCGGGAAAACTAGCACACAGAGTTTCCGAATCAGGTTCAGCTCCACGTGTTCTAGTGTTTTCCATTATAATATGACGACATTTTTGGCATTACCGCTTTTTTAATGATTCGGGCTTTACGCGATTTTAGAAATCTTTAAACCCTGAAGGCATAAAAAGACCCACAAATTTGAGTATTTTAGACATATTTATTTGTAAAGCGAGTGAAGCATGTTTTGGGTGCAGTTAGTGATTTCTTGTTTTGGCATAACTCTAAATTTTTATTAAGATTTGAGGATGACACTGTACTAACTTAATTATAACTTAGAAAGCACTTTGCCATATTTTCAGACACATTGAGTGAACAAATTGTTACTTCCTTTCAAATGAAATAGATTCCTTCCATTGAAATGATGTAGGGAACTGGGGTTGCTAGCTGTTGATAAAGAAGCAACAGAAACGAGCTATCCTGAGTAATGATTAGAAGCAGTAGGCATTGTGTATGAACGCACACATTGCATCTTTAGACTTGTTGAAAGCGTCCTTCACTTGAAAGTAGTAGTGCATGTGGTATGTGGATAGCCTAGTCCAAACAGGACCCCTCTTTTAGAATAATAATTTTAATCAATTGTAAGTGTAAAATGATGAACAACAGATGGTGTTAGAGGTCTATATATTGACAGATAAATCAAACGTATAATTTAATAATTAATAATTTAAAGAAAATTACTTACCAAGCAGAAATCTCAGTATTTAACTGGCTAAGCGTAAAATGAGAAAGAGGGCAATAGAGAGAGCAAGAAGCAATTTCACTCGATTGGGAGCTTCATCCAATGAAATACGTCCAGCATGTAACGGGTGTTTTTTTTAGAGGTATAGAACTTTGAAATAGAATAAAACAAGGATATATTTTTTAAATTGACATGAAATTTACTTTATTTGAAAGATAATCTTCTGGCATTATAATTTGAATATGACTTTTGGCATATGTCCGCCACGGCTGGCTCGGACGTAGTCTAATCTGGAGGTCCAATTTTCGATGACTTTCCAACATTTGTGGCCGTATATCGGCAATAACGCGGCGAATTTTGTCCTCCAAGTGACCAATCGTTTCGGGCTTATCGGTGTAGACTAGCGACTTCACGTATCCCCACAGAAAATAGTCAAGTGGCGTTAAATCCATCTTGGAGGCCAATTCACGGGTCCGAAACGTGAAACTATGCGGTTACCAAACGTTTCTTTCAATAAATCAATTGTGGCACGAGCTGTGTGACATGTTGCCCCATCTTGTTGATCCACAGCTCGTGTGCATCATGATTGTTCAATTGATGGACGAAAAAGTTAGTAATCATGGCTCTATAGCGATCACCATTGACTATAACGTTCTGACCAGCATCGTTTTTAAAGAGGTACGGACCAATTATTCCACCAGCCCATAAAGCACACCAAACAGTCAGTTTTTCTGGAAGTAACGGTGTCTCAACATGAACTTGAGGATTATCATCACTCCAAATACGGCAGTTTTGTTTATTGACGTCTCCATTCAACCAAAAGTGAGCTTCATCGCTAAACAAAATTCGCTTATGAAAATCGGGATCAACGGCAATCTTGTTTTGGATCCATTCACCGAATGTACGCCTTGCTAGCTGATGGTGTGGCTTCAATTTTTGCACGAGTTGAATTTTGTACGCACCCACAACCAAGATCTTTCCACAAAATCTTGCATAAAGTGGATGGACACATATCCAATTCCTGTGCACGATGGCGGATAGACGGATTCGGGTTTTCCTCTACGCTACGCTCTACAGCAGCAATGGATTCTTCTGTACGCACTGTACGACATCTCTGTGGATGTGATTATCATTTAGAGTAAACGTGGTGCGAAAACGTTGCATAGTTAATCGAATTAATGGACGTAGTGCGCGATACATATATCGAACAGAACCATGATTTTCAAAATAAATTTGCTCAATTTGGAAGCGTTGTTCAGGGGTAGGGTAGAAATGCCAAACCAAACTAAGCATAAATCACTTGACAGCTGACAAGATGGCCGCCAGTTAAAAGAGTGTTACCAACTTAAAGTTCTACCTCTAAAAAAAACACCCTTTAGTTCATTGGCTGCTTCCACCCACCAAGTAAAATAACCTGTTACCCCCTCTGTTGCCCTCTCTTTCTAGTCTTGGCAGGATATTAGTGCATTGTAGGCTATCTTCAGAAGTACATGCTCTAAGATGTGAATATGCTATTTTTGTTTTTGAATGAAATTTAAATAAAATTCATATTAAAAGTGGTTTATGTGCCATAAAACTTTCTGATCCATTCTCAAAAAGAGACACTGTGAACATAGTTTTTGAACACAGAATTGTTTCTGTTAATTGGTACTAATTAATTACATAATGAGCGTTGCACCGTGGTTTATATTATTCGTTTTTACAATAAGTATGTAATTGTATTTTCAATCTACCATTCGTTTATTTAGTAATTACCGACTGTTATTTGTATCGTTTGAGGTTATTAACAAATTAATTTGGCAAATCGCCAATTTCCTCTTGTCCTCTGCGATAGCCCTTAAATGAAAATGACCTCAGATAAATCGTACGTGTTGTACATTTGTCTGGATGTCCGACTCATTTACATTGCAAGTTATTTAATTACCACGTTCCATAAGCGTCACGGTGGGATTGTAATAAAGATGTTTGGCCTAAAAATGCAAATATTTATATTGTTTTTCTGTACGATTGTAGTTTTAAAAAGTGGTTTTGCTCAGTCTAATGACTGAGAAGATTATTAGTTTACGAAAATTTGGTCGGGCAGATACGAATATTTGCTGAAGAACTAACATTAATTTATCTTTTACTAGAACACCGGTTCTTCAGAAGACATAATATTACAACTCAAACTTATAACTTATATCATTAAAATCATTGAAACTAGCTGAAACCCATAATATCAACAAAACGTTTCTCTTAGTCGCTGATTGCCCTCAAAATATGTGGTTGTGTTGTTTTTTTTTTATGTTGAATCTAAACAGGTTGTGAGTAATAAAAAAAACCGGTTGTAAGTAATAAAAAAGAAAAAAAGAACACATACAGATCAATTGAGAATCTATTACTTTTTTTAAAATACTGAGTGCTCATTAAAGGGTATTTTTTGTGGTTTTTAATTTGAATTGGTAGCAATGGCTAAAAATGTATTTGTATTTTATTATTTTTCATAATAACTGAGTGAAATTGATTGTAAAAATTAGAATAATATAAAACAATTTATATAACTTAATTAACTTTTCCGAATAAACGGTTAATCATTTATTTAGATGCAATATGTAATAATAACGTCATAAATGAATAACATTTGAAAATTTTATATGAAAAACACTTATATTTGCAACAATCAACGCGGTTCCAACCATTGAGTTCTCATCATCTGGAGTAATCAAAATCCAAACATCTACTCGAGAACTATTAAACTATAATAGTTTTGATAATAACTTTTTAATAATGATAAAAACTTCATTTGTTTTTAAATGAAATTACAGAAATTTAGTAAAAAAACTTATTTAGCCTATATTTTTTGGTGAATTCTAGTCTATTATATTGATAACAATTTTCATCTTCAGAATTCACAATTTGTGCAGCAACACGTTTCCCAAATTTTTAATTGCATTATCATCTGTCGAATTTACATGTTGAGTCATTTTATGGATTTGCTTTTTTTCTTCACGTCAGTTATTGCCTGTTGAAGTGTACAGCTGTTTTTTCAGCCATAAGTGTCTTCCAGACATGTGACAACAGCAGGTCTGGACCGCACTTCGTAAGCGTAACTGTGTAACACCGCAACAGCGTGGCATTCCTTCAGTTGCCGTCTTCTAAGTGTCGAATCAAAGAATTGATACGCATTGACGTTAGGCCATGACACCATTTAGTTGCATGTTTGGACTGGTCACCTTAACAAAGCAGTGAGTTCATTAATGCATTTCAAATTCTGGAACGATATTGTTTTAAACGCTTCAATCAATTGTCACCCATCTATCCAGTACCGTAACAAAAACAGTTACGCGACCTTGACACAATAGAAAGTCATGTTACATGTCTGGAGTCTGGACGCGCCTTTATGGTAAATAAAATAAGGAACCTATAACGTCAATTCGTATCATTGCTTTGCGACGTTGAAATACTGACAAATACGCTATTATGCTATTAGGAAGTGCCATCCAGACTGTATCCCGATAGGTAGTTATGTTACATGTCTGAACGCAGCTATATTTTTCTGGGCCTGCTTTTACTTTTTTAGTTGTGAACTGAATTTGGTTGGTTTTCCTCCATCCAGTTAAACGTTCTTTCCATTTATAATTTTGTTTCTTGATTCTATACATGTTCCCCTAAAAACTTCATTGCTTGTATTTGTATATTATATTCTTGTCTTTTTGTTACTATGTCTTACATCAATGATGATTGTCGATTCAGCAATTTATGTGTAAAATGGGCTGATAGATGGCTCAATAACTCCATTTTGTAACATGGATTCGATGTTTTCCTCGACTGCCTGTTGTTGCCCCAATGGTAGTCGTCTAGGTGGTATTCTGATGGATGGAGCCTTTCCGGTATCTATTCGATGCTGGATGATGTTGGTGCGACCGGTGGTTCCATCTTGACTGTTAAAAATTTGCCAGTGTTTTGTGATAAATTGCTTGACTTTCTTCTGGTTCTGTGGTGTCAGGTGTGTCAAATGGTCAGCACTCTGTTGTAGGAACTCTTTACTGGGCCCTGTCTCCTTCACCGACGTCTGGTACTCTTCTTCGCAATTGATGATGGTCTCTACTGACTCGAAACAAGCTATCTCTTGACCATTGGCAATTCTGATGTCTTTGTGGGAGAAATTCAGGATTCTGATTGGTATATCTCGTCCGGTTTTAACTATAGCTCGTCCAACTAAGTAGTCATGAGCTGGGTGTACGGGCTCCACCATTCCAACGCAGCTCCCAGGATTGCTGTCTAGCTGCTCATGAATAATCTGTTCCGTTCGACCGGGAATTCTGGCTGAAGATTTTGCTACAATTTTATAGAGGTCGATGAGCTCTTAACGGGCCGTGTCAATATAAATTCCTCATTTAGGAATCGAAGAACATCATATCTCGGGTCGAACATCATATCTCGGGTCGAACAAAAATCCATGCTGGCTGATTAGGTCCATGTCCATACCCAATATAAAATCGTCCTCAATATTCTGGGCTTGAAAATGGACACAGCGGTGTCGGTGCTCCTGATGTCTAGGCTGCTGCTATCTCTGCAAAATCCCCGGATGGATAACGTTTTGGGGGTTGGTGGAGGGTTAGTCAGCATTCACCCCCTTATGCTGACTGGCTGACGGTCCCTGGACATGTGACTGTTCTGTTGGTTACCCCTGGTCGGTGATCGTTCAGGTGGCCTCACTCGACTCGTTGAAAGTGTCCTGTCCGTCCACATGCCCCCCTTGCGCCAGTTTTTGTGACTGTTCTAGTAGTTTGTTCATACCAGCCAACAGCGCTTGAAAGGAAAGGGCTGGCACCTTCGGTTTGGTCATGTTCATCACTCTCTCTACTTCCAAGGCTCGAAGTAAAGCTTCATTACTTTTTTTGACGCCACTCAGTCGTAAATTCCTTTGTACTTCCACATCTCTGATGCCGTTTATGAAACTCTTTGTGGCCAACTGGTCTTTCGTTTCCTCTGGCAGGTCTGGGTAGGACAAGTGTACTAACCGTCTAATCTCTGCTTCGAATTCTTGAAGGCTTTCCCCGGATTTTTGCGTTTTTGCACTGAGTTGGACTTGGTATACCTGGCTCAAGGATTGATTGTCGTATCTCTTGTCCAGAACGGCGAACGATTTTGTCGAAATTGCCTTGTTCATCGACTGGAATGCTTTGGAGGAGTTCTAAGGCCGGACCTCTGAAGGAAATTACTAGAGACTTAGATTTTTCTTGGTTATTCCATCCATTAGCTGTAGCAATGGCTTCAAATTGCCGTTTATACATGGGCCAAGATGAACTGCCATCAAATGTGGGTGGTTTGCTCACGGAACCTTTGGTACTCATGATGTGCTGGTATTTTCATTATGTTTTATTTGTTATTTTATGTCTGACTCAACTATTTGCATTCTGTCATTAACTTGTGCTACTATTTGCATTAATTGTTCAAATTGCAGTTGTCTTTTCTCTTCAGTTTCCTGTCGTTTTAATTCAATTTGATCTTGTTTCTCTTCAAATACTTTAAAATCATTTTGTATTTTTTCTTCTAGTATTTTAAATTGTTTTTCTAAAAATTTCGAGAATAATCCTTCCATTAAATTTTGCTGTTCACTTTTCATAGTGGAAACAAGATTTTGTTGTTCGCTTTTCATCGTAGTGACAAGATTTTCTATTTTTTCTTCTAGTCCCTCCGTAACCTGCTTGACTATTTATTTGGTAGTTTCGTCCACTTTTTCCAAGCTACGGGTTTCCATAAATCAATTTACGTTTTTAACTGCACTTAATCTCACTTCTGACACCAAATTGTTATAAAGTTCGTGGGTCCAATTAAAATTATAAAACTAATATTCACTTTCACTTTTCTAGAACTTTTATTTACATCAAATTATACAGAACAGCTGATTCAAATCACAATAACAATTCTACATATAAGCTCTTCGCTGTACTAACTGACTGCCGCGATTTTGGGTCGGTCCTTTTAAAACCAGCATCGAAAATTCTCGTATAATTAATCATCAACTCCACAGCCGCCGAGCCATTTCGAGAACATTTTTTGTCCTAGAAGCGATCGGTGTCGTACTGAAATGAAACAGGGTAGGTAAATTTCGTAACAATATTAAGGAAAATTTCGAGGTGGTTCCATATTATTTATTTCAGAAATTTGGTAAAATTAGTAAAATAAATTCTAGTCAAGTCACATCACTTGTCTTAAAAAAATATCGAAATTTAAATGTCATATGTATCAGAATAATAATTATTGATAAGTACTATTTCTGAAAACAGGGTGTTTATTATAAATAAATGACAAAATATGGGGATACAAAAAACATGAAATAAAATTAACCAAATTCGAAAAAAAACTAAAACTTGATAATAATTAACAAATAGATAACATTACATATTAACTACTTATGTTGGTAGGTACCTACTTAAGTACCTGGGCACAACTGGACCATTTTTAAACAGCATATTATATTAATAAGAAAGTTCTTCAAAACCTTTTATTTCAATTATCTACGCAACAAATTGTAGGATTTAACTTATAATAGCTCATTTTGTAGGTCTTTAATTCTCTATAAAATTGTCCACAATAGCAGACATGGTTTCACGGATAGATTTCGTTTAAAAGGCAAATACTAGATAGATTTTTATAATTTTTTTGAGGTTATAGTGTTAAATAACAGAAACGTTTCCATAAAAAATGTTGAATCTTGAGCTATTTAGCCATCTTTTATTCCTATAGAAGACGTTGGTAATAATTAAATATTTGACGAATATGTTCAAAGACGACAATCACATCTCAACTCCTTTGTCTGCTAATTAAAGAGACATTGATGGTGTGTATTTTCGCAACAAATAATTGGCAAATAGAAGTGAGTATTGGCGCAATGACGTAACTTAAATTTGTTTGACCCCTATCGCCGATTCTGCAGTGTACATTGATTTCCACGATTGTTGAACTGTAAACAAACTTTCTTAAGTGATTCGCCTAAACAGTTCAATTGGACATAACGGTCATATCTATTTTTAACAGCCGTTTCCTTATTATGCTTCGAGTCGGGACACAATAAATAAATTGTTGATGTTGACGTACACCACACGAAAGAAATGCAATAGGACATAAAGCTGTGGGAGTTGAGTGGTAAGTTTATGTTCTTCGATACATACGTTTAAATTAGGTTAGTCGCAGAGAAATACTTGCGTGTCTCTTATATGAAATCATCAACAAAAATTCGAGTATTATGTAAGAAGTATTTGTTGTTGTATTTTGTTCATGGTCAAAAGAGCAATAATTTCAATTAACTTTTTGTTCAATATTTAAGTGGGCTGATACAATTGATGTACTGATAATAATGATATGAGTAGTCTTAAAATATAATGATTTATACATTCAATATAATAAATAGTAAGGTTTAAATTTTATGACAAGTATTACATTCAGTATAAACAAATTATTCATTAAAAATAAAAAGAAAAACACAAAAAAGTAACGTATATATGGTGTGTAACATAAGTGGCTATTGTGAATGTATTAGGTGCACCGTCCACCCGATTTTCAGTTTTTATTCGTTTAGCAACACGCCACGCCATGTTATCCCACATCATGCGACGTTGGTTCAGATGGGCTATGTAGTGTACACATTTGTAACAAACTTTAACACACTCATTATAAGGTAACCATATAGAGAATATATTATTTCACCTTACGGCAGTATACCTTGGCAGCGAATAATGGTTCGAAGGGGGCAAAGTAAATACTACTTTTGATTTTATAAATGAAACAATTTTGTAATAAAATGAACTTACCTGTGATTTTTAAATCTGTAACGTATTTTTTTCCCATGCGCATATTTTGGTCTCTATAATGTGGATAATGTACATTATAGAGGAATTCGTCCTGCCGTACCTTTTCTATCATCAATTATTTTTCATATTAGATTGTCGTCGTACGATACCTGACAAAATACTAAACAAATAGAAATGGACTGCTGCGGGGCTAGAGTGGAAGGCGGGGAATATCAACACATGTCGGCAGCATCTGAACATTTTGATCGGCACACGTGGGACGACGAGGTTTGTCGTGTTGTGTTATCGCATGGATCTAGTGTGTACGCAGCACATGTAAATAAATGGAACAATACAAGCATGCACATTTGTCGCAGGCATGGGCTGCCGTGGTGTGGCGTGGTGTGTTGCTAATGGGTTTCTACCTTAAGTCAGTCTGCAAATAATTCTTCCGCGAGTTCTCGTGAATATATCCTCATATCGAATTAGCACAAACACAGTATATCTACACGTAGAGTAATAACTTTCTAGTCAGCTAAAAAAATCGAACCTTGTTTTTAACCACTCACTGCGTGTCAATCCTGTTTATAGCGTTATACGCCTTTAGTTTCATAATTGTCATGCCTGTTCGTTCTGCCCCTCATTGTCGGCTAGATTTCTTTCTGGCGTTGATTTGATAATCCCCTGTATCCATGTTGTAGGTGGTCTATCCCGTTTTCTTTTCTCTTAGGTCTTATATGTTCGGTGTTGTATATTCTCTTTTTTGATTCGTTTCTGATGGTCTCCTGCCATAACATTGAGTTAGTTCTCCAATTACCCTTTTTCCTTTAGTTATTCTGTTTTTAATTGTCTCCTCACGTCGTCCCATTGCTGTTAATTTTGTGCGAATATACACATTCCCTACAGCTTATAATTTTTCTCACTATCAATATTAAAGTCTAGGTCGGTTTCATGTTCCTCTATATGTACGAGGGCTGCCTTTTATATTTCGGGATTAGAGAACAAAAACAAATATTACTCATCGAAAATAGCTTTATTGTTTTTCAAAATATTCCCTATGAAGATCTATACACTTTTGCATGCGTTTGAACCAATTCTCGAAGCACTTTTTCCACTCTGATTGAGGTATCTCCAAAACATGCATTCTGAACGCAGCAACCGCTTCTTCAGGTGTCGACAAACGTTGACCTCTCAGTTTGTTTTTTACGTACGGGAAGAGTGATCCGTCTTCGGCGGTTGGTTTTCCTCATTTCTTGGAAGACAACGGGCAAACAAATGGTTGTGTACCACTCAGAATTGACTGTTCTGCGTTGTTCTAGTGGTACGGTTGCGACATGTCCAGTTTTTCCGAAAAAAAACAGGCGATCATTTGCTTGGAAGTGCTTCGTGCGGGAACAACTTTTGTGGGATTCGGCTCATCTTGAAACACCCATACAGTCGACTGCTGTTTACTTTCGGGCTCATACGCGTAAATCCACGATTCGTCACCTGTCACTATGTCATAAACGTGTTTTGAAGCACCGCGATCGTATTTTTTGAGGTTTTCTTTCGACCAATCGACACGAGCCTTTTTTTGAACGATTGGCAAATTGTGTGGGATCCAATGCGAACAAATTTTTTTGTCATTCAAATGTTTATGCAATATTGAATGTATGCTGGTCCCACTAATGTGTAAGGTTGACTCAATCTCACGATAGGTCACATGACGATCTTGCAATATTTGTTCGCGCACAGCATCAATGGTTTCCGGAAGAACAACTGTTTTTGGACGACCTTCACGAAATTCGTCTTGGAGTGAACTACGACCTCAATTAAATTCACCATACCATCGATAAACAGTGGTCATTGATGGAGTTTCATCGCCAAAAATTAAATTAAGTTCATCCATGCACTTTTGCTGACTTAATCCACGTCGAAAGTTGTAAAAAATAATCGCACGAAAATGATCACGATTTAATTCCATTTTTTGGCCGAGATGAATCCTTTAAGTTACTGTAAACAACACATAGCGCTCGTATGTCAAAACGTACGTATAACCTCAAAAATGTCAAACTTTACGATAGAGCTGTCAGTGGTCAGATTGCAACACTAGGGTTGTCCAATCCCGAAATATAAAAGGCAGCCCTCGTATACTGCTTTTTTGTGTTTACTTGTAACCCCCATTTTCGGTTATATAGACTTATACATTCTATGTCTGCTTTATCCTATGCAATTATTACCACTTGACATCGGCTTAGTTTAGGGTATACCCTTGAAGCTTCCTCCAAATATATATTAAATATAATTGGGACATACAACCATGTCTTCATTCTTTTTTTGTTGATATTTTTTTTGTTGATACATATATGGGTTTTTTTCAACTGCTATGTTATTTCTTATTTTAATTCTGGCTGTTGGGTCACTATATAATTCGTTAATAGCATCTATTAGTGATACATTTATATTGTTTTTTTTCTCTACAACTTCCCATAGTTTTATCTCTGGCACCGGTTCTCCGTTTATGTGTCTAACTAAATATTTTTGTGACGATATTAAATAATTTGTTTTTTATTTGTGCTTCTTTTGTTCTTTCGATGTTAATAGTTATTATTCTCCAAAATTGTTATGTTATACCAGCAAAGATTTGTAATATTTCTCTCTTCTAGAGGTAAATGTTTTTTTGTTTAATTTTCCCGATTCTCCAGGTTACCAACCACCTAATTCCTGAAATTTATTATCAATATTTGGTACTTCGTTTGTACGACAGAGGAAGCTAATTGTAATATGGTGTTTCAATGTCTTTTTAATATGGCGTTATTTTATATTTGTATTCTTTGTTATTTGTTATTTCCAATTGTTCTCAATATTAGTTTAGCTTTTAACAAATGGTCGACACGTTTACCCTCTGCTGATCTGTATACTTTGATGTCGTATATAATTATTCTTGTTTTTTGTTTCATAATTAGAGCGTGGAATATGGATCTTAGGATTCTAGCATTTTGGGTCTATGTACATATGTGTAGATACCTTTATGTTTGAAATATGCGTTTATTATTCAAAGTGCGTGTTGTTGTCATATCTATTAACCTGCATTTATTTATCATTTCTAGTATTTTGGCTATAACTCCCTTGTACCTCATTTTTAGTTTCTTAATTCTGTGCGTGTTCCTAGGTTGCGAAAAGGGAAGCTCCTAACCAATTTGATCTCATCAGTTAGATAGGGATAGGTAGGAAACAAAAGTCTACCCGCGGACCAAAACTCCATAAAGTAAAAATCATTGTGCTCCTCAGTTGGGCAATGATTCTGCAACCGACTTTCGGAAAAATACAAACAATGCTAAAAATCTTATAACTAGGACGCAGAATAAGGACGGTTATTATGAAAAAAATCCCGCAAATTCTCAGTAAATCATCAATACGATAATATATTTTTTTTTCTTTTCTGGTGCCATCGTGGAATCAATTAACCAGCACTTCCGGTTTATGAAAATATGATTGTGCAAAAAATAAGTTTTTTGTATACATAATTCGCAAAAAAATTAATTTTTCTCACGTTGAATATACCATTAATAGGATATTACAAGAAATTTAAAATTTAACATAATATGTTAAAAGTTATTGTAGTACCCGAAGGAAGAACCTCTATATAGAAATTAGCTGTCACTGTCATCATAACAGAAAATTATATCGTCGCTTCGAGAAAATTGGTGACATTTGTGGATCATTGACATGGATAATTCAAGAATTTACATGAAAACTCTAGATTTTAAAGTTAGAGGTTATAGTTAAGTTGCATAGTGAATTTGAATTTGTTACCGCCGTTAAATATACTTTTTTATTAATTGAGACATTAGTGTAATTCGAACCCAAAGTAATCCGTAACAGAATTTATGGATTTCATGGGAATAACACCACACTTGAGGAAAAGTCTAGATATTTCAAAATTTTCCAAACATTTGGGGGTCTCAAGGGCTCAAAAAACTTTTAGAAGTTGCAAAATATGTAAGATTTTAAATTAATTATAATATGAAATTTGCATGTTTGAATATGATTGAATGTTTCATAATATACCTATATATTTATAAAGCAGTTGTCGTTACATTTTCTTTTTTGTTGCAGGTAAGCCAATTGTTCCAAATGAAGCTATGAAATAGTTAAAACCTAGCACAATTATCTTGAATTGTGGAATATCCTAACCGAATTGTGGCAAACTGGGGTAATACTGATTTCCATTTATGAGAGAAATATCGATATTTGTAAGTACTATAAGGTTATACGGTAAAGATGAATTTAAAATTGATCTGTATTTAATGGTTATAGCACGGTCTTAATTTCATATTCTTCCCACTTACTCCAGTTAATAGAGATTTCCATGTGACAAAAAATTCAACAGCAAACCGCATAAGCCATCCCGTAAATAATAGTTTATAAGTCATAACTGACATAATTTCAACATCAAACTCGTAGAAGTGATTTATTTGAGACTTAAAAACCCAAAAATATGGGGTATTTTCGTTTGTTGCTTATAGTGTAAAAAGTAATGACCTGTTCATAATGCCGCCAATAAAAAAATTGTAGAGAATCAGAAAATCTTCAAAATGATTGTGGTGCATTCCCGCAATTTGTTTAGTGTATTGTTCAAATTTGATTGAATTACTTCATTGATTTTTAAACTTGTGCACCTTTTCCAAAACCTTCCGTCGCTCTAATGCTAATTTTAAGTGTTTTTTGCGTGTAAAATATAGACAGTATTCGTGATTCCTGTATTGTATTCCGAGCTATTCGGACGTTTTTGGTACCGTCGTAAGATGGCCGCTTTTTGTTGTTATTGTGTTACGATTCCGCGAGTTATTAGTTCCGGTCGTAACAACCGCTAAACCACTTTCATTGTGTTTCTTTTGTGTTTACAAAAGCGCATCATTTGTTGTTCAACCTGCATTTTTTGTTTGCTCAATCAATGAACATTACGTCGCTATTTTTTGTGTAACGTGTTGTCCAGACGAAGCTCTAAAAACAGTTCCTGCCGCTGCCGGGCTAGCCTCTGAAGAAAGAAGAACCAAGAAAACACCACCTGCAGCTTCGACGTAAAAGGTCTGATTAACTTTTATTTGGTGATTCATTTACGCGACGGCACGTGTTTTATTGATTGTTCCGCTAAAGGTCCTTCGTCAATTACATACTTGCATTAAACCAGCATTGAACTAAAACTGCAACACCTAATTCATACATTTTTTTTGGATACTATATGTAATGTGCCATCGAAGACATTACAGATTGTTTATAAATTTTGATCGCAGCATTTCTCATAAAGAAAAGCTGGAAAAACCGATGTAAAGTGACTGATTTAAAAAAACAAACTTGGTTGTAATAACAGCTGGAACCTTAATCTGCCTCCTAGTGATAGCCTATACCGTTGAGATTAATAACGCTGAAAATCGATATTGTACGTTAAGTAGATCTTGCAGAATTGCAATTTAAATAATTTGTAGAAATATTTTGCAGGACCTATCGTATTAACCACGATAGCTGGATAGCGATATATTTTGAAAGCCTATAAAATGCACTCACTTCGTACAGCTTGGATTTTTATCATAGTGCCGTGAAATTTATTAATACTGACTTTGAAATTTGGCTTAAACGATGCACCCTCCAATGTTTCGACAATGGCGGATTCAGTCAGTGGAAAAAAGTCATTTAATTACTATCAGTAAACTGTATACAGGTAACTATTAACTTAGTAAACCAATGACAAAATATGTAGACCAATATGACCAGGCAATAGTTATGTAAATAAAAACGTTATGAACTGCTGAGAGAAAACATAATAATACAATTTACCATAATTTTCATCTCCTGCCCCCGCTTTAAGAAAATTCTTGACAGCTATTATCAGTGCACCGCTGGCTGGCTGTCGCATATTCGTACATTTAATGTAATGTTTACTATTATTTTAAACCAACTTCTCCGCATTATAGCGAAAAACCAAGATAGACAAATTGAAGTGGATTTTATGAACTTTCAAAATATCTTTAGTAAGTATATCACGGTCGGGCTAGTCTGGTTAATACGATGGGATGTGCAAAATAGCTCTCTAAATTACTTAAATTGTAATTGTTCAAAACTATTTATTCAACAGTATCCATTGTGAACCCAAATAAACTTAATATTATAAACTGTCGTTGTGACGAAGACTAATATTCCAGTATTAGTTATCAAAAAAAAGTTATAAATTTTTGAAAAGAATTCACTTTTTACTAGTTTACTCGGTAAAAAATGATGTAATCAGGATCTATAACCGCTATTACTTTTCATTATATAAGCAAAAAACAAAATAAATTCGTATTTTGGCGGGTTAATATTATTTAAATCGTTTACTTCTACGAGTTTGCTATTAAAATCTTAGCAATAATTATCTATAAACTGTTACTGACATGAGGGTATAAGCGAATAGCTGTTGAATTTTATGTCCGAAAATGAGTTAAATTTTCCTCCGTAAACTGGTGTAACTTTTGATTCGTATAAAAACATGTTTATGGGATCTCAAGTTTAGGGCGAACAGTTTCGCGGTATTAAATCTGAGTACTTCAAACTGGTGGTTTATATTCAAGAAGACGTAATTTTCAATCTTTCCGAAAAATAAATTTTCCTTACATTCCCGGTTAGGAGCGGTTTCTGCCGTCGTGTATCATTGAAATACCAATAACCGACTCACTACCTGTAAAAATCTACATTTCCAATAGCTACAATTCGCCTAAAAGAGTTACCCTAGCAGTAAAAATTCAACACTATTGTGGATAATTAATATCTTTCGTAATGAATTAAAAAAACTTCAGTATATAAGCAGTTGTTATTTACCAAAAAAACTTCAATTTTTTAAACGTTATAGTAATCTTAAAATCACAGGGTGGTAGAATAACAAGTCTTTCGAATTGGAGTCTCTGTAGGTCTGTTTCCCTGAAACTCCTAGATGTCGCATTTCATTTCTTTTTTAAATTAAGATATCACATAAATGTGTCAGTTTTATGGTGACATCTATCATTTTATATTAGTTATCAGTCCAGTGCTATATAAAGACGGTCAAGATCTTTAAAACAATACATTCTTAAATTAAATTATTGTTTTGCAACATTGGAATGCGCTCCTTGATCTTGTAAAAGAATGAACATGTACTTTTAAAAGTACAAGTAACTTGCATTTCGCAAATGATTTTTGCAATGTTTACATACTGATATCTATTACATTAAACTTTGACACAGTTGTAATAAAGACGTTTTATTTTTTTTACAACACAAAGTAGCGAATATATTTTCAGTTACCGTATTTGTAAAAATAAGACAGCTTAAACCCAAATAAGAATATAAGAAAACATACGTTTCTTACATTGTTTTTTAATCAAAAATAGCAAGTGTAAAAAATTAAATACATCATTGTATTTACTTCTTCATTTACTGATGACGAGGTAGACGCTTTTTTATCCTTGGTTTTAGTAAAATATATCATAGTGATTTTTCTATCAAATTCTTGGTCTAATTAATAAACCACCGTAAACTGCTGCTGTTTATTTTGTTCAAGAATATTATCAGTTTGTACAAGAGGTGGGTAGACCTAAGAAACCATTTGGGACCTCTAACTTTTTATTTTACATTCTTGAGGATTTCGGCTACGTTAAAAGTTAAAAATGGAGAACTTTGTGAAAAAGTACTAATTAACAACAATTGTGAAAGTACCAATTAATC
The DNA here is from genome assembly GCA_034190945.1 of Octodonta nipae. Classification (NCBI taxonomy): domain Eukaryota; kingdom Metazoa; phylum Arthropoda; class Insecta; order Coleoptera; family Chrysomelidae; genus Octodonta; species Octodonta nipae. Next base: position 41,580,598 of record CM067221.1, on the reverse strand, counting down.
TTTCTAAACTCTGTCAGCATTAAATCACGTAAACCGATTTCAAAAAGTGTAACTGGAAGTGAAAACGTAGACATTGTCTTCTAATATTATTTAGAACTCGTTCAGTCACAACGCTCAAAACGAATTGGTCATCACCCGTGCATCATCTCAGAAAATTTGAAAAAACCCGAAAACCACGATCTCAATTTTCTTTATATATTTCACAATTAAGACATAAATTTACTACATTATTGTATTGTGACGGGCATTCAACCGATATTTCGTGGAATCAGGGAGGTAGTCTGTCCGGTGCCGCGTGGCCTGCGACTAGCGCTAGTAAATGCTGGAGTATTCGAGAATCCATGAAATAAATCTCTCGACTATTTGTTCATCTTCGGAGAAGAAATATATAAATACGGAAAGCTGACGAACGGATTCATTCAGTATTCGGTCGCTGTCCAGTAAACAACAGGTGTTCAAAATAAATTGTATATAGTTATGTGAATATAAAATCAGTGGAAATAAATTATATTAAGTTCCATGGAGTGTTTAAATAAATCCAAGAACCCAGAGTGCTAAATAAAAACATTACAGTATTATGACGATTAGAATGAGATGCATTTCTGCTAATATCCCATAGTATTTACTGTTGACACACACAAATATCACTGCACATGCAGGCGCCATGACACTGCGCATTTAGGAGTGAATTTTAAACTGAAAATTAAAATGCCTTTTTTTACTACCAAAACGTTTATTTTTTTATATATAAATTTTTTTCAATATATTTTTTTCAAAATTAATCATCATGCTTGTTATTCAGCATTCACTTAATTAAATAGTACTATTAAAACATTCATAAAAATGCAATATCTGTTTTATGTCCACAGGCTAGCATAGCGATTCAAAAGAGAATAATTAACATGCTCACTTCGATTTTTAAAACTGCTTTTATTAACTTCACCAACGATAAATTTTCTTACATTCCATGCAAAATTAATTCTTCTTCAACATGCAAATGCCGAACACCAATAAACTTCTTTGTAACATGATCAATTTATCATCCATTTAAATGCAACGTGAACCTGTCTTTACAGTTTTACTTTAATTGCTTCACTAAATCATATTAAAATATGTTGGTCAAGGCAGGAAAACATTTTATATTTTAATTATATTTGCTTTACTCTACCACCATTAACATCGTTACATTTCTAAGGTTATGCTCTAAACCAATTAGAGAAAACATTAAAGTTTTGATCTAATTCTGTTTTGTTTGCTTTCACACGCTAGATTTTATTTATAACGGCAAGCCATCAAAAAAGAACTTGTCACGAAGTCTTAATGAACATAATTAATAAGTTGGTCGGATGAGCTTGAAGGCTGTTTTAATTTCTTTAGCATTGTGCAAGAAGCGCTCATATTATTTCTTTCGAATAGCATTTTGTTCATGTATAGACTAACTACTTCAATTTTTAATTGAGTTGACATTAATTTCATCAGATATTTTCACAAAATTAGTTAGAAATAATTTTAACCTGCATTTCTATATATCATCAACTAACAGAAGATAACTCTATCCGAAGGATGCAATTTTGCCTGGTGCAAGATTCGTTATGCCTAAAGTCTGTTTGTGTTAGTCATGAATGTACATCAACTATTTTCGGGGACAGTAAAACACAGAGGTTCGGAATCTGGAGCCGTTCCATGTAGTTGCTGTTATCTCGTGACTCTTAGGTTAGAACATAGAGCTTGTACCTTCTGGAGATAGCCTGCAGTGCACAAATGTCGTGGTAAGACCAAAGCGAGAGAGGGCAATAGACAGGGCAAGAGGCTTTTTCACAATCAGCATGTTGTTCATTGTCTGCTTCCACCCACCAAGTGAAATAGCCTGTTACTGTCTCTATTGCCCTCTCTTTCTAGCCTTGCCACGATTTTGTGCATTGCAGGCTTATACTTCTCAAAAATTTAATGTACTTGCGGGAGTACTGAGCCAATATTTTTGGATGAAAATTTAACAGGACCTCTCTACCTTAATATGATTCAAAATCACATCCATCCGATGGTTGAAGAAATTGTAAATGCCTATTTCTGTTTTTTCTGAGGCTTATTTGTGACAATCTCAATCTATCTCTTCATTTACGGCCTGATTGAGAAATAACACCACATCAGAGAAGAATCGTTCAAAGAATTTGATATTTTGGAAAACATAGCCTTTTAATTCTGTCTACTGTGGTGTTATTTTTCATTCAAATCATGAAAAGAAAGTAAACGCCTGTCCGTACGAATTAAATATCCCAATCGTATTTTAATTAGACCGAGCGCTGGGACATTATTTTAGACCAGTTCAAGATTAACTAAACGAAGCTTATTTTAATCGGTGGATTAGAAGATTAGAATGAGAGGCATTTCTGCTAATATTCCACCAGAAATGTTTATAAATGTGATAGTTTAATTTTTGAACACGCAAGTTTATTGTCAGGAGACGCAAGGACAACACTTGAGCAATTAATACATTAATTCAAATAGCAACTTACTTTCAATCATAAGACTTAAGTAAAAATTAACCACATTAAATGAATGGCTCACAAAACTGTAACTACTCGGATTTTAGCAATAAAAAAAGCTATGACTTAAGAATAAAAATAATATAAATAAAAGTCATCAATGTATGTTACTGGAAGAATTTACTTCTATCTTCTCAAATAAAGGACATCTTGTTACAAACAAGCCTTCATAAAACAAGTTTTGTATTACTGATTATTTGCAAACCTGAAGTTTTTATACTTTTTTAGGGTTTCGCGTATGCGTTGAACGGAAACTGCTTTAGAATTACCATTGTGTCTGTCACAGCTTATTTTCTCCGAATCTTTAGGACGAAAATTGTTAAAAGATACACAGATATGCGGTTCGGTGACCTAATTACTGGTGCCTAGCCAAACGTAAAACATTAAACACTATGATAAGACTCCTGTTCTCTTCTTTATTCTATAATGTAACGGGGTAGAAACCTGGACGTTTACTGTAGCTACCAACCTGATATTTGATTTGGTATGCGGTTGTATCGCAGAATACTGAAAATGCTGCGGAAGACCAAACATCGAAGTTCTGAGAAGGATCTGAAAAGAGAGAAAACTACAATACTTGGGCACATAATAAGAAATGAATACGAGATTTCAGTTATGCAGAATACTAGGGAAACGTAATGGGAAAGACTGGAGTATATTTGTAGAAGTCGAATTTTTTGCTTAAAAAATCTAAGAACCTTGTCCAGTATGAATAAGACTAAGAGCAGCAAACAAATTTAAAATAGCCTGTATAGTAGTCTACATTCGATTTGTATTAGAAGACAAAAATATACCCTTTATTTATCTACGTAACTACTGAGAGAGAAAATATAGGTCCTCACTCAAATATTCGAGGAATAATAGAGCAATAATCTTAATGTTAATTATATTTAGCAAATAATCTTAAATATAATTTAAAAAATTCAAGCTTGTCATGTAATGTATCAAATGAAAGGGCTTGTTATGAAAAATGCAAATATTTTGTATTTTAAAAATGGGTTGTTTAAAATCTACCGAAAAAACATAAAAATCGACCTACGAATTTCACCTTATTTCCGAAAAAAAGCTAAAGATTTTTCCCAGCAAAGTTCATCATGTAAAATTTTACATTAGAGGTCTTGTTTTATGAAATATGAAAGTATATTTTTTTAAAATTCAAAATGTATTTTTTAAAGATATTAAAGAAAACTCATTCCCTTGTTATCACCGAAACTACTGAGTCCAAAATTTGAAAAAAATAGAAGATTAAATAAATATTTAAAAATAAAAAATCAAGGGCATCATTTTGGAGAAGGTTACAAGAATATAATTTCAGATTGATTGTTAAGGAGGTGTTTGATTAATTTAGTTGTATATTAGGGTTTTCTCTCCACTGTTTTTTTTGCAACAGAATAAGTATTTGAAATTAGTAAATGTGAAGTGTTACTACACTTTGTTCCCCATTTCAAAAAATTTCTCGGTTTACTGATTGTTTGTTCAGAAATTCGTCTTCACAGGTATTCTGAGAGAAAAGGATGTCTACAATATGGTCAACCAGTATTCCTGTATTGTATATATAAATAAGTGTTTTGTATATTGCGTAACATCCAAACACAGATAGGTGTTTGTCAGCTAATTTTGAGAGCAACAAAATTAAAAATAAGAAATCTCAAAGGTGGTGAGTTCAATTCTGACTTGATTAATTTCATATTTTAAGTCATGTTATATATTAACAGGAAACATTTAGTTTTGACAACGGACTAAAAATTGAGAAGTATTTTGCAGCACATCAGCAATAACAGCGTTTAGGTATGTTTTCGGACTAAAAAAATGAAAATTATTTTTAGCACATCTGCAATAACAGAATTTAGTTATGTTTTATTAATCAAGAGATACGTTAAGAAAAGTGTATATCTTTTTTCTTTTACATTCTGGTTACTTCGATTCTTCCAACGTAATTGTACAGTGCCGCTTTTGTTTGAACAGGTGTTTCTATCACTGCTAGCATTAAACATAAATCAATATTTAAAGAAATTAAGTGGTACTGAATTTAAAACCTATTATTATCTTATGCCTATCTACTGCTAGAGCAACACTTGAGGTGTATCGCAGTTTTTTTTCAGAATAGCTACTCCAGTTTATGGAGGATGCTACAAGTACAATTTGGTTCATGGACGGTGGTGTACTAGTGCATTTTAGATTAGTTCATTTATTTTGAGTTAGTTGATTTGGCATATTCTTAGATCGTTATGAAAATGATTCCTATATGAACTGATTAGTGTTGAGACTTTCTTCGAGATTTTATAATAACGCCATAATCTTCAGCATTTCACTAATTATCAAAACACTGGCATGGAAGTAAGTTGTCGAGTTAAATTATGAGAGTTTGACTCAGTCACTATATAAAAGCGAAAAGGTACAGGTTGGACTGAACGCTAGTTAACAGTTTGAAAGTACACCAAATAAATTCGCAAATGAAAGCAGTGTATTGTAAACAAAATAAAATAAATATATTATAAAAAGGTAATGATGAAAACGAAATGTTCTAAATTTATTAAATCATCCATTTTTAATCAAAGGCATCATTTTGGAGATTTTGGAGCGTAGTCTGCCAAAGAGAGTTCATACTGTGGCTATAGGAATCAAGTGTACAAACTGCAGGCAAGTAACTGTGTTTTGGACCCACTTGGAAATTGTTCTGATATCGTGGTATCTTATTTTCAATAGCTTGGAGAAACTGAGAAACAAATAAACATAATTTGACTTAGGGACAAAAATGTTTTTTATAAAAAAAATCGCCTTCAGAACAATTCCAAAATTAAGTAAATGATTCATCAGTCTACCAGATAGGAACGAACTATTTGAACATTTATAAGCAGTGTCCACATTAAAGGAAAGATCATTTTATGAAAGGTTCGTATAATACGTGACATGGCATAAATGTTGCAGGATTACTAGACGACAACGGTGCAAGGGCACCAAGATAATCCGATTAAAATAGGAATGCTCTTTCCATGTCATACAAACATTTTATAGGGGTTTGATAGCTGACTGGACGTGAACGTGTTAAATTATTTACGATTAATCGGTCTGTGCATTATCTGCATTATGCATTACGAATTGCACGGGTAACAACTGACTCATTCAAAATTTGTGGCTTTTGTGTGACACGTATTATTATTATTGATTTTAGTAAATAAAGAATAATTGCTTGTTTCTTATGGCATTTTTAAATATATTGTTATATTGTTTAAATTTTACTAATGGTAAGTAAATAACAAAAACTTTATTAAAATATAAGAATTATTGAAGTAAAAGGTTCTTAACGGTGGCCCTCACACATAGAAAATTGATGAGTATGGTAGTGATATGCAAAAATTGTATTTGTTTCTAGACTTCTTTGATCTGGAAATACCCATACAGATCACTTCTCTATGTAAGAAACAGGGAGCGGATTGTATATTAACACTCTCCTCTTTTATAGAAAATCAATAAATAACAGTAAATAAACACATATATTTAAGTAATATACAATACCATGATAAAATTTGCTTTTCGTTCTAATTCCATTTTTTTGTTTTGCGATATTTAAAATTATGTACTTAACCTACGTTAGAAGTTAGAACACCACAAAAAAGGGCAACGTTACCAAGTTGTATGGATGGTAGAGACTGAAGGTGTCCAGCTGAAAGCGTTAAATAACAAGTTCAAGAATTGACCAGAATGGCGCTGATGTGCAAAGAGTGAGTGAATTGCTAAATATAAAATAACATTAATGTTAAGCCATTGGTTTTGTCATTCTTTCAACCAATATGGTGTAAAATATATATATTTTTGAAGCAAAAGCTTACACTTACACATATGAAAATAGATGAATATAGTTCCGACATATACCACACTTGCTTTATCGTGAAATATCGGTATTTCATACCCATAGTACTCAGTTCTCTCTGTAAGAAACAGGAACCGGTTTACATATTAAAACTCCCGTTTATAGAAAATCAATAAATTCTAGTAAATAAACAAATATAACATCCAGTTCATATACAATACCACCACAAAATTTGCTTTTCGTTCTAATACACATTCCAGTTTACTGTTTGCGATATTTTAAATTAGAGAACGTCAGAATTTCAGAAACATGGGCGCAAGTTTGTGGATGGTAGAGACAAGGATGAAAACCTAGAACTCCACAAAAAATATAATTATACCAAGTTTATAGATATAGAGACAAGGAAGACACATTTATGTAGGCCTTAAACTTAAAAAATGTCCAGCTAAAAACATTAAATAAGAATTTCAAGAAGTAACCATAATGGCGCTGATGTAGAAAGAGGATTTCTAAATATAAAATAATATTTAATGTTAAACCATCGGTTTTGTTTTTTGTTTCTTGCTACATCAGCTCCACCCTAATTAAATGCATTTTGATAGACAATACCTATTACAACAGCTATTTTAAAGAATAGTCCCATAATTTAATTTGTTATAATGAAAGTGACTGTTATATATTGTCATAATATTAAATCGGTGAAGTTATGTTTGAATTATAATTAAGTAAATTTTATAGTTTAATTAAAAATAAGTGATACGTCATGTGTTGCTTAGTAGTTATATTTAAATTAGAGACCACATTACACATTAGAATTAATACTTGAACCGTTACAAAATAGTGAAATTATTTTATTTTGCTCAAAATTTATATCCGTTACTAAGAATGACACACTCAAAGAGCTAAAGAGAGACGGGAAGTATATTCCGTACGAAGCTTTCACTCCCAGCATCAAATGACTGCTTCTTATTTATTGTTTGGTTTGTTTCCAAAAAATCCATTTTCAGTCAATTTTTTGCAGAATGAAAATCCACTTAGGGACATGTACAAAATTTTTCAATTTACATTTGCGGATGTACTCAGCATACATTTCCTAGTCGGAAGCATTTATTCGAAGTTCGATCTCTTTGTTCAGTTCGGCTTAATCATATATTCTCTCTTTCTAAAGAAGACAGATCTTTAGTGATGCATTTTGAGATGTGATACCTTTTTGTATTTTGGTAATAATACATTCATAATATATAACTTTTACGAAATTCTTTTTATTAAGTAATTGTTCACCTGCGCCCATTTTTCGTATTACAATGTAACGTGACCTGGGTCGTGAGCTTGGCTATGGTATACACACTACACACCTGTCTCTAAAACAGCAGTGTTAGAAACAACTTGTTCATAGTATATCATTTTTTGGTGGTGCAGCACCTAATAACCATGAAATTCCGATCTTACTCATTAATACTTTCTGAATATCTGTTCCACCTGCATTTATTAGAATATATTTCTCAATTTTTTTGGGTTTATTACGATACTCACAGATTCAATATATGGAAATCCTTTAATTTTAGTCATTTTGCTGTTTGTCTCGGTGTCTCGTTTTCTTTGTCACTTGAAACTTTTTACCAGCTGTCCAAGGGCGTCAGTGTACACTGTGTTTTCACTTTCACTTATGAGCTTTATGTTTAGTACCAGGTATTCTAAAGGCTCAGCCCAAGTACCAGCTCCTTTTATAATACTATGTACTTTTGAACGATGTGTAACTTATGTAATTTTAGCTACATTAGTAAGTAATGTATAGAATTCGCTAAAATTGATTCTTTAAACCCAAAACCTTAACATTGTAACCCTCATCCCTCCCTGCTCCCGCTGTCTACGGTCTTGGCTGCCATCAGTTTGAGGCATTATATCATTTTTAATTTACATGTCATAAACCATTAATGTTTTTAAGATACCCGTCCTTTCTATTTAACATATATTTATACGGTTTTCTCACTCAGTTCAAAAGAACCTCTTTTCTTCATTCCCCTGAAAGTAGCAGTTTTCTGAAGTGCAATTATTTTTTATTCCAACTGGTTATGAAGCTCAGTTTTTATCTTAGCTACAACATCTATATTTCCCCGAACGGTTGTCATTTTGGTGTTCCTTACTCGAGGAAAATATTCCATTTACCTATATTTTTCATCCTTACTGCCAAATCAAGACTATTTAAACGTTAGATACATTACTAGGTGTTCCGTAACTTTTCAGGCACTGCCCACTGCTTCTATTTTGATGATCTCACATTGGTAGGGGGGATTAACTTCCCATTTCCAAATTCTTTTAGCAATTTTCCTTTACTCTTTGAGACATCAATATAGAACTACTGCAAACTATAAAACATTATGACGCTTAGACTTTTACACATATGAATTCCACCCGCAGTTCATTCTTTTTATCAGGAAATCCCCATATTGATAGTTTGGGATATGCACCAACAACTTTACTGGTGTTGTAGTACCATGCCCGGCCAGGTTCAAGTGTTAAATGTATTTGATTGGTATATACTGGAATGCCGTGGAATCTTTGGTGTAGGGAATAACAGAATAACACTACATATACTTGAATGTTCTGTATATTTTAAATCTTAAGTTTTGCAATTGTGCTTTTCATATAGTTTCTTAATTGCCATTATCAACGGGCTTTGACCTAGACCCCGAAAGGTTTGGAAATATACAAAATTTGTATATTTCCAATGTATTTGTGGTGTTATTCCCAACGAGTTCATAAGTAGAAAGTAAAGATGTCAGAACTATCATTCATGAAATCAGAATACCAAAACATTATATTTTTACACGCAACGCTTTCCTAAAATGAACACAAAAAAACTGTTTTTTAACTCTATGACAGGGCTGGGTTCAGAAAATAATCAAAAGGGGGTGCTTGGGGGGGTACTAAATTTTCCCGAGTAGACTCTATTCCATCTAATTTCGAAAATAAAATATATGGAATATTCTAATTATAATTTGAATCAATCTAGAAACTGTCTTATTCAAATGTATTAAACAGTAATGAATGTACATTATATTGTTTTTATTTACGTCCTTTGCCACAAGTATTGATTCCACTAGTATCTTATTTATCTCCTTCATAGCAGTTTTAACTTTGAAATGCTATACACATTTATTACATTTAGCGATAACAATGAACTTTCTTTTAAATTCTAGATTTTGAAATAATATTAAATGTGATAGAAGGTGTAAATTTTCCTGCTGTACTACTTACAATGTCTTTACTTTTTAAAAGAAATTTAGTTTACAATTTCTTTGCTTTTCAAAAGAAAATTAGTTTTTTTCTACATTCATCTTATATACCATTACTTCGTTAAAACATCATTATTGTTAGAACTTTTAATAATGTAGGTGAACAAATTGTAAATGCGTATTTTTTCATTTATTTAAAAGCAAATTTGTTTAAATTAATCTAAATGTTTTTACCACTCTGAAATTATTCTGAGAACGTTTGTAATTAAAAGTGTTTCGTGATACTTTTAAAATTATAGCAGGCAAACCTCAAAAATACATTAAACGAAAATGCATGTCCAGTCGTCGTATCAGATTTTGTTTGCGTAAATAATATGACTAACTCGGAGTAAAATGCCAGACGTCTACAGTCATTATTTTCAATAAAATTTAGGGTGAGTCTAGAGTATGAGCAATGTTTGAGTTCAACGCATCCATTTCAAACTAAGAAATCAAAACTGCTTCCCAAAATGGTATTTTAGCAGTGTGTGTTTTTCTAAGACTGAGAGGTGAGTAAAATCAGATAGCCAGAATTCGGTCTGGTGTTATAGTTTTAGGGTAATGACAAAAGTATGTCATTTATATTTAAATAAAAAATTGCAGAAAAGTGGTTGTTCGTAGCGGAGCAGATAAATCAAATAAAAGTAAACAAAAACGCTGAAGTCATAGGTTTTTGTTTTTAATTTAGTTTTGTAACGTGAACAAGAAAGAGACGTAATCTTTTTTTTAATGGCAGCCCACATTTTCTACTCCAGGTTTAAGAAAGGGCACATCTGTTTACGTACGTGTTGAATATAAATAAGTGTTACGTAACGAATTTTTTAAGAAAATATTATAAATCGAAATGTTTTTCTATCTAAATTAATTGTTCAAATTGGGGGCCGTTAACAATAACGTGTTTTCCATTAAATTTAATTATTAACAACCATTTAAAAAGACGCAAAATTAAGCATACATTTTAAAGCTGTACCAAAAGAAATGAGCGGTGTAACTTGCAATGTGACCTGATAGTTTTTGTAATGTTACATTTAACATCTCAGAAATAGCTGCCTACTTTGTGACCGCCGCGTTCTCAATCGTAAAGGTAAAAGATCAGCATGCTAATTGTCTGTAGAATTCATTTTTAAAATTCGAATAAAAAAACTTACTTACATTCTAAATTTTTTTTTTCGAGCTCCATAAAACTGACAGTGTCAAATCGGCAAAAATTAAAAATATATATCTCATAATTTGTTCCTAATTTGTTGCTATTTAGTTTCTAAAAAATCGATTTTGTTGCTCAAACCGATCACGAGAAATCGACAACAATGCTAGGTTTACGTAAAGCTAGCAGGAATACTACCCAAATATGAGAATCAGAAAAACAAACAGACCAAAATGTGTTGCTAATTTGTTGTCACTAAAAAAAAAGAAAAAAAATATACTGCACGAGTCGATCTCGAGAAATCGACTTTACGTAAATGTAGCAGGAAAAATGCCTAAATATGAGATACTACAAAAACAAATAGATCAAAATTGGTTGCTGTAAGACCGAAAAAAAAGTACTATAATACTCCAAAAATTTAATTTCCATTTCTGCTAGAGAATTATAGACGAAGTAAAAAATACTCTTCCTGGAAAACATGTTGTTGTCCTAACTGACAAATTATTTCTCTCACTCACAAAATATTAAAATTATTTGTATAAATCAGGAAGAACTTATTAATGCTCTTTAACTGAAGCTTGCGAAAGAATAAGCAAACTCATATCATCGTCGTATATAAACAAACAACTATATTCTCAATTTTTTGCAAGTTGAAATTCTCTTGGCATTTTAACTGATACTAATCTCAATCGTTAGTGTAAAAGCTTAAAATTGTGAAAATTACGGTTGTAATATCAGTTAATTACTCATTTTTGAGAAATTAAATTTTCAGAATGCTTTTTATACACAGAAAAAAAGCCGAAAAATATGATTTCTTACAAGGCACTTGCGCTGTAAAATAAAAATAGCAGGTATTTTCTTTATTTCAGAATAATCCAGAGTTAAGCTAGCAAGGCCTGTTTATATGGATTTTTAACGGTCAGAAAATCATCCATTTCTGGTTATATATTTTGTTGCTGGCTCTGCAGGTATCATCATTGCTACAATAAGCAACAAAATTATCTCTTCGATTTATTCTGGAATAATCTCATATTTACATAGGTATATCTGGTAAATTTTGGTCTATTTGTTTTTTAATATCTCATACCTACTTAGGTATTTTTCCTACGTTTACGTAAAGTTAGCATTGTTGTCGATTTCTTGAGATCGGTGAGAGAAATGAAGTCCATTTTTTAAGTTTTTTTTTTCTTTCAATGAGGTCTCATAGCAACAAATTAGCAAAAATATTGGTCTATTTGTTTTTTTGAATATCTCATATTTAGGTTTTTTTCCTGCTACCTTTACGTAAAGTTAGCATTGTTGGTGATTTTTCGAGATCGGTTAGAGCAACAAAATCGTTTTTTTTTAATAATGTCTTATTGGGGTCGTATAGCAACAAATTTTGGTTTATTATTATTATTTTTTGGATTATGCATATTTAAGTATTTTCCTGCTACCTTTACGTAAACCTGGTACTGTTGTCCATTTCTCGAGATGGATTTTAGCAATTTAGCAACAAAATCGATTTTTTATCAACTAAATACCAACAAATTATGAGATATATTTTTAATATTTTTGCCGATTTCGCAATGCCAGTTTTATGAACCTGAATTTTCCAATCGGAGACTGATTGTTGAAATTACAAACAGATCGGTTATTGTAAATTGTTACTCTGTTATACCGAAAAGATACATTGTAGAGGTTATCAAAGAACTGACTATATAAATACAATTACTCAGATATCAGACATGGAACCCCTTAAGACCCTAATTCTTCAATATAGTATTGGAACAAATACAAATAACAATTAACATCATACTCTACCCTCTATAACACAATTTTATAAGTATTTTTCCCACGCCGTATAATTATTATTGTGCTACTCCACGCTATATTTCAACAACCTTGTATATGCACCACCCTATAAACTATAATTCCACTCCATCTTATGTTTCAACCACCCTGTATAAACAACTGCTTCTAAATTTTTTTTCAACCCTTTTCTTAACTATGATAATAGCTCAAGAAAATTCAAATATTCTAACTGCTTACATAACATATTTTTTTATCCACCCTGTATAAATATAATTCTATTTTACCTTTATTCCACTCACATTGTATATGCAACTACTTATGACCCTAACAATATAACATTTTGTTTTCTACCCTGTATAAATATAATTACATTCGGTTTTCAAGCACCTGGTATATACAACTGTTTATGGTCAATATATCTTTTTCGAACCACCTCGTATAACTTCCCCCTTATTTCAATCACATTGTATATATGCAGCTACCTTTATTCAAGATTTTTTAAATCCATGTAATTCTAGTAATTCTACTCCGCTCTAAGTTTTACCTATCCTATGTATGGAACACCCTGTAAGATTACACTTGATATATCAGTTGATTTTTTTTAAATCGAAACATGTTACCTTGGCATATTCCGAATTTGAAGTTTTTTCCCTTTCCGTTTCTTTTAGTGTAGGGAGATAAAATGTATACCAGATTTTAAGTCAAAGTACGAGCTTTGCAACAAAAAAGATTCAGCAAAAACAGTTGAGTAGTTATTACGTGATGAGGTAACAAACAAACAATTTTATAATAGTATAGATAAGGGTAGGGACATAAAATCAACTACATGACGATCATTTGATAGTAAACTTTAAAGAAGAAGAATAAATAATTGGGTTGGCGTTTTGGAACCATCCTATAGGGATTTTTTTAAGAGTCCATTTATTAAATTTAACCTGAATTTTTACTTCTTAAATTTGTGCTGTTGTAAACTGTCGTACATTTTTCTAGAGATCTCGATTCGAAATATTTTAATTTGCATTAATTTTAGTAACTCTTTAGGAATATATTAGCAATCTTATTGGCATTTACAAATTTTCATGGGTTTTTTTATTCCCTTTTCATTTAAACTAAAAAATTTAAATAATCTATGTTTAAATATAACTAAACCTCACAACTTGAGTGCGCGGAACTTGAACGGAATAGCAAACTCCACCCATAGTGAAACTATCACAAATACTATAGAATTAACAGGTTGCAGACTCGCGTGACTGAAGTTCTACATACTTCACGTCACTTGTCACGAACCATTAACCAATTCTACCTGCGACTTACATTCCATTTGTTAATAACAAAATTTAGTTTCATCATCTCTACAGAACATGTTATGTATAGTATACAGACGCACAAATTTGTTATAAATAAATGACACTAATGTATTTTTAATATAAAGAAGTTGGAGCCAAGTTAAAATGAAAATAATATGGGAAGTGCATTTATGAGTTGTACTTTGCAACAATGCTGTTCAACCTGGCACCGGCTTCAAAAAAAGTATTTACTAGTCGAAGAAAACTGTTATTTTTTGCTTTTTAAGTTTCTTTTTTTGAATTCGTTTTTTTTTAATTATAGATGTGTACTGTAGTGTATTCACCTAGGCAAAGGCCAACCATATTTTTTACATTTTTGTTTTGGATTATAATATCAATAAAATTTCTTGTAAAGGTTATCGGTTCATTCTGTTTGCAAAACTACCAGATTGTCAAACAGTTTAACTCATAAAATTATTCCTTCTGGGTGTGACACTTCTAAAGTCATTGAGTGTATCTGTATTATATCGTTAAAGATTGTTCTATTAACAATGCCAGACTACAGAATCAATCCAGCACTTGGTTGATATGATATATGATCAGTCAATAGATCAAAATTGATGCCGATGCCAACGCTTCAGTATTAGTACATGGGTGATATTTTACATGATTTTAACAACAAATTAGTAGAAATAATTTATTTCAACTAGAAAAAATATGTATTTTTTTTTGTTTTTGACTTGTACTGAGAAAAACAATGAACTAATCGTGATCTTGTCAAGGGAAAACTCCTAGAGAATTGGAAAACCTTCACAATGAGCGTTTGTAGGTCCTGATAGGGGTATTTTCCGCTGAGAAAAGTTGAAAAAATCAGGAAAAATTGACTTATTTTCTTCTTCTTTCGGTTTCAGGGTTGACCGTTATTTGTTTCCACAAGTCTCTATTTTCCAAATCTCCCATTTCTATATCTAGGTGCTTCTTGGGACATAACACCACAGTTTAAAGAAAATTGCTGTATATTCCAAACGTTTCGGGGTCTAGATCAGACCCCGTTGTCAATGTTTAAGAAACTACGGATTAAAAAGGCACAATTCTAAGATGTAAATTAAAATATTTGAATATGTGTATTATTTGATCTTTGACGTCCAATCTACACTTTTTTGGCCATCTGTTTTTTGGCATTTTTTAATATGTCGATACCATTGAAGTGCTCGCTTTTCCAGTGTCTTTATTATTGGCTGACTGATTTATTCCCATTCTCTGCCAAATATCGTGGGTTTTCACTTTGTCCTGCCTTGTAACCCTTAAACATCTCCTCATATAGTCCAGTTCTACGGTTCTTATCTTATCTCGAACTTCTGTTGTTATTGGCCACACAGTACTGTGTGCCAGCAGAACTTATTGTTGTTCCCAGGTATCTAAGAACATTGCACGATTTTATCTGCAACCCCTTATGCATATATATTACGTTTTTTTGAAGACTCCATTTCTGATATTCCTATATTCGTAGTTTCCTCAACATTGATTCCATATTTTCATGATCTTGGGCAAATACGACTTGATCATCGGTGTATAATAAGGAAAGCAATGTATGATTGTCTATTTTAAATCCCATATTCAAGCATTGACAGTACCAGGTTTCCAGATATTGTTCAATGTTTATATTGAAGAGCAACGGTGATAAAGTACACCCGTGTTTCAAGCATTTGTTTATTACCATTCTTTTTGTGTGGTGGTTTCCTATTTTTATTCTGCTTTCGTTGTTTTTATACGTTTTTTTTTTTAATTATATTAATCCATTTTTCTCTTATATTCACCCTTCGCATTGCTTGCCCGACCTTACATCTTGATATATTTATACTTATTTTCAAAAATTTTCAAACTGTGTTGTATTAAAAACTGAAAGATTAATCTTTCGCAAATTGGCAGCTTATGTTATTACGATTATCTATTCTCTAGATGAGTCTTGTGAAATAAAATTGTTTTTCCAGATTTGCAATTTAAACAATTTACATAGATATCTAACAAACTGTAGCATATTTACCACGCTTTGTATTGGAGTTTTACTTGAATCTTTTGAAATTCCGTCAAATGAATTTCAATTTGCCTATATTAGATTTTCGTTAAAATCCCGTAAAGGTGGTTTAAAACGGTTGTTAATTATATTGCATTATACGCACTAGTACGTGACATGTGGAAAGCGAAGAAGCGTCAGCCGACAGCTAAGCTTTTTAAGGGCAATTTGCGCAAGGCTGGTTGCTCGCTATTGGGGGCCAAGAATAGATGTAGGATGTTTTGAATGCGATTACTTTTTTGATCCAAGTTTTTATTCATTTCAATGGATTATTTATACAGTAATGAATAAATTTCAGTTTATTTTGTAAAATTTGTGTTTTTATTCAAAATTTGACTTAATATAATCTACTCATTTATAATATTACTTTTAAAATTATGACAGCTAATTGTTTTTATGAGTCTGTAGAGTGTAGGTTATAGTCGAGCATTCCAAAAAATATTTGGTATTAGATTTTATAACAAATAACGGAGATATGTAGGAATATTCGATTGATGTACTTTGTTAAATAAACGAGAGCAGATGTTTTATATTGTACGGAGGTATGTACGTTTAAACATTTTTTTAATATGAATAAAGAATTATAATATTTTTGTATTGAGTAATCTTTTTGTCCAGTAAAAGAATCCAATTACGGTATTTTAAAGATAATTACATTTGTTTCATTTTTCAGTAGGTAAAATGCTCGATAAATTGTAATGACAGTCATATCCGCTTATCTGACTACTCATTTGGGTATTTCATTCATATCACTCGAGGTTAAAATCTTAACAGTAATATATTTAAACGTGTAAAACATAATTGATAATAAAATATAGAATAAGAAATTTCCATTACTGTATGGAAAAACTTTATCTGCGGCATTCACGTGAATTCACTTACGCCCAACAGTCAACTACCCGTCGCTTCCCCTAAATTAGCTTGACCTCCCCCCACCACATTTTTTTCTGCCTCCCTCTGCCACGAACTGTCACGTAAATGGCAATATTCACAAGTATTTTAAACAATTTTTACGGCATTTAAACAAACTTACAAGATATACAAATTGACCCCTATTAGACGGACGCAGTTAATACGGTACCGTTCGAAAAATATCTATATCTTAATTGTTTAAATTAAAATTCTACAAAAACTAATTGTCCGAAAAAATCCATACTGCTCTTAATTAATTCTAACATTGTAGTCTATCATTGAGCGGAAAATTAGCTATGCAGTTTTTATTACAAAACAGTTATAATTTAAAAAAAAACTGATTTCTATCTGTTTTTGTGTATTTTCTCAGCGAAAAACCGTCCTATAGGGATTTGTAAACGCTTATTTTAAAGGTTTTCCTATTCCTTACAACTTTTCCGTTGACAGTATTAGATTTTCCTAACACAAGCAATAAATATAAAAAAATCATATTTTTAAGTGTTTTTTTTTGTTTAAATAATTTACTGCTGTTAAATTTTGTCACTAAAAATCTCTATTGACTGGTGTATGAGGGATAACAGGTATTAGCTGCAACTGAATGTAAAGAAAGACATGATACTGTAGCAAAAATGTTGCACCAGTAAATAGTACAGATGACAAGATATTGAAATTTTCAGGCTCAGAACTTCAACTACAAACTCGAATCTGTTTTAGAAAAGGGCAACTATAACCTGTAATTGGATTGGACGATTATTGCGACTGATCGCACTGGCACTCGCAATAGGTCAGTCATAGAAAAACATAGTTGATCAACAATAATAATATAAATTTCGAAATGTTTTCTGAAACCAATTTGTGGCATCTTCTAGTTTCTAGTTATAGTTTCTCACCACCACTCTAGAAATAAGACTGAATATTCCAAACAATCCAAGTATTGTCAATTGCAATTAGAATTTGAATACAATATAATTTTGTAAAGGTTTGACGTTTTGACAAAACAGATACAATAGGACATGAATTATACACAAACGATCTCACTTGTTATGTTAACAACTTAACACCTAGAATTAGCTCGAAAAATACATTAAATAATTTAAGAAACCTTGATCTCGACGTACATTTATCTAAACTAATTCAAAAGCCATCTGAAATGGCACGGCAGGGTCTCCCTGAGAGCTGGTCTTTCAGAGATAAAAAATAATCAATATAAGAAAGAAACCTTAATAACTTTTTCTGCTAAGTCGGAAAAAATATATTACATGCACATATCAAACATTGTGTAAATAATTACCGTATAAATTTAAATAATATGACACACATCAGCAAATAGGATTTATTTATTTAAGGAAGTAAAAGGGCCACCCAGCAGGCAGGCACAGCTGCCCTATTACAGAGTGCCACATCCATACATACATTCTTTGGAGGGAAAAAGGGGTAACTGATACATATAGGGAAATTATAGAATACTATATAAAGTCGCGAGATGTAAAGACCGACATCTAGGATTTTCCGGGAAACTAGCACATACAGGTTCCGAATCTAGAGCCGCTCCATGTAATTGCTGTTACCTGTAACTCCTAGGTTAGAATGCCACGGTGAAATTTTCAGTTTAACTTCACCTGTCAGAGATATTGAATATTCTCTTCGAGGTGTCATTCTTTTGTACGTAAGACAGTATACATAATATATATTGTTTCTGAAACAAAATATGTATGTATGTATTAGATGGTTTCCGGGAATTCATCCGCGTAGTTAATAACTGATCCCTGCCGGGATCGATGGTAAAATGACGACGTTTCGGCAGAGTCACATCTGCCCTCTTCAGGTCGGTTCGCATAATTCTCGTAGCCTTCTGCTTTCGCTTCTAGTTACTCGAATACTGATGTTTTCAGGAGCGCGCACGGTGTTATATAGTCGCGGCTCGGCGCCTATTGGTTGGCACCGTGAACGGCTGCGTGTGATTGGCCCTGGCCGCTGCCGATAAATTAAGATTATATTTTTTTATGTAATTTTCTAAACCCGTGTAAGAATAATACTGGAAAAATTTAAGTCACTTACCACCATAAAAAGTAATTTCTAACGCAACTAACCTTGTTCAGTTATATTGGGGGAAACCGTAGCAGTCGAAATATAAATGAAAATTTCAATGGCCGACACTTTTTTTAACATATCTCGTGGTTGATATCGATACCTGATTTTCACTGATTGTTGCTAATTTATTCATTTTCTTTATTCCGTTGTTCAAACTACATGTTTGTATAAATACAAAAACATTAAAATGTTTTCTAGAAAAAAACATTAAAATGTTTTCTAGAAAAAAACATTTCTAAAGTTTGTAAAAATTGCTTCAGTCAAACCAAAATGGCGCGTTTCTTTGTAACAAGTTTCCCACTCCCACCTGCCGCTGATTTAACAAGATAGAACCAAATACTATACTCTACTATTTATAACTATAATTAGTAAATTATACAGAAAATGAGCGATTTTCACTGTTGGTGTTAGCTGACTCCCTCTAGCGGTCGTCGTACAACACTCTAAATACTTTCCAGGTTTTTCTCGTTCCCACTTTAGTTTAGTTTTTTCCCCGAAGCTGTACTATTACTGTACTGTACTATTCTTATTTGCGCACCCTGTATAAATTTTGGCTCAATTCAACTTATTATTTCAGCTATCATAACTAATCATAGCCAAATAACTTAGACGTCAACAAGTTTAAATTGGTATAGATTTATCATAAGCCTTCTCTATAAAGCATCGACCTAACAAATTTCACTTTCATTACCTCCTATAACTTCTAATACCTTAATTTACCCCAAAATAATAATCTCTCCAAACGGTGACCACATTTCATAATGAAATGCTCCCCGTAATTAGGGAATTGTGCACTGAAGTAGCTTATCACGTTTCTCTTAGGAGTAACCTGAAGCTCCTGGAGAGACGATAAGAGGATTTACTTTATGGAGACATGACAGCTTAATTGAACGCTCCAGTTTCTTTTTCTTTATTCCAGTGTACATTTGAGAAATCTTTAATAATCGTATCTCATGATTATTATCAAATCCCACCTACGTTGTGAGAATAATGGTAAAGGTCAAACTCCATATTCATCGAATATAATTGGCGGTGAGCTTTGATCTTCGCATTACGTCAAATATTATGATCAAAATAATTTTATAGATTTTTCTATTCGTGAATCGTTTGATTCCTTTACGGCTAGTATTATTAGAGGCGATCGTGCTATTTTCGGACTATCTGTGTTGATTATTAGACGAGATAAAATCATTGTAGGGGAACAGTACTTTGCCACTTCACACGGAATTAAATTTTTGAAATTTAAAAATGCTTTCAAGGTCCGATCTGATTCGTAATATTGTGAGGTGTAAATTCTATTTAAATAACAAGTAATCATATAATTAGCGGTACATTGAACTGGGATAACTTAAAAAGTTTAGGTCAAACAAATTCAATACGAAATGAAGGCTCTCTTAAACTGTGAATCTGATGAAAATCAAATAGATAAATAATTTTAAAAAACCGAATTAAAAAACACAAAAATAAGTAAAAGACAAGAAATAACATTTTTCTACAACAATTAAATACTTATTTTGAAGTCGGTACCAAGTAGAACATAAAAAGGTATATACAGGGTGAGTCATTTTAATCGAGACAGCCAAATATTTTGGAAGGTTAGCATTACACAACAACATTGTTCAGACAAAAGTTGTTGAGAACAATGGGGACCATCTTCCTTTTATATCAGTTTTGACCTTGAGAATGATTGACATTTTCCTATATTTGGACAGAACATAAGGTGATTCCTAGTTTTACCTTATGATTTTAATGAGATCTTATAACAAAGTCGCACGCACCTAGGACCGCCACAAAAAATTCTAAAATTCTGAAAATCGCCCCTTTCAAATTCTTACAATTTGAAAGGAACTTTATTTATTATTACATAATCTTTAGAAATCCCTGTGCTACCCTTTATATTATTAATTAAATTTTTCATATGAAATTTTACAATTGTACCTTTTTATAATATCACTCCGGATTTCGGCCTCTGTCACATCACACCAATTTTATCCTAAACTACTGGACGGAAGAGGCTGGAATTTGGTATCAATGTATAGTTTGGTGACCCGATCAGGAGTACATACCGCAAAAGAAGAAATTTTGATTTTAAGGGTACTTATGGGGGGGAAAACTAAAAAAATCGACCGTTCCCCCCCTGATCTCCGAAACTACTGAGCCTAAAATTTAAAAAAAGGGAAATATAGAACGTTGCCCGAACTTTACAGGAGAAACCATTAATATTAATTTTGGGGGGCAAATTATAGAATTAAATGAAAATTTAAAAGTTAATTTTTTTAAAACGCATCATGTATTACATCAAATGAAAGGTCTCATTCTGAGGAACACAAATATATTTTTTTCATATAAAAAAAATAATTTAAAAGTTATTAACGAAAATATACCAAAATTTACCCATTCCCCCCCTCTTATCTCCGAAACTATAAAACGTAAAGTTTTGAAAAAATAGAGGTATAGAGTCTGACCTGGTTTACTGGAAAAATAAGGAGAAACCTCTACTTTTAATTTTGGGGGGCAAATTACAAAATTAAATGGAAAATATAAAATTAAAATTGTTTTTAACGCATCATGTTATATATCAAATTAAGACGAAAACAAATATAATAATTTTTCATATTTTTAAAATAAATAAATTAAAAGATATTAACAAAAATATAAAAATTTATTTTTAGTGTGCGGGTCCAACTCGCACTTAACCAAATTATTTCATAGTTTCTTTGCCATTGACAACGGGGTCTGACCTAGGCCCCGAAACGTTTAGAAATACACAGTAATTTCGTGAATTGTGGTGTCATTTCCCAAAAAAGTGTTTAAACATTGACAAACTATGCCACAAGTATCCTTCAAGACACAACTAGAAATCATCCAACTGTGATGTTTTGTTAAACATCCCATAGTAAAATATGGGGCACATAGTTACATTTTAAATACTGTTGGCCATAGTTATAAATGTATTTTAAAAACAATATATAAAATAAAGCATCTGATTAAAGGATTAGCTGGAAAAATTTGATGAGAAATATATAATAAATAAATGATTCCTGTAATAACATATGTTACTTCCGAAAGAATATATACAAAATTATTTTTCACTAATCTTTTTGCAAGGTCTCCATTAACAACACTGTGTTATTAGGCGTTCGATCGACCAAGCTAGCCAAATTGGTCTAACCGTCCGTCCAAATTGGCCCAACCGCGAGACCAAATCAGGTCGTGTATAGGACCCTTTAGTAGTTTAAAGTATCCAAAACACTCATATAAAAACATGGACAAATTGAGAACCTATTTTTCTTCTTTAAGGGCTCCTCTACGAAGAGTGACTATAGGTAAATACCCTTGATACCATATACCAGAGTGCGTATAAGCAGAGTGTTGCCAAGGTATAAGCTAAACGCTGGTTGATTCCGAAAATTTTTGCTCTGATCTCCGGGTTATTATAGTAGTTTAGCGTTTTTCTAATAGTTGCGAGATCTGACGATTTAAAGAAAACCTCAAGATATCTATATAATTTCAACATTTGCTATTCTTGCTTAATTTTTTTAAACTTAAGCCGTAAAAATACAAAGCACCTGAATTATAAAATTCTGACAACAGTTTTCAATAATTACCAGAAGAAAATAGGTTGATTTCAGCATCAACCTGGTTTTAGGTGATAACTTAGAGGATATATTCTGGAGGTAGCATGCTATGCACGAATTTTTTGCCACGACTATAAAATGAGGTTAATGGAGAGAGTAACAAGCTATTTCACTGGATGGGTGGAAACAGCTCCCAATCGAGTGAAATAGTATATTGGCACGATATTTGCATTGCAGCCTACCTTCAGAAGTAAAGCTTTAAGGTTGACAAACTGCATATTTCAAAGTATTGAGAGTTGCTGTTGCATACTTACGATAGTGGGGAATTTAAAAAATTATACTATGTAACCCAATTAAGTTTCAGGAAGTTTTTAATAAAAATATCGATATTTTATTTTTTAATGATAAAATTGGTACATGAATTTGATAATTACCTAATTTTTTTACTTTGAATGTAATGAATTCTGATATCAACTTGTACTATCAATGATATTTTTCTTTGAGTCGAAGACGTAAAACAATATTATTGATTTCTCAGGATTTTTCTCTTCAAGCAATGTGGTAACCCTGCTTGACGTATAATAATCTTCACCGGTCTGAACGGTTGCATAACCCACAAGGCTTCGTGTTATCGATTTTAAAGTCGATTCATATTGGTGGAAAATGAGCGGAAAAGGGCCGTGCTTCCGAGCTTGGCACCACTCTCATTATACGCACTCTGCCACACCAGTGAATATTAGAAAAAAAAATACAGGCTGTATTTACAAGACGGAGTGGCCTTGGACCTCCGGTATGTAAGATATATGTGAGATAGATTCAATTATCACACCCAATTCCAAAATAAGCTTTTAATATAACTTAATTGACAACCTTTCCATACAGCGTATATATATCAACTAACTTCAACTTATTCTGTCTCCCTAAGAGAATATATCTGTCTAACCCAAAACCGAAGCGCAATCATTCAAGTTCCCGATGTTTACATTAACATCATAAAAATCGTCGGGAAGATAATGATTCGTAGAGCATTCCTTTTACGTTAGTCATAATATTATGTACAGTATATTTATAATAACAATACAATACAATATATAATGTGTAAACTAATTGTAACAGGTTCTAAACCAAAAACCTAAAGATAACACAAAAAAATACTTCTTGGGCGTCTATCAATTTATAAGCGTCTTTGGGAACTAAATTCGCTCATTAACTGTTCAATGAAACTGAATTTTCCTTAATTTTCGTAACCTAATTCACGCAGACATGGAGTTGCCCCGCAATCTTAGCCGGAAGTCCCAGTGCACTGTTTATATTAAAAAACAATATCACATCGTTAATCCACAGCTTAATATTTTTATATCTACAGATTAAAAATAAAATTGTATCCGAAATTTGGGCAGCATCCTCGATTGATCGAGTGGTCTTATGTAGATAATTAAAGTTATTTATTAATAATCCTCGAATACAGATTAATTTTTATATTTCATATTTTCTGAACTACACAAAGCCGCATCTCAGATTTCCAATGAAAAACGACTTAAACTTAATTAATTCATGCTCATTATAACTTTTTCGAAACGATTAATATTCCAAGCACTATTAGTATTTCAGTATCATCGTCAAAATGTCATTTCCGATAAATATTTACATATCCAGCACATAAACATAATTTTCATTTAAGTGTTTCCTGTTTGGATTATTGCATTTGTGTTATTGTTACACTTTATCATGATACGTTGTTTATACGTATGTGGAAGGATTGTACATGACAAAAAAAGTGAAAGTTTTATTTTGGCCATCCAAGCCATCATCATTATGTTACACAATCGGGCACATCGCAAGTTCGTTGCCCTTACTTTGCAGTCTTGTAATACACTATGCTTTAAAAGTTCCACGAATATTTTCATAGTGAATGATTTCTTTGTCGTTTTGGTTGTAAATATGCATGTTATATTCTAAACAGGTTCATTTTGTCCAGACATGGTTCATTATTTTTGAAATTCCTTTCTCATAGAGCACGGGCAACATGAGAAAGCATTTATTATTTTACATGTAGTTTGAAATTCGAAAGTATATTTAGTATCAGCTAAGGTCAAGTCCAATAAATAGTACATTCCTTGAATGATTGTTTTATACTTCCATTGCATTATTACATTTCGAGGGAATTTATCAAATCATTACTGGTCATCTTATAAAGTGAAATATCCTCAGTAGAAGAACAAATTTTATCACATTAATGTTTGTTTTTATCGACATCTATGAAATTAATACCGAATTATTGAACTAACAATAACAAGATTTCTTGTTTTTTAGGGTTCCTTACATCTGATGATTTGAAAACCTTATAGAATCACTTGTGTGTGTGTGTGTGTGTGTGCGCCTGTGTCTGTGTGTGTCTGTCACAACCTATATTCTTTGAGACTAGTAGACGCAAAAATTGAAAGGTACACACATAGAGTTCGTAAATGAACGAATTCTGATTTTGGGAAGTAATTCAGGTCGCGTCCAAGGTCATTCCAATGTCAATTTGAAAGAAAATGAACAAATTTTCACCTGTTATTTCATGCATATGAATTAATATTGTTTAGTAACATATTTTCTTTTCTTAACGCATTATTTTCTTATTCTTTTTTTCTCAGAAAACAGGCGTAATGGTTCACCCCTTTTTACGCTTTGTCCTTTAGACTCGTTCATTCTTTTCAGTCTCCAACAATACTCAGCCATCATATTAATCACCCATGCATTTTGACATGAGAATAGCTGTATTGAAATCGGTGCCAAAATAAATAATTTTTATTTAATGATCCGAAAGTGGAAATGGTTCAGACAGGCAAAAGAAGACATTTTCACACAAGAGAGTAACGTGGGCATTTCGACGTTACAGTTTCGAATATTAAGTATGGACAAACTTAACAATATGCGTAGCTTGTAAAATCAAAGATCTTTGAATTGAAAAACAAAGTTCACAACGAAATAGTTGTAACATACTTTCATCAGTAGTTTAATAATATAAATTTTGATGTTTTTCAATAATGCCACGAGGTCAAATAGGAAAATAAATCTGGTGTTTCTTGCATTTCAAAACTAAATTCGTTTAAAAAATAAAACCTGTAAAAATAATTGAGATGGCTAGAAAAGCTCTATTGGATTCGTCGTTGGTCATTTTCCTCGGCATATTCTCAGTTTGATCTTAAAATAATCTTTTACCTTACGTATGCAGATGGTTGCAACTCAAATACAGTTTCAGCTATATATGAAAGTATTTAGATTTTTCTATCGAAATCTGATAATTTCAACCTTGGTTTTGAATTCAGCGACCCAAAAACTGAGGGTGTTCTAGGTTTCGTTGGCGGCGCGGGCGTTGACGGAAACAAGAAAATTGTGTTGCTGTGTTTTCAAGCACATAATCTAATATTATAATTAAAGAAACTCGTCGTAAAAAGTGCAGATATATATTTAAATATATATGATGCGTTCCCGTACTTTGTTTAGTGTATTGTTAAAATTTGATTCAATTACTTCATTGATTTTTAAACTTCTGCGCCTTTTCCAAAGCCTTCCGTCGCGCTAATGCTAATTAAGTGTTTTTTGCGTGTAAAATAAAGACAGTATTCGTGATTTGTGTATTGTATTCCGAGCTATTCGGACGCTTTTGATTCCGTCTTAAGATGGCCGCCTTTTGTTGTTTTTGTGTTACGATTTCGCGAGTTATAGTTCCGGTCGTAACAACCGCTAAACCGCTTTCATTTGTTTCTTTTGTCTTAACAAAAGCGCATCATTTGTTTGTTAAACCCGTATTTTTTGTCTGCTCAATCAATGAACATTACGTCGTTATTTTTTGTGTAACATGTTGTCCAGACGAAGCTCTAAAATCAGTTCTTGCTGTTGCGGGGCTAGCCTCTGAAGAAAGAAGAACCAAGAAAACACCACCTGCAGAACTTCGACGTAAAAGGTCAGTGATTAACTTTTATTTGGTTATTCATTTATGGGATGGCACGTGTTTTATTGATTGTTCCGCTAAAAGTCCTTCCTCAATTACATACTTGCATTGAACCAGCATTGAACTAAAACCGCAATACCTAATTCATACATTTTTTTGGATATTATATGTAATGTGCCATCGAACACATTACAATATATTTTTGTATTTTTAAAATATATATTTTTAATAGGTTATGGAAAATATGCAAAATTTCTGCCATTTTCCACTTTATCTCATCTTTATGGAAAATATACAAACATGGACCAATTCCGCCCCTTTATCTCCGGAACTACTAAATCAAAAATTTGGAAAAAGTGGGGAGTCGAGGGTATTAGAGAGTTTACAGGAAAAATAAAGCGACTATCATAATACTAAATTGTGGGGTGCAATATAAATATTAAAAATTGGGGAAATAAGCCCGTCAAATGAAAATTTGTATATTTTTAGAATTTTAAAACATAGTTAAAAAGACATTAAGGAAAATAAATAAAATCTACCTACTCCCCGCTAATCTTTGAATTTAGCTAGCCAACAATTTGGAAAACAATTAAGTACAAGAAAACCTAAGCAAATTTTGTAGTTAACTTATAAAATTAAAATGAATCTCAAAGGTGTCACGGAACCGTTAGTGTGCGAGTCTAACTCGCACTTGACCAAATTATTTAAGTTAAATGGCATCTATTTCTCTTCGTTAATATTCTGAAAGATCCTAGCAGTATATATTAGTTATAAATATATCGTTTCCATCAATAAAAGGCAAAACATAATCCGATTCGAACTGTCAGGATTATTATCGACTCTAGATCAGGTGTATCACAATTGGCTTAAATATTTAAGGAAAGAATGTGCTTTCTTTTCAACTATGATTTTGCTTTGAACCTTTGCTTTATGAAAATCAATGGTTTATATATTTTTAAAAGATTTGGATTATATTATTACTTTCCTCAAGACTTTTGACATCTTGGTGAAACTCATCTCTGGGATCACCAAGATCTGTACGGAGAAAGAGAAGTGGAATGTTTTTTTCACAGACAAATACTTGTTTTGTATTAAATCATTTTATTCTCGCTGTTCAGTTAAATAGGGACAGGGAAGGAGACTTGAAAATGGTAAAAACTCGATTCATGATGGAAATTTTGCATCTACTTCTTATCATTATCTTCATTGCTCGGCCTACACTTTTATTACTTTTATTATGGGACCAAGTTTTTCGGGAAGATCAACGTATGGGCTGGAATTCTCGGAAATAAAATTATTGGTCTTCTGTTCGTGGAAGAAAATTTAACTGGGGAATTGTATTTGGACTTATTAGAAAATGTGATAAATCCCCTTATAATCGAATCTTTAGACAAACAAGTAGATCAAGATGAAACTTTGTTGCTACTCGAAGCAAACCTATTTTTTCAACAGGACGGAGCTCCTCCACATTATGCCTTGCCTGTACGAAACTGGCTTAATGAGACATTTCCAGATAAATGGATTGGAAGGAGGGGCGCTAAGAATGGCCAGGAAGATCACCCGACCTAACGCCACTTGACATTTTTCTCTGGGGACATCTAAAAACTGTGGTGTATAAAACTCAACCTCGCGATATTCCTGAACGTAGAATAGTGGAGGTATGTGAGCAGATTACATCAGAGACGCTTCAAGTGCGGGAGAAATTCGAGCTGCGACTTTACCATTGTCTTACCGACAATGGCGGACATTTTGAACATCTAATTTAAGTACAAGGTAATTCTAACACTAATACAATATTAATAATGTGAGTACAATGTAAATAAGAATTATTTTAATTTCAAAATTTGAAATGGCATTACTCTGTAAAAAATTATCTAATTTAAAAAAATGATGTGTCAAAAGATTGGCGAAAAAGAGTATTTAAACTTTTAGAAGTGATATACACCCCTGCTAAGGAGTTGAAAGTGCAAGGTGATCGATACGTGTAAAATGCCCCCCCATAAATATAAATTAACGTGTTTTTTGTCGTTTCTTTTTAAACATATTTTAAAAGTTATTTTGGCTGGCTAGTTTTGAAATGAAAGCCCTGCATATATACTATGACATTGAAATCAGAACACCCAGTTAAAATTAGTTTATTATTTTAAATTTTTATTTACATATGTATTATATTTAAATTTTGCAGTTGTTCAATGGACGATTGATCGGGAGATCTTGGTGGCTAAGGCAATAAATCAGGTTGATTGTGCTATTAGTTTTAAATTAGTTGAAAATAGTTGTATGCCTCTGTAGTGGTGCTGGTAGGATATTTCTCCAGAATTCTGCTCAGACGGAATATTTTTTTGTAGTAAAATTGATAATCATAAGATATTACTAAAAAAATATTCCTTCTGTGCAGAATTCTCGAGAAATATACCTAACTAGTGTAAAACTAATGGCATAATCAAACTGATTTATTGTCTTGGCCACCAAAATCTCCCGATCAATTATGCATTGATTATTAGTGGAATTTAATTCTTCCATCTTTTATCATTTGATTTGTACTTTCAACTGATCCTGTTATTTGAAGCACTTGGCTCTATATTTACTTTCGTAATAACCGCATCACCTTTAACCATGACCGCATTAGTTCTTGTTCGTTTACGAGTATATATAGCTGATCGAATTTTCGGTTTCTACATATTTAGTAATAGTCCACTCATTTGCTTCCCTTCTCGAACTTCTGATTAACCACCACATCTGTTTCTTAAAGCCGTAATTTGAGTTGACTCTCTCGGATATCTCTTCCATTATATACAGTTGTCTAGGGTTTGGTGAATTGTGTAAAGAAGGTATGCCTTTCAATCTTCACCGCACTTGATTCTAATTCCTCGAATGCTGCTTTTTTAATATTCTCTCTGGTTGATTTTATGTGCTAACAACCATCATTTGGAACTTGGATATACGATCTCGATTCAATAGTTAGGTTTTACACAATTTTGGCGGGTAAAGACCTGTGGGCGCTTCCTACCTTGGTTGAGTTTAAACTTGCAACATCTAATATGTTTATAATGTTAGCTACGACAATTTCTAAATGTGTATTTATATTAGGCTTTTGTGCGTGTTATTAATTAAATCTTACGCTTAGCATGTTTTTATTTTTTTACCTTAAGAAGGGTGCTAATATATGTCCAAAGAACATTCCTACACTATTCGAGATGTGATTAGTAGGTCAAATGTAGGATTTGGAAAAA
Source organism: Octodonta nipae (assembly GCA_034190945.1). Lineage (NCBI taxonomy): Eukaryota > Metazoa > Arthropoda > Insecta > Coleoptera > Chrysomelidae > Octodonta > Octodonta nipae. Next base: position 41,550,917 of record CM067221.1, on the reverse strand, counting down.
TTTATCCGTGATTTGTTGTTTTCTACGAAGAATATTTACATACAGTTTCTAACTGCCAACTCGTATTTATACGACTTCCCTGAATAATACGTACATTCTCAGCCAAACACAATAAATTGCTTTTTCATGATATGAACACCGAACCATTGTACTTTTAAGTGATCATAAATGTTTCATTTCGATTTGCAACTCAACTACCTATAAAAAAGAAAAATTACTGATGTTGTCAACAAACATTTTAAACGTTAATAGATGTGTGGCACTAATAAAAAAACATGTATTGTCAGAACTACGTAACTCTATCGGGCAACATAATGAGGTTGATCGTCCAAGGCCAAATGATATTTTAATTAATTTGTTGGGTGTACAACAATTAGTATTGGTGTACGTCCGATGCGCAGTTTATTTTTATATAGGGTTATTTTTAGACAATAATAATTTACCGTACAATTTTCTTCAATTAGTCTCTTGATATCATAAATAAGGTAGATTTTCAAGTGTGGTGAATATTCCTTTCTTATAACTATATTAAATTTTGATTATATGGATATAAATTTGTTTTTTGAAGGATAGTTGTGCTATAGTTTGTTTAAGCACTTTTTTGAAATAACACTAATCACGAAATTACTGTATATATCCAAACGTTTCGGGTTCTAGGTCTGACCCCGTTGTTAATGGCAAATAAACTGAAAAAGGCACGATTCTAAAATTTTTATTTTAAATTTTAGAATTGCGTCTCAAATGGCAACCCCCTACTTGTGATACCTCATCTTAAAGATTTTAAAAAAAGATTGTCAATAACACAAAGCTACTTTGATCAAGTATTTGTCGATTAATTAAAGAAAGTTTGATTAAAATGTACTATTTTATTATCAATTAATCCTTTCAGGATGAGGTCTTTTTTAAATTGCATTGTCCCCAACGCCGGAACATTCTACATTGGCTCAGAGCCTGATGACATATAAAAGAAGTTAAAAAATAACCACACAGCAAACAACACAGTGTAAATAATTTATTGTATAATAAAAAAAATAATGCTAAATATATAACAATTTAAATCAAACCTAACATCAAACAAGAAATAAAAGCAAAAATAAGTAAAGGGTATTTTAAAAGTGGTGAAAAACGTTACTTTTCCTACACATATAGCTGCTCTCTTTTCTTTGCTCCTATGTCTGTTTGATTCTTCATTCTAATTGGTCATATAAATCTCCTGCTCACTTTGCTGCAAAATTGTTTTCAAATCTTCTGGTTCTTAATTTAGTGTAATTTGGTCGAGCTCGTTATTTTCGTTAATCGAAGAAAGTTCAGAACTAACACTTTTACTTTCTAAATCAAGTGAGTACTCACACCCGCTGTAAGGTATAAATTATCTTCAGCCACATAGTTTAAAATTTGTCTTATATCATGATAATCCAAGCTACAATAATCTTGTTGTTTACGCTTTTGTTCACGTGTTGGCATTTGCGAAGGATCGGCATGATCTTCCGAAGCCATTTCAAGTAAAACGAACGCTTTATTCACTCCCAGAGAGTAGGGGGCTGATTTCCCCCCACATCTTCTGAGTGGTATGTTTTTTTAGTGTTTATTGTGCTAAAATCATCCTTCACTGACTGCAAGCCCCCCCCCAAACGACATCAACCCCCCAAATGGATCCCCCCAAACGAGATCCCCCCTAAATGGATTCACCCCTGGAAGATACTACGACTTATTTTTCCTTTTCTTATTCTTGCCTATCTTGCATCTTACTACAACTTATCCAGTAAGGTGCCACCTTCTAATAATAATTGAAGTATAGTACTTACCGATTTCACTGTTTTTCGGAAATTTTCTCAGTTGCAAAAAATTTCGCCACCCGGCTATGCGGTGAAGCCAAAGTTGACGTAATATTGCGGTGCTGGTATCTGGTGACATTCAAGTTTCTGAAGGTGTCGCATCTATAAGGTCGTGGTCCAATGGATGCAATTAGTGTATGACGGATATATACGTCAGCCGGTTGGTGGGCACATTCAATTACTGATGTATAAACAACCCGTCCGCCGTACTGAAAGGGGTAATTTATTAATGTAAAAAATGCTGAAAATGATTTCCATTATCTTATAAATAATAGTACTTGAAACGTCCACATGTTTCTCTGGATATAACTCTACAGTCTCTAATTATCGGTTCCTAATGTTCCTCTATTGGCTCAGTATGCGTCAAGTGGAGTTCCAATCCACTGATTGGTATAGTACTCATTTAACCATTGCCCAAACGGAACTACATAATGCAAAGATGCATCTTGCTATCCCCGACTTGACCATACACATAGTGTGCCTTTAGGGGAAAAATTCACTAAACCCCAGATATACCTACTACATATCAAAAGCGTTGAGCTCTGTGGGAGCCCTTACCAGGTTATCAGGCCGTGGTTGGCGTCATGGCTGCAGTTCCCGATGAATTTTCTAACCGTCCGGGCTGTTCCTAACAGGACGGCTGTTTGCATCAGTTGGTAAAGATGTTCGTCCAGACCGAGGTATTTCAAATTGTTTAATAGATGTTTTGGGACTACTCCAGTTGTTGACATAACAATTGGTACTGTTCGAGTGTGGTTCATGTCCCATTGTCTCTGTATTTGAAATTCTAAATCCCTGTATTCGGCTATTTTTTCAGCCTGCTTTATATTTATATTATTGTTGTTAGGAATTGCTGTGTCAATTAAGGTTGTTTTTCTAGAGACTTTATCTACCAAAACTATATCTGATCTATTGTGAGCAACAGTCCATTCGGTCAATATCGTCCGGACCCAGTACAGTTTGTAGTTGTTATTTTCTAAAATAGATTCTGGTTTGTATATATAGTAGGGTGTTCTTACCGACTGTGATAGCTCGAGTTTCAGCGCTAGTTTTTGGTCCAGTATTTTTGCCAGAGCATCGTGCCGTTCTTTGTATTCAGTTGCAGCTAACGCTTGGCAACCTCCTGTGATATGCTGGATAGATTCAGATGTTTGGCAACCATATCTGCATCTGTCATTGTTGATAGAACGGTCTTTGACGATATACTTTAGATAGTTCTTAGTTGGAATTACTTGATCTTGGATTGCCTATATAAAGCCTTCCGTTTCAGGAAACATATGACCAGAGATTAACCAGTAGTTCGACGCTGAACTGTCGACATATTCTTGGTTGACGTCATTTATATGTCTTCCATGAAGCGGCTTCTCTTTCCATTTGAGCAGTTTCTGATCAGTTGTCTGGTGGTATTCTTGAACTTGTTGTTCTGTCAGTGTTGAGTCATCAACCTGACATATGACTCTGTGTAGATCAGAAAATTCTGCGAATTTCTGAAACCTAACCTGCCTATATCTGCCAATCCTCTTCCTCCTTCATACCGTGGCAAAGTTGTACGTTCGACAGAGCTCTTTGGATGGTGATTTTGAGCTTTTGTTAGTAGAAGTCGAACTTTCCGTTGTAGTTGTTCAATGTCAGTCTTACACCATTTAACTATTCCGAATGAGTCACTGAGTACTGAGCACGCGTAGGTGTTAATAGCCTGAAGCAGATTTTTACTGTTAAGCTTAGTTTTCAACAGTCGTCTTACCCTTCTATAGAACTCTGTTGACAGGTCATTTTTCATGGTGGAGTGATCAATTCGTTGAGCCTGCTTTATTCCAAGGTATTTGTAAGTATGGCCTTCCTCCATGGATTCAATTGAGGTGCCATCTCTCATTTCGTAGGGCCCCTGCTGTATTTTGCCTTTTACTATATTGATAATTCGGCATTTGTCTAGGCCAAATTGCATATGGATGTCACTAGAGAACCCTTCTACTATTTTAAGCATATCATGCAGCTGTTGTTTCGAAGCTGCCATCAACTTTAAGTAGTCCATGTATAACAAATGGTTTATCTTTAGTGCTTGTACGTTGTTGTGTTTGAGACTGAATCCAAAGTTAGTCGCATTCAGTTTGTGTGAGAGTGGGTTCATGGCAAGGCAGAACCACAGCGGGCTAAGAGAATCTCCCTGGAATATACCCCTTCTGATAGGGATAGAGCCGGCTTCATTCAGAAAGATTTTGGTTTGCCAAGTTGTCATGACATGTTCTAAAAAGTAGTCCACATATGCCATGCATAGATTTCGTCGTTTGGCGTGGGCTTGATTGCAGACAACGGAATCAATTATTAGTTGTTCTTTGCACGCACCCTATCCAGTTTTTCGCGCATCGCTTTTGCTGTTCGGTAATTATGTTGTTTAGCTGACAATGAAAAGGCGAATGATTAATGCACGACGTTATAAGTTTATATAAGGTTGGGAGGCAAGTGATTGGACGGTACTTTGCTGGGTCCTGTGTACATTCCTTTGCTAAGAGGTATGTAGCACCATGCGTAAGGAAACTAGGCATCTTGTGCGGATGGATAATTATGTCATTAATAAGTACTGTTAATTTCTTGTGGGTGGCGTAAAGTTTCTTTATCTAGTAATTCTGCACACCATCTGGTCCTGGTGCTTTCCAGTTATGGAGGTGTTTCATTATGTTGGACGTGTCTTCCGTTGTAAATGGTTGGTGTTGCGTCTTATCACAATTCTGAAATGCAGCTTCCTCCTCATTAATCCAGCTCTCTCTGGAGTTACGGGAAACTGTTGTAGAAAATTGTGTTTTCCAGAACTGCTCGATCGCCGTTTTACTGGGATAACTAGGGGTTTCATTATTATTGATGTTGTTAAGTTGTTTAAGTTATAAAACCCTTTTTCTGATTTTCGGAATAGTGCGTTGTCTAATTTCCGTTTGTTACTGGTTTTGTACCTTCTCAATCGACTTGAGTATACGGAAAGCTTTTGTCGTAGACTATCCAGACACTGCTGAGATGTGATGTTTTCTCCATCCCACTGGGAGTGTATTGGGTTATTGTCCGTGATAGTTTTGACAAGTCTTTCTATTCTGTTGTTGCTGACCTCTCGTTGGTACTCGGTCAGTCTTCCAATGTCTTTTCGAAGAGAATTAATTTTCCCTTCTAGCCTTCTTTGCCGAGGTGTTTGTCTAAATTGGGGAGGGTCTCGGTTTGGTCTTATTGCAACCCCAATTGTTCTGCATATGGAAATTGCAGCACAGTAGATTATTGTGTGTAGCGACTCTAACGTATTAGCACCTAAAACATAGTGTGGCAAGATATGTTCATAGCCTGCAAGACGATACCCAGTTTCTTAGAAGATCTTAGTTTGGGAAGAGTTGGTCTAATCAATGGATCTGTTCCGCTATACTCTATAAGAGCTCTTTCCATTTCTGCTTTGATTTTCTCAAGCAGGTCAGCGTTGGCTGGCTGTTCTTGTTGAAGCTCTTGAATCTCGTCCGCTCTTTGCGCCAAAGGTGTTTCAGGCTCTGGATCTGTTGTATTTCGACCAAATAATTCGCGCTCAACTTCGCTCTTTATTTCGTCCAGTTGACCAGGCGAAATAAGGGTATTTCTCAAGATGACGCCATATTGATATGCGACTCTCTGTTCGGTAACTTGAAGCTCTGGGTACTCACGACAGAACTCTTGATGGAGTATTTGGCGATATCCAGTCTTGTCCTGGCCAAGGTTAGTCACTCTGTAAAACGTGCGCATTATAAATTTATTCATGGCGCTAGTCCATTTCATGCGCTGTCTTATTAGTCCCGCTTGAGTGAGCGCTGGCTGTTGATACTGCGCAACACTTTCTGCGGGTGGAGTTCTCGTTTGACTCCGTTGGTGATGGTCACGTTGATTCTGTGACCGTATTGGTTAGTGTTGTTGTGGTTCTTGGGGTTCTTGGGCTGTAGCTCTTTGGATGACAGGGGCCCGCCTCCTCAGCACCCTGCCACCGACGTCCCGCATGCTGTCATGTCCAGCGCCGGCTCCAGACATGCCCTGGCGGATCCCCAGGCAGCGGCTCTTTTCTGAGGCCCCTACTCCGTAGCTCCATTTTCATGGGTGGTGCCACCAATTGACCCTGGTGACCCGGGTTACTCGGAACCGTGGGGTTGTCAGCTCCCAGAAGAAATGATTTAAACCAAATCATCCCGTTCGTGTTTTGGGGAAGGGAGGAAGGCCAGATAGTAGGTCAGCGGACAGTTGCCCCTTTAGTCGCTTCATACGACATCTTGCTATTATTATTATTAAATATTCTCTCTAACATGTCAGCATTCATTTCGACATTTACATATCTCTGGATATATAAAGGATCAATATTAGCATCTCCCAAAATATCAGGCCGAACATTAACATTGTCTGACAGTTGTCCTTTTTGTTCAAATTAATTTTTTTTTAATTAAAAAATTCGATCTATCCCCTCCTTATCACTGAAACTATTGAGCCTAAGAATTTGAAAAAAATGGGGGACATAGAACGTTCTCCAAAATATCTCCGAAATTATAAGACGTGAAATTTTGAAAAAAATTATAGATATAGGCCTACCACCTGAAGTTCAAAGGAAAAATAAGGAGAAACTACTAATATTAATTTTGGGGACAAATTACAGAATTAAATGTAAAATATAAAACTAAAGTTGTTTCTAACGCATTATGCAATATATCAAATCAAAGGGCTCATTATGACGAATACTAATACATTTTTTCATATTTTTAATATAAATTATTAAAAAGATATTAACTACAATATAAAAAAATACCCATTCCCCCTCTTTATTTGCGAATCTACAGGACCTAAAATTTTTTAAAAAATTAGGGGTATATGGCCTCACTTTAACTTTACAGGGAATATTAATTTTGCGGTGCAAATTATAGAATTAAACCGAAAATAAAAAGTTAAACTTTTTTTAAACGCATCATGAACTATGTGAAATGACCGGCTCAACATGAGGAATACGAATGTATTTTTTCATATTTTTAAAATCAATTGTTTAAAATATATTAACAAGGATATAAAAAAATATTCATTCCCACTTTATTTCCGAAACCATACGATCTGAAATTTTTAATTTTTAAAAAATAACTTAGAGTATAGGGCCTCACTTGAACGTTATAGGAAAAATAAACATTAACCCCAACATTAATTTCGGGGGGCAAATTATAGAATTAATTGGAAAATAATAAATATATCAAATGAGAGGGACCAATATGAGAAAAAGATATATTGTTTCATATTTTTAAAATCATAACCTAATGTATCAAATGAAAGGAATCATCATAAAAATGCAAATATCTTTTATTTGTATTTTTAAAATAATGTGTTTAAAATATTGATTAATTTATTGTTTAAAATTTGACCCATTCTCCCGTTTCTCTTTCAAACTACCGAGCCTAAACTTCAGGCAAAACCTTAATTTTGGGGCCAAAATTAGAAAATTAAATAAATATTTTTATAAAAATCATGCATCAGATAATATAAAAGCTGAGAAATAAAACTATATATATTTTATATATTTAAATCGCTTAGTTTACAAGTATTAAGGTAAATATAAGAAAATTCACTAATTCCTTGCCTGTCTGAAACTGAAATATTAGAAAAATAAATGCTTTTATTTAGCTACATTGTATCAAGTCTCAAAGGTGGTACGGAACCCTTAGTATGTGAGTCCAACTCGCACTTGACAAAATTATTAACTCTGATATAACTTTAGCGATAATTCATTCTTTTTAACCTACGTAGATACGATATAAGGGTTGTAATTCGACAATTTTACGTTTAACCTAAACCGTGCGTTATCTCATTTTTTGTAGTTTTAAGTGGTTTCCTCAATTTGTCTATTTCGTTCGTTGAGTTCTTTATCATTTACTTCTTCTTTAAACAACAGTTGTTGATATTTTTGTACTCATTCTCATTCTTTTAGTTTGTTAACACCTACTTTATTGTATTCTTCTTTGGTTGGGTTTTTCCATTACCTTATTTGTAAATTGTGTGTGCTATGGATGTCTGCTTCTATGTTCCTTATAAAGCGATCCCAGCATTTATCCTGTGCTTGGCCCACCAATTATTCATGGATTTTTTTTATAAATATAAATTTCCATTTCCGCAGTGTAATTAATTGTTTAAGCAATTAATTTTTGTTGTTTGTATTTTAGATATTTCTATTTCCTCGTTCCAGATTGTTAAAACTTAAGCCTGTTTCTTTCCTATAAATTCAGTTAGAGCCTTCTTTGACCATTTTAGTAATGATTGGCCGCTTTGCTTGATACTCTCGTCATTCAACAGATATGCTTTTTTGCAAAATATTAAACGTGCAACAGTAAATCTTTAAGGTCCTCCAGTTATAGTAATAGTGAAGATACAAGCAAAATCTGTCCCCACAGATGAGAAGCGTTTCTATTGTGAAATTCGGGAAATAGGCAAATTTCTCGTGAAGGTTTGTTAAATAGAATCAGTAAGTTTCGAAGAAGAAACATATTTGGAGAAAAAATGTGAAGCCGTTTTTACGTAATAATAATTCTAATTTTGAGGGTTTCCTGTCCATCAAGAAAAGACGAATGTTTTTGAGCCTTTGGAACAATGCGAAGCTGACTCAGCAGCAATCACTGAGCTTATGACCTGGAGTGCGAGGGTGTCCTAACAAAGTCCAATTTGCAAATTTAGAATATGAAGTTGAGAATAACCATATTTTTTACAGTCAGCGACAAAGTAAGTAGAGGTACTATTAGGAAAGTCTTAACCTTCTTGCAAGAATAATTACATTCAGTATTTTCTTATTGAGGCTAATTATGAGAGGTTTTACAGGGATCTTGATGAGTTTTTGACATCTGTTTAAAGTATTGGATAAAAACTACTGTGCATTATGTATTTTTGTGTTCGCATCTTCGGTTTCTTGAATTTTAAAAGGTAAAGTGCCAATTAGTTACTAATTCAAGGATCAAATTGTAAATGCTATAATAATTTTACTATATCCTTTCAAAATGGATATACGGCGAAACGTTCAAGTTCATAGAAACATTCTGTGCTATTGTTCGAACACCCTCGAGTGGTGTTACTATCCAAAAATTATTTGCAGTATACTTTCACCAGGTACCTTTTTAAATCTTAAAAAAATATTCAAGCTGACAAAAACTACAGATACGGAAATTTTTTGAGTATTTTTCAAGAAGCCCTCTTATAAAAAAGAGGATGGTGCAATAGAGACGTCTGCAATAACCTGCGCCTAAATGCTTTAACACATATTTTTTATTAAAATTAGATTATTATTAGGGTGTAGCTATCATGTGATTTTATTCTACCGTGAAGTGAAGTTCACTACTTACGATAATAAACGTGTGAAAATAACAAATCATTTGCTCAACGAACTTGTAATGTTTAAAATTAGATTTATCAATTAAATTATACATAGAATCAATAGGCTAATGAAATTATCGCCAATGACAATGTTTACATGTATTTATTGACCCAGAATTTGACACAATTAAACCTTATTTGCAGCTTTAATCGTATTATGATTTACAATTACATAACTCGTAAAACAATCATTTTATTGATTACCACAAAGATTAATTGAGAATAACAACACATTTTAGTGTTTTCTTATTTTTATACTCGTACTTTTAATGATACATTATGTGAACGAGTATTAAATCATATTTTCATAATTAAAAATTAATTATATATTATGTTTTTAAGACTAAAATACTCTTGAATTTAATTTACCCTTCAATCAGAAAAACTATGCTATGCATTTTAACTATTATGGGTAAATAAACTGCTTATGTATCAACAGCAGGCAATCAGTATCTATACTGATATACATTATGTACATAAAGTATAGACTAAATTGATTAATTTTTAGCTAAACAAACAACTTTCAGGAAAAATCATAGGCAAATAAAGTATTCACAGGAATAGTCAAATATAAAGGGAAAACCAGCTGTGAGTAATTACTATAATTATATATATGCAGGGTGTTTTGTATAAGGTTCGCCAACCATGGAGGGCAGATAAGTGGGCTCTTGTGCTATATTATGTAGCCCATATAACATCTAGATAGCTTACGATTTTTGTTTTTTTTTAATTTATTTTTTTTTCAAAATTCTCAGATTTCTACCTTTAAACTATTGTAACTTTTTTAGTTTTCACAGTATCTTCACCGGATAAACTTAAATCGAATCTATGATGTTTGTTTGCTCTTCTGCATTCGATATTTGTCACAAATGATTGGTTGAAAAAACGTTATCACATTACAAAAAAAAGAAGCACATCGAGAACTTCGAATGCTTACAAAAACTTCTCGACTTCAACCCCTTTCCAACAATATATCACACGTATTGGAAAGTAATCAGTATCATAATAAAATTTGAGAATGTAACTTACAACGTGAGAACTACAAAACATAAAACATACACCAAATTGCAATAATTTGTTATAAATTTTGTTCAAATCGGCTTCTACCGCTACGGATGCTATCGCGATACCTTTTTCTGACTCCTACAGTGGTAGCCTCTAGTTCTCTAGCTCTAGTCGCAGTTCATCCCATATTATTTCAAAAGCAACATTTATTCTTGCTCTTAACTGCTATTTGGTTTTTATTTCTCTCTCATAAAAGAGTTGTTTGGCCCGTCCCCATACAAAAAAATCAAAGGGAGTCAGTTGCTGAATAAAAGATTATACACGATTTTTAGTCCCAGAGTACTTAGAAGGGAATTGAAGGTTTTTTGTTTAATATAAATGAATTACCTGTATGAAAAGTATTCCTTTCATATCCTTAGTCGAATTCACAAAAGATGCTTTAATTATATTTATTCCAAATACCAAGACTTTGTGCCAGCCAAATTTTATCAAGATCAGCGGCTTTAGGTTTTCCGTACTTTTGCCTTTTCACCCCCCTTAGGGATTGAATTTTGAAAAAATAGTGTATGTTCCTAAAGTTAAAACTATTTCCATACCATTTTCTCTTTCGTATACTGTTATGAATATTGCAAATTTTTTTACGTATTGTTTCAAAGTTCCTGCATTTTTCTAATCAGAAGATCCCGTTTTATATATCAATTAACAGAGGTAGGTATTTAAAAATTCACCCAGTAGTTTTTGCGTGATCCGTATTCAGGCTGACAGGCAGCATTTAAATCGGTAAAATTGCGTGCTTTCGCTATTGTCTCTATTTTCCCAACAAAATGACTTATTTTATCGTGATATATTAACGAAAGTACGAAAGTACCCTCATACGAAATTTTATCAAAATCTATCCAGTAGTTCTTGTGTGAGGCGAGTTCAGGCAGTCAGACAGACAAAAATTCCAAAAAGTATCGTTTTGTATATTCAACAGTTTTTTTATAAGTATAGATTTAGATTATTCAATAAAAAAACATAGTTATTTGTATTTATGGAAAAAATAATTAGGTTACAAATTGTGCATAACAAACAATCTTATATTAATATTGCCCTTTTGAATATTCAGGACCTGAACTAAAATTGAAAAGATAATAACCAGGAGCATGTATATTTTGAAACTTCCTGCTTCTCTTTACTGTAAAATAACACTAGTAGGCAATTATATATACAATACTAGGATCAAAGTGAGTTGTTTGTGTGCAGAACTGTTGCACAAACAATTTCACCGACAGATTTGTTTTCATATCATTAACTTGAAATATAGTCCAAACGTGCAGATTTGTGATTATATTCAAGGAAAATAACATGTGGTTTAACGTGAACATTTAGATTTATCTGAGATTATTCTGTTTATTAAATTATGTATCAAAAATAATTTCGATATGTATTTATTTAAATTGAATATGTTTGATGAATTTTTAATCCGGATGTATTTTTTTTTGATAAGCAACATATAAATACGCCTATCCGATTCTCTCTGAAATTATGTATTAAGAAATGAACGATACCTTTAGTCTACCTAGCTATCAGCTTAAGTCCCAAGGCGCATTGATGAATTTCGTCAGTCTTTTATTCATAAGTCTCTGGTAGATTGAGGTCTTACATTCGATCACACAACCCTACAGCTACATACAATAGTTTGGTAATGTCTTTTATATTTACTATTAGTTGACAAACACGGTTGCCTACTAGTAGCTAGTACATTGTGTTTTTTAACAAAGTCTATACTTTTCCATTATGATGCTTACATATTTTGCTGAATATACTTAACGGACCTGAATATTATTAACGTTGACTGGAATATCTGTTTATTTTATTTGTATAGTTAATATGTCCAGTATCAACAGATTTGACAGTATTTCTTGATGTTTATAATTGGTATGCAGCTTTTTTGTGATCGTTGTCTACTAAGGATACCAGTATCATTTGTGGTATGTCAATGGTGTATCATGCACTTAGTTTTTGTTTTGTAGCATATCTACTCTGAGTAATTACAGCTCAGTGTGTGCTTCTTCTTGTTTTTCTCTGAAAAGCCTGAGTGGCATGTATGATTCTAATATTGTGACTGTTGTTGCTCCTAGCAAATCCGTAGGAGTTAACGAATTGAAATATTATATGTTTACAGATTTTGTTTCTACAGTTTAGGAGGTTGCTGCTGTAAATTCCAATATTTCGAAAATTTTCCAATAGAGTAATACCGAGGTTTTTGAAGAAAATAGGATTTATCTTAATAAATTAACGAAACTTTAGATCAAACCAATGTTTAGACGTTCATTAGAAAGGTCTTTGCCAATAAAATGCATGGCTTACATGATCATTTAAATTTGCCTGAGTCGACGAGTTTTGTTATTAATTTTAACTAATTAAGCAAATCTATGCAGGCTATTTATGTAGAAGTAATTTTAAAAACGTATTCTTTGCTTTTTTAGTTCATTTCCTGTACCGACAAATTGATTCTGGTCTTTACATTGCAGCTACTGTCAATGTTATTGTTTTAGTGTTTATTAACATTAAACAGTTTAAAATATAAATAATGTTATAAAATTCATGTTACGCCATCAAAGAAAAACAATGGCATTTCCGAAATTTCGATGGGTATAAAAAAATGGCGGCCTCCAGAAGGTTCCTGAAAACACTGTGACCAGAAAGAAATAATTATGGTATTCGGGTATGTTTCCCAACGCCTCTTTATAGGACAAGTTGAGTAGTTTAGTTTAGTTTTATATTAGTGTAATTGAATCGACGGAGAGAAACGATCAGCTGCTTCCAATAGTGTTTGTAAACAGTGGAATTATTTCTTAAAAATAAAGACGTTGAAAATGAATATTTGAATAAATTTAATTTCAACCCACAGAATATATTGCAATAAGTTCGTTTTATTTGTTAAACAATTTGATCAAGGGCTAGTTGGACTCCAATATCAACGGTTGTTCCATACGAATATCGAGATTTCTTATTATCTTGTAATTTATAATAATTTTTTTTAATTTTCTAATTTGCTTCTAAAAGTCAAACAATGGTCGATGATGTTGTATTCTATCTTTAAAACTATAAAAAACAAGTGATCAGTTACATCTCTTTTTTTAATTAATTTGATTTTCTAATTTGTTAGACCTAAATTGGTATTATTTTCCCTGATGAATCCATTTTTTGTATAATTTTCAAAATTAACGTTAGGATTTATTATTATCAAATAGGCTGTGAGCTGTGACAAATGGGCGAGTAATTTTTTACTTACTGGTTACTGGTCCAATTAAAAGAGTAAGAAGTAAGGTAGGAGAGGGAGAAAGGTAATCGACAACCAAAGATCTGATACCGTGAACTATTTTTAAAATATCAATTAAATTCTGAAAGTATTCAAATATGCAGGTAAATACCGAGGAATAAGAGAAAATATTTGTAAATTATATTTTCATGAAATGTGCTTATTTCGTTATGTTTTATAAACGCAGTAATAAAATACATTTATGCAGTTATGTTTAGAATTACATAAATATTTTGATTAGAATGCTTGGCTGGACGTATGTTTCCTTGAAAAACATTTAGCGAAATCTCGTTCGAACTCAGCAATTTTTTAATACAACCGTCTCGCTTCAAAATGTAAACAAATCTCTATAATTAACAACTAAAATACACCGACAACTTCTTCCTTCACGTCGAGGCGAAATATAAATATAAATGAAATGAGCTATTTTTGAATTGTCGCAAATAGTACGGCGGCAGTGAAATCAACAAAATTTCCGCACATGTTGTATTTCGTACATTTTGCCGTGGTATAGCTTTGTAAAGAAACAGAGAAAACGCTCAGTTACGAACGTTGTTTGTTGTATAGCACTGAAGCATTGTTATGGTCGTTACTAAACATCTTTAAAGGCGATAATAAGGCAGATATTTATAAACCACGCACAGGATGAAATGCAACAAGTTAGTTAATAAGCGCTATAAATTTTGATAGTCTGTCATTTACAATTGAAGACCTGCTATTAAACTGTAATGCATCAATAAGTGTCTCACGAAGATACGTTAAAATTTTATATAATTTGGCATTAAATGTATTCCAAAGAAATATTATTTTTTTCTTCCTAACATGATTATATCTAAGTCTTACTAGATTAGGGATATATATATATATATATATATATATATATAATAAAAAAACTATTTTGGAGTACATGAGGATACTTATTTTGTTTTTGTTTCAGGTAATCATGAGAGACTCTATCAGATGATATGCAAGTATATTTTTAGTTTTATTATATTGTAATGTTTTTATTTACTCTTCGGATCTTGGATTAATTTATATTTTTACTACTTTAATTTATATTCTCACAACTATTTATAATTTATCTTTAACACATGTTTACTAGACCGCTATCTAATACTGAATCGTTTCGCCAGCTCCCCGTATTTATATATTTCTTCTCGGAATTCTCTAGGAGGTTTCTCGACCATTCGATGAAATCCAATGAATTTCCATTTGGGCCAGCCGCCGCCCTCGAGTCTACTGACCAACATTTAGCTTCCACGAAATATCCAATGAATTCCGATTCCACGAAATATTGGATGAAGTCCCCGCAGAATATTATATTATTATATGAGTTATATATTGTGAGTCCAATTCGTTGAAGAAATAGTTGCTCACTACGTTCATAATTTGTTACTTTTAAAATTCTGAATTAATTACGGCGCATTATTTTGACTGCTCATTGGGGTTTTTGTCTCCTTTGCAGATAATTATTTGCAAATTCAGACGGAACAATTTTCGAAAAATTGCCCGGATTCCTAACTGAGGTTCAGAGAGAAAAATATTTCTTCGATATTGTCGGGTTGTGGAGACGTTTCAACTCCCAAGTCTATAGTCGTTGTCAATCAGTGTATGTTTTTGTTAAGCGCTTAAGCATTATTTGTTGGATGTTCGCTAAGAAACACAATTTTTGTGTTTGTCAATTAATAAATTTAACAGTATCCAAGTCTGTAATCGTAACGTGTCCATAACACATAAGTATGCACAATATACAATACAGGTATTTGTACACAGGGATCCTGCTTGATTACATTGTAGAGATTTCTCTCTCTTAAAATATTTGAAAGTAAAGGTTTCTGTAAGAGAACCAGTAATCCTGACAATTTTTCGACATTGCTTCTAATATACTTTGCTCCAATACCACTTTCTAATATTTATCGAATAGAAGTGAGAAATCCCTAATACTTTTTTAGAAATAAAAAAATGTACCAACAACAACAATTTCAATTTTTTTAATGTCCTACATTTGTACCAAATGTAAATTATATATATATATATATATATATATATATATATATATATATATATATTATTACAAACTGTAATAAACTACAATATATGAATTTTCAAATTTATGATTACCTCAGGGTCTTTTTTGCTTGGGTTCAAGTTACAGATATTAAATAAATAAATGAATTCTATACTTATCTTATAAGTCTCTCTTTCTTCTTCGTTACACTACCACTTTTGACAAGTTTGAAATTATATTTTTCACTTTATTTTTCTTTTTAAGATTTTTAAATGACTAATAAAAAAAATTTTCAAATTCTCAATCAAATTACAATTTATTTATAATGATTGTCCACAATACAATTCTGATATGTTTGGTCTACATTTAGTACATATAATCTACAATATAATTTTGATATAATATTGCCTTTACAACAAAATAAATTTCCTGGGTACTTAAATATTATTAAATTTCTAGCAACTTGTTACAAAAATATTTCAATACTCTAAACACAAATATTCATTATACTAAATTTGAAAGAAAACCTTTATTTCTATCACTGATTGATTTTAGATTTCAATAATCTGTTTATTAAATAATGTTTCAAAAACTCACAGTTGCCTGGCTTGAATTCCCTTTTCCTTACTTTTGGTTTTGGAATACCACTTCCTGATTTCTGTTTTTTTTATAGACTAAATTCTGCTGCTTAATTGATTTGTTTACTGCTGTACCAATATTTATATTCTTCCAACAAAAATTGATTTTTCTCCATCCAATGGATTTCAACTAATTCCTTTTATGGAATATTTATTTTTTTAATTTCAAATTGTTGATCCAAACAAACTTCAAAAAATTTTAACTTCCAACTTATTTCTTGTCAAAAACTGACATGGAACACTTATTTCAATGATATCACAGATCATTTATCTGGTTGTCATGGAAACGTAATTTTACAGGAACGCGATTTTTAACTGCTCTGGTCGACGATCGGGAAACAAAGAGGACCTTTCAATGTCAGATTTTCTATTTATGTAATATTTTATGCCACCTGCTATTTCCATTTCCGTTTTTATTTATTTTATTGCTTTCCAAATATATTCCTTCTAAATCATATGCAAAAATCTAAACAAATTTTAAATTGAATTTCAATACCGTTTACTTTCCTAAATTTTATCTAAATCACTTAATTCATGTTTTCAAAAATTTTGATTTGATACTTGTCACCTGCTGGTCACCAGTCATTTAACAGGTACTTTAAAAAAAATTGGTTTTTACTGAAATTAAGACTTAATATCTTTTGAACTATTGAATTTTCATAAACTATGCTCTAAGCTCTTTCTAACGGTATAAATCTCTTTACTGTTCCATCATTCCTTCAAATTTTTAACGGTCTTTACAATTCTGACATTTCAATTCTCTATTTATTTAACAAATTTATGTATTTAAAATTAATTTTGATCCAAATGTGTTATATTCAGTGTTCTCATGGCCTAATATGTGATCTATACTTGTTTTACAAACTCTAGTGTGATTTTCATAAGTGAATTTAACCTTTTTTGATGTTTGACTTAAATGTGACTCCCTGCCTGGATTTTTTTATGTAAGTATCCAAATTCTACAATCTGCATGATAGATTATCTAACTTTATATGCCACCTTTTATCCTTTCAACAATTTGCTTTTGAAACATTCTTTTTACATGATTTATATTTTTAGGTTAACTTTAACTTTGAATGATTTTTGCAATTCCTTTCTTTATTAGATATGTATGAATGATATTTACATTTCCCCAATCATTTACTTATTCAAATTACTAAACTTTTGTATTATCTCTTGTCTGTTTAAATCCATTACAATATATATATATATATATATATATACACATATATATATATATATATACATATATATATATATATATATATATATATATATATATATATATATATATGTGTTTTTTTTTTTTTTTTTTTTTTTTTTTTTTTTTTTTTTTTTTTTTTTATCCGAAGAGGGGGGAAATACATTGCGTACTTAACTAGCACGTGCTAGCCGTCGTGCGGGACTCCCGATGCAATGACTTCAAAGCAAGAGTAAATCGTTGCATTGAAACCAGTATACCGTATACCCGCTAAAACCCTAACCTCTTTCTCCTAAAACCATGGTCCCCCTGCGGCACTCTTTGTCAATACTACTTCGCAAGGGTGGTTCATTGCAGATGTTAACTGCTCTTACATTGAAAGCCTCTAAAGCCTACTCCTCGAAGGTATTGCGGAGCTCTTTAAGGATAGTCTCCGCGTAATCTGATACCAAGTTCCAGGCTTGGGGGCCCTTCAGCATGGCTTCTACTATTTGTTCTGGAACGATATTAGTCTCCAGAATCCTCTCCACTTCAGCACGTTGATCCTGAAACCGGGGGCAGGAGAAGAACACGTGTTCTGCGTCCTCTATAACGTCCGTACAGTGTGGGCAGTTTGGGGAGTTTGCCCTCCTGAACCTGTGCAGGTATGCTCGAAAGCATCCATGTCCAGTCAGGAGTTGAGTGATGTAGAACCCAACCTCCCCATATATGTGTGTGTGTGTGTGCGTGCGTGTGGGTGCGTGTGCGTGTGTGTGTGTGTGTGTTAGGTAGTTTCCGGGAATTCATCCGCGTAGTTGATAACTGATCCCTGCCGGGATCGATGGTAAAATGACGACATTTCGGCAGAGTCGCAGAGTCACATCTGCCCTCTTCAGGTCGGTTCGCATAATTCTCGTAGCCTTCTGCCTCCGCTTCTGGTATTCGAGTAACTAGACGCGAAAGCAGAAGGCTACGAGAATTATGCGAACCGACCTGAAGAGGGCAGATGTGACTCTGCCGAAACGTCTTCGTTTTACCATCGATTCCGGCAGGGATCAGTTATCAACTACGCGGAAGAATTCTCGGAAACCATCTAATATATATATATATATATATATATATATATATATATAAAACTCTTATAAATCAATGGTCTATGGGCTTTAATAACCAAGTTATGTCATTATATATGTTAAGTAAATTATTGTCAATGTGACAACATCGTTTATCGGACGGTGCACTCACTTTTACTTTTTTTCTCTTACTAGACCTTGACCGCGAAAATTACACTGCAGAGTTTTGTATTGAATAATTGTTTTGTCAACGATTTCTTTGATTTGGGAAAATGAAACATTTTGAGAATAAACGTTTTCAAAACATTACTTAAAAATAATGTTAATGTTTGGAGATAACCTTTAAAATTTGCCTAATTCTTTTATGCATTAAGTTAAAGAACACAAGAATAAAAAGCATTTTACTTATGATTTAGAAATAACATATCACAAAATATTTCAAAAGATCTCTCGAGTAGCTATTTTAAATTGCATATTTCCAAACTAATTAATTTATATTATTATTTGTGTTGGGTGACGTTGAAAATTAAAAAAACTGCGGTTAAACTTTATTAACATGTGGCGCTACGTTGCCATATTTTCTCGGTAAATGTATGTCGAGTTTTCATTTAATTTGAAAACTGAAAAAAAATAAAATTGGGATTAGTGAAGGCATAGAAACTGTTTAGAAATTATATATCAAGCTTTACAAGCATTTTGCAAGCAAAATTATGTGTACGTGACTATAAAAATAGGGACAAAAATTGAGACTTTTCCATTTTTTTGACAAAACTATAGCTTTTTTGCAAAATGCCATAAGACTTTTTGATTTGATTTTACCAAAACTGTATTCCTCAAGATATTTGCACTCAAACCATTTACACTCTCACAAATCGATAAAAAATGATTACTCCACTTTTTATTATAAATATTTTATATTATATTTTAATGTGTGTATATATATATATATATATATATATATATATATATATATATAATAATAAACATAAAAATTCAAAATAAATTGCCATCATATCAAGTTGGAATACTTGTATAATAAAAAGTGGAGTAATTATGTATGGCCTCATTTTTTATCGATTCTTTCTTACGTGCCATTTAGTTAGCAGAAAACCCACACATGTTGAGCAATTGCGGTTAAGTTGGTAAATCTTTGATGTAAATAAAGTAGTAACTAATGTCAGGGAGAGTTAAATTACCTGCGAATATACCTGAGAAATGTAGGAATGTAATCAACACATTGCGCATTTAAAAAAGAAATTGAAATTGTTTGGAATAAATGTCCAGGGATTCTCGTTACCAGTAAAGATCTGGTGGGGATTTGACTTAAGAACATATTAGGAATTTTGAAATCATTATGCAGAACGTCCTTGATTATTATACCAGCTTGGTAGGATTTTCTGTCCTTATTCCTTTTTTATAAAACAGAAGTATTTGAAATTTGTAATTATTGATCATCCTTTACGAAAGTAGAGAAAGAAATGTCTACATTATCTTCAAGCATTCTTTCTGTGTACAAATAAGTGTAATGTATATTGTGTAAACTTATCTGCTGTAAAGAAGTTTCAACTCCATCTCTGAGTCCTTGTGAGTGACGATTTGTACTGGTTTTGCCCTATTTCTTGAATTTTCATTATCAAATTTATTTAAAAAACCGAACCCTATATCTTCCGCCTCACTCTTCCAGATATCAATATCTGGACCAATTTTGTACCTCATATATAGATTACGAGAAACAATAGCCTATCTAACGTAAATTACAGTTGTAATCTGTGTATTCTGAATTCGATAAAATTTGTTACGAGTTTTGTTGCTACAAGAAAGACCAGGGTGAATTTACCGTCAACTATCCTATGTGGAAAAAACAACCCCCGCCATTATAAAAACACACAAAAATCTGGAATAAACAACAAAATCGTTTATAATACTAAAGCATTAACATTACAATAAAAGTCTTACAGTCCACATATGTGAGTGATCATTTTCCGATTTTTGCGTTTTTTCGAAATGGCAGGGATTTTTTTTCTCTAAAGGGTAATTTGTAAAATTGTATCTGGCTATTTTGAACCAAGACATTGTGCCGCTATTGGTGAAAAACTTACACCTGCCGGTATTCTGTTGCTAAATTTTCGTTATTAAGAGATCATTGTTTCTCGGATACAAATTATCAAATTATGGGACTGTTCAGTTGTAGACTTCTAATAGGCCTCTCTAGCTTAATAGACCAGTTACAAAGCAGATAAGGAAATTAGTAATATAGATATTTCTAATGCTCTTAGATTTGTTATCTTTTCCTTAAAGAATTATTAATAATATATAATTTCCTCTAAAAAAATGTAAAATATACTTACTCCGTAAAACTTAGTATTGCAAACACGATCTGTTCGGTGATAAATGGCATGAAGTTTACTCTTCGTGTTTACTTTCTGGCCCATGCATCACTTTTTTGATGAATCACCATATTGATTGCAGATGAGAAGAATTTCTTGAAGACATAGGGGAGCGAGGAAAGTTTCTAGCTTGATATATCAAACGTAAAATATTTTACTATAATCACCTTATATTTCAGTGCATTTGTCATCATTGCAATTTGATATTTTATTATTCGTAAAAATACTGTGATCTTTAATTTCCAAATATCTAAAATCCATTTACTGTCTCCCATTCAGAAAATTGTAATTTATTAAGGACAGTTTCTCAAAAAATAATAATCAAAATGTCCGGAGCAGAGTTATTGACTTTACCCTTCTTTCGAGTCGAATTTAAATCTTTAGATGCATCATAGTTGTATGTAATTCAGTTGTCTAATTTTTTTGTGTCGCCCAGTTTTTGGCGAGAAATGTTCATAGTCTAGATCGAACTCGGGGTCTCAATCTGCCTAATTTGAATGAATGAATGAATTTGAAACTCATTTAATAATATTCTAGTGAGGCCCCGAGTTCGGACTAGACTATATTTTTTTTGGAGTTTTTCTTTTTGTCTCTTGATAATGGCCCCAAAGCAGGAGCCGACTCGTCCAGTAAAATCCAGAAACATATTTGTCGGAGCGAACTTAAAATGCTTACTAATTTAGCGGGGGGGGGGTGAATACTATCCTCATTCTCGATATAACGGAGGGGGGACACCATAAGAGTATCTAAATCCCAAACAAGTATCGATACTGATATGAAATCAGAAATACCCATATGAGTTTCCAAGTATCGCAAAATAGTATAGATACGAAAAACACCCGGTACAGGAGCAATTTCGGGGGGAGGAACTGTAAAAATAAGTCGTATGTGTATGTAAAATCGATGGTCTTGGGTGTGTAGTTCATTGGCTGCTTTCACCCACCAAGTGAAATAACATGATGCTCTCTTTATTGCCCTCGCTTTCTAGTATTGTCACGATATTTGTGCATTTCAGGCTATCTCCAGAAGTACAGAGTGCGGCAAAAGTAAGTAAACGCTATGAAGAACTACGCGTGCGCGATCTTCGTCTTCCAGCATCTTTAGGCTAGACGCAAATTGAGACGCGTATAGCGCGTGTTACATGACACAGCACAGCGCGGACTTTTGTAACCTATAGTATTGGATGGAACAGCGCAAATTGGCAACAAAGTGCTGCGAGGCACGACTCGTGTCTATTGGCTGTCGCGTCGCGCTGTAGTTGAGACACAGTTTCTCGTGTCGCGCGTGTAAATAGATTGTCAACTGTTGTGAAAAATGGTAAGATCAGACGTTAATAGAGGTGGTAAGATATCAAAAAGGGTGCTACAATACAAAATATACTAATTATATAAAGACAAAATTGAAATACAAAATTTATTCGTTCGTGAATCATACATTTTCTGACATAATTGGCTATGAACCTCGTCTCAATATGCGGATCACCACGCGACGTGTGTGGCACGTGCTGGTCGCGCCACTCGTGTCATGTTACCTCACACGCCCTATACGCGTCTCAATTTGCGTCTTGCCTTAGTGGGAGCAGATGGGGCGCGACAAAAGTTTAGTATACAAGTAACATTGGTCTAGTTCACTTCGCTATGGCAAACCAGCCACGTGTTACACATACGACAGTCGAACGTGTATGCCTGGTAGCAGGATACCTACCTACTTACAGTGGTGGATACGCTACGATTTTGTAGACTTTGGGGCGCAGCATCTTTTTAGACCATTCCTACGAGACATGTAGTGTACAAACTACACAACGAAATCTGCACGTCGGACATCTCTTGAATTAGAGATATCGGCCGTAGTTTACGTCAAATGTTGAAAAAAAAATGAATATGTGTTGTTATCCTCCACGTTTCTTGCAAGCGTTAACTGAAGATGACCCGGATCGTAGACTTGAATTTTGTGAGTGATACATTAGATGCGCCGAAGACGATGCAAATTTGTATCAATTCGTTCTCTGGACTGATGAAGCGCAATTCAAATTGAACGGGCGACTTAACCGTCACAATTATGTATACTGGGCTTCTAAAAACCCTCATAAAACCATTAAAGAAGAGTTAAATGTTCCCGGTATAACAGTGTGGGGTGGAATTTATGCTGGTGGTCTCGCAGGTCCGTATTTCTTTGATGGAACGGTGAATGCGGAAAATTATTTGGAACTTCTCATAGATTTAAAGGGAGAACTTGAAAATAATCAGCAATTAGCAAATATTCAATATTTTCAGCAAGATGGCGCCCCGCCACACTACGGACTACAATTCGTGATTTTCTCAATGACGAGTTTGGCGATTAGATAGGAAGTAGAAGGAAAATCGAATGGTCCGCGCGGATTTTACCTTGTGGGCAGTCCTGAGCGATAAAGTGTTCGCCACCTCACTACAAAATATCGATCATTGAAAAAGGGAATTGAAGAGGAATTCGAAGTTCTCCGGGCCAACGCAGATTTTTCTCGAAAAACCTGCCTTTCCGATTTCCGTGCTCAAGCGATGCCAAAAATGCATTGATAAAGGTGGTATGCACCTTTAGCACAAGATGTAACTCATAAACTTTATTTTTTATATTTGTTTTGAAAATGAAATAGATTTTTGCAACCTATCAATGTTTATTATTACATATTTATATGTAAATCGGTCAACTGACTTTTGCCGCACTCTGTATATGCTCTAAGCTTAATTTTCACTGACACACTCATCGATCACCAAAATTCTATGGTACTTCTAGCAGAGACACAAACTTAAAATTCAGATAGTGTTTAACCTATAACGGAAGGAAAAATACCTGAATGTCAGTACCGGTTTTCAGAAAATCGGAAAATTAAGTGCATAGGCCCGTGAACGTCAAACAAATGTCACGTAAATTTTCTTCACAAATCTTTTATAAATGTTAAGATAAAGGAACGAGAAAAAGCACCTTACGAAAAACTTTTGACTCTGAAAGTATGCAATATGCCCAATATCTGAGCTGAACTATTTATATATAATGAACTTAACATAAACATTAGACAACTCAGTGACTCTGACTTTGTTGAAATGCTAAATAAAATAAGGTGTGACTAGACCAAAATAAATATATAGTCTTAATACGAATTCCAGAGAAAGCAAATGTTCTTCCAAACTTTCAAACTAAAGTAGCACCTTTCATCCAAAATGGAAAATTCAAACAACAGCTGTGATATTATATAAAAGAATTTAGTGTAGAGAACCAATGTTGAAGATTCTGTTCACAGTCAACCACCGAAATCTCTGCATCAGATATTGTCGTCAAAGCCAAATAATAGATAGATGCACTTTATTTATACACTGAAGTCATTGGTAATTGGTAAGACTTCCATTTTCTCATACTGGTATGGATAGTTTTAAAGAGATACGTCTTTCAAATGGGAGAAACTGATTTCATTAGCTTCCCTATCATTATCGTTGAACAAATGTTAAGTTATAAATTTCATAAAACAGTCTTCAAGAGAATTACTTCGAAAAAGATCCTTAGTGGATAAATTAGGTGTTCATATCAGATGTGCGAATTTGACAGGAGACTGGACTCTAATCACATCTATTATTTTATTAACTATTATTGAACAACAAATAACTGTCATACTGATTGTCTAGGTTGTAGTGCAATTTGAATGAGCTCTTTTTATTAAAACCATCCTACAAATCTGAACCAGATTATCTACACTTATAAATACATTTTATTTGATTTATGATTATGGAACAAAAGTTACATTTAAAAAATCAAGAACTTTGTGTTGATTAATGATTACGAAACTTTTATCCCAGGCAATTTTCCAGTTAATGGAAACTGAATGAACGCGTTGGATATTTGATGAGTCACGAAAAGTCGTTAGAAAACCGAGTGAGTGAATCTGACCTCTGTTTACATCACACGGTAAAGAATTCAGACATCAGAGAGATCCATTTTTTATTACAGCCTTAGCATAAGATGAAACATTTACGGGTAGAGAGTTAGCTGCCACCCTTATCAGTAAAAATAATACCAAGCCATAATAGTACTAATTTTGATAGTTTCCTGTTTGCCCATTATATACAAATTACTGTGAGTTTTAATTATGCTCTTCATTATAGACACAGTATAAACTGTGGTCAACGTCTAAGGCTTTACAATCACATTCGATCAATTTACACTATTTTAAAATATATAGGTTTGAACATTTTCTTGGCACGTTCGGCTCTTATTTAAAAACTCATTTGCAGATCTTTCATAAAATTATAGTCCATATTTCCAAGGCTTATGTTAGTATTTGTGAGTTTCCTGCGTAATAGTTTAACTAAATACTAGTCTAGGTATTTAATTAAACACTAGCCGTTACCCGTGATTAAATAAAATAAAATTACATAGATATATTGAAATTGGAACTCGTCTTCTAATGTTTGCAATTAGTTTACAGTGTAACACTTCCAGTTTCTGTCATCGTAGGAGGTAAAATTAATATCAGTTTTTAAGTATACCATTCGGTTTTAAACAAAGTGGTAATTTAATTTTCAGTTATTCAGTTAATGAAATAGTTTGTTGACAGTTAACACTTCAGCTAAAAACAACACAAGTTCTGTGGATCAGTAACCCGATTATATTTTTTGTATACAGAGTGTAACATATTAATGTATAATTATTATGAAGCCGCTGCAAACATACACCCTATATACTAATATCCCGTATCGAGTGAGAATGAAGGGAATGGTAGGGTGCACCATAAAGGCGGTGAATGTAGTTGAGTATATGAGCGGCAGACATAGGAGCGTGATTCCGGACTTCTTAGTCAAGGTTTGAGGATCGGAAGGTGTTTGGCATAACCGAACTACTACAATAGGTTAGGGGTCGGAAAAGTCTCTAGATGGTGCCGGGTACCCTTTTAAGCTTAGTGGAAATGGGTGATTTTAGTGAGTAACGTATTTAAAAAAACACACTTTTTCCTTCGATCAGTACTTATAATATACTCATTTTAAACATTTTCTCATTTCCTACAACTTTTCCATTGCCTACATTACGATCACTATATTATTCTTTATCAGATAATCAAAAATCGAAAAAGTAAATCAGATGCATGAAAGCGTTTCTTTTTTAAATAATTTGTTTAACGAATTTGCTGTTAAAATTATGTCAATTACGGCCTGTAAAATTTTAGTAATTGCATAAACGGTTTGCTGTAATATGTATGTATGTATTAAAATAGATGAGCAATAGAATGAATATGATTACCTCAAATTTCATTTGTTTCGACACCGACACTACACACTACACTTTTTAAGAAACAGAGACCAGGTAAAATACCTCATGCGTTTCTTCTTTTATAGAATACCATTAATATATAGGAAATAAACTAATATAATATCCAATTAATATGGAAAACCCGCAAAAAATTGCTTTTCTAATAAAAACTCCAATTCTCTCTACGATATATTGCATTACAGACTTGACATATGTCAGAAGTATGAAAGAACGCCCATAATTTCATACGCCTTTCATTAAATTTTATGCCGCATTAACAATTCATCGGATATGAGCTTCAACTTGCAAATTAATAATTCAATAAATTTTATTTGGCACTTATAAAAAATTAAATTAAGAATTAAAGTACACATTAGGATTAATACATGAGTCATAACAAAATAGTGACAATTATTTTAATTCTCCTAAAATTTATAACCATTACTAATGATAAAATAGACACAGAGGCAGGAGAAAACAAGTGGCGGGAAGTATAATTCGTAAGATGCTTTCGCTTCCATCGTTGAGTCTCAATGCTGTCCGCTCTTTTTTTACTATTAACTCGATTAATAAATCTTTGTTTTCAAATTCAGATCGGAAGTATTTAATTCAATATTTTTTATATCCATTCTAGACAAGACGAATGATTATGTTCATGTTGAACTAGAACAATTAAGTCTATATTATTTTTAAATGCATTATTTCAAAATTTTCTTTAATTAACCTTAAATATTTCCAATTTCTAAGGAAATTTTTGTTGTTGCTTGTTGTATTAAAAAAGGTAAAAATATCTATCAATTTTCAGGTTCAGCCGAATTACGAATTCATCAAAATGTTCTTTTAACTTTAAACTTAGTGAATATCTAATAATTTTGAACATTGTGTTTAGGAGTGAATACTGGAAGATTTTAAAATAAATTTTATTTCCCCAGTAAATTATTTTAATATATGTATATAATGACGAATGTTGGAATTAAAAACACAAAAGAAGTAACAAGCGACCGAATACTTAGTCGGAGGAGACATGCTTTGATACGCTTGAGACTCCATCAGATTAAGTTGATTTACAGGAATACCATAAACAAAAATAATGACGAAAGGAGAAAAGAGTTCATGATGAAACTTAACGGAACTCATTTTATATACATATTAGCTGGCCAGCCTCGAATTAACCATGTAGAGAAATTTAACTTGCGTTAAATGTTGTTACCATTCAATGCTGTAATTACTGAACAGTTTTTAATGAGGCAGATACAAAAAATAAATGAAATAACCAAAATTATAAACAGTAACCAAAAATGTAACCACTCAATTTCATTAATAATTTATTTTCAAAAGAATAGGTGTCAAATTAATAATAATAAAAAGTTACAAACACCCTATGCGAACAATATTAACTATTTTCTGGTATATTTTGACATTTAATTTGGAGAGTGTAGAAAATATATGTGACATTTATATGACGTTTAAGGTTTTTTCATTATTTTACCATTTTCTGAAAAAAAGTTATTTTTCTCGTAATGGAAAAAGGAATGGATCACTTTTGAATTTAGCTTAAACAGGTTAAATACAATTTAAAATATTCACATTAATTTTTGATAAAGAGTGTGTAAAGAAGAACGTTGCCTTATTCTCTCTTATTTATTGGTGGGTTTAAAAAGGGAAACACAAATAACACACGTTATTGAGATATTTGACAATACTGCATCTAATGATTACACAAGTATATATTTAAAAAAAAAGATGGGTCCATATATTTCCAGCTATGAAACTATATGAGCTAGAATAGCTTCCATAACAATAACAATATCCACTATAATTGTACCATATTGTATACAATGTTATGATCCAATAATGTCACACCCGAATGAAAACCATTTTTTCTACGACGGACTTTAATCTATTATCACTTTTTACAAAGAATACTCTCTCAATTAATATGGGCCACTTTAATGCTACTATGGGTCACTTCAATGTTACGTAAGACAGGATGAAACAAAAAAACATTGAGAAAAAGAGTTGTCAAACAAAGAGCAATGGAAAGGCCCATTGGGATATCTGGATTCTAAAATTAAAGTGAAAGATGTTATAGAAATCACTACCATCTAAAACAGAACCACTCTGGGTATATAGCAAGAAATAAAGATTAAAGATGGAATAGCATAACTCTAAGACTAGAAACCATACATCTGAAAGGTAAAAATGGGACATCCGCTAACACGTTGGACAAGTGACCTAAAACTATAAGTGAGACTAAACTGGATAACACAAGCACCGAATAGAATTAGATGGAATGAAAAGAGGGAAGGCTTTATACAACAGTCAATAGAGATTTTTACGTCACATAATATTCAATAACAAACCACTTACGCCATCACGTAAACAATAGTTTATGAACCATTTTTAATAGGAAACTCGCAGATATAAATTATTTGAGCATTAAAACCCTCAAAAATATGGATTTTTTCATTTTTGCTTATAGTGTTATATATGTTCATAATGCCATCAATAGAAAAAATGTTCAGAATGAGAGTTTATACATTTTGCTCGCAGCATCTTTCATAAAGAAAAGCTGGAAAACCTGTATAAAATGACTGTTTTTTTTTAAATCGTAACTTGGTTGGAATTACAGCTGGAACCTTAATCTTCCTCCTAAAGATAGTTTATAACGTTGAGATTAATAACGTTGAAGATCGATATTGTCAGTACATCATGCAGATTTTCAATTCAATTAATTTTTAGAAATAATTTGCAGAACGTATTGTATTAACCACCGTATTTCGTTAGGGATATGCAAAATATATTTTGAAAGCTCATAATATGGATTTTAGTTATCGTGCGGTAGAATGTATTAATAGTTTTGTGAATTTTCGCTTGAACAACAGACCCTTAATTCTCCTCAGATGTCTTGACAGTGGCGGACCCTGCCAGTGGAAAAAAGTAATTTAAATAATAATAGTAAACAGTATGCCCAGATAATAGTTATGTAAATAAAAATCTAATCAACTGCTAAAAAACATATAATAATACAATTTACCATAGTTTTTCTCTCGTGCCCACAACGCAAGCAAATCCTAGATTCTCTTATGTGCTTTGACAGCTATTGTCGGTGAACCGCTGACTGACTGTCCCATATACCTACTTTTAAGGCAATATTTACTATTATTTTAAACCTATTTCCCGGAATTATTACAAAAATCCAAGATAGACAAATTGTAGTGGAATTTATGAACATTCAAACATCTTTAGTATTTACCGATTGGACTAGCCTAGTTAATACGGTGGACTATGCAAAATATCTCTATAAATTATTTAAATTCTAATTCTTCATAAACTACTTATTCAATATATTCATCGTAAGGGCATAACCATCATAAACCAAAACGATGATTGATATTCTTGTGTTAGGTACCAGTTATAAGTTTTTAAAAAAAAAACTTTTTACCAATTTTTCGGCGAAAAGGTTCATTAAAAAGAACAACTTTTCCATTGACGGCATTACGATTCCTTCATTATTTTTCATTATACAGGGTGTAAATGAATAACTGCGAAAGATTTTAATATGTACTTCCTCGAGTCATTTTATGGCGAAAAGTTCCTATGAACATATGTCAGCAAGCGCTTCGTTACCGATGTACAAGATACAGAAAAAACGCAAAAAAATAAAAAAGATTGCAAATTCATAGGAGATTCATTTACAATTTTTGACAATTGCCAGGGCCGTACTGAAGAAAAGTTGTAGGGGCAGAAAGAACTCGTGACCCCAGAAAAAGTACTACCCTGTAGATTTTCATGACCGCTTCTGTGATCTTATTATGAAGACTGCATAGAGGCATTAATGTTCCAAAATTGAACAAAACATCTCGAAAAATTTAAAATCTTTTGCCCTTATTCATTTATGAGCAAAAGACAAAATACATTCGATTTTTTCCGGTTTTTATTATCTATATAATTAATCCTACGAATTTGCTGTAAAAATCTTATCAATATTCTCTAGAAACTGTTACTGACGTGATGGTGTAAGCGAATTGCTTTTTAAATTTTATATCCGAAAATGAGTTAAATTTTGCTCTGTAGACTGGTGTTTTAAGATTGAGATACTTTTTAGCAATAAAATCTTAATAACATTCAAAAGTAAAAATTTACAAAAAAACATATAAGGGGTGGTTCAAGTATTACGTAGGCACTATAGGGGGGCGGGCGGCCTCTTTTTATTTGCTTTGCTTATTTTCGATATTTTTGATGACATTTGAGCTTTGCTTACTTTTGCTGACAAGGGGGTGGGTGGAGGAGTAAATATTCTAATACTTGAACGCCCCCTAATTTGCAAAAATAAACATTATCTATCACAATCATGGATAATAATTAGGACAAGGTAACTCAAGCCTTTTAGGAGTTCCACAATTTTTGTAATATTATATACTATACTATAATAAATAAACTTATATTTTATCAATAAAGCAAGCCAACGTTAGACAATTTTATATGAAAAGTGTCCATCTGAAAGCATTTAAATAACAGTTCAACATGTGATTGGCGCTAGTGTTCAAAGAGGAAATGATATGAATTGGTAAATAAATTCAAAATAAATTAAAATAAAATGAATTCAAATAAGTGTTAGGGCCCTGTATAAAATCGTCCGTCTTATTGCATAACACTTCATATTTTCATAGGTCTACCTTCCGTAATTATAATCTCAAGTTCAACAATGACAGCTGATGTCAAAGTTACTACATGAAAATGACTACCCAAGCTTAATATCTTAACATACAATTTGCTCTGTTACTCTATTGTTATAGTTATTACAAATAAAAATAGTTGCATTTTTCTAGCATCACTTGTATATAGGTCTCTAATTTTCATTTGGTGAACTGGGCATTTAAATAAAGAAAGTAAATGATTGGAAAAAGCATAACAGTATATATTTTATTAATTCAATAATCAATTAATCAGATTCAAAATTTTAATTGTCAATATAATTCAATTTTAAAAATGGAGAGAACAGCCAGCAATTTGTATGTTGCGGAATGATCACTACAAACTTACTGACCTTTATATCAGCTGATATTGTTGAACTGATATTCTAATGTTGAGTTTCTTGATCAAAATTAGTTATTAACTTTTTCTGATAAAGTGTGGTATTTATAAAAATTTTAATTGAGTGTCTTTACCGAATCTGAAGAACTTGGGAAACCAATGAAACGTACAAAATTATAAGTAACTGTTAATGTTAATTACATATCAAAATAATGTATTAATTTTTTTTCCAAATAAATTAATTGATTGCTAAGAGAAACTTATATAATATTTTATGGTTTAAGTATTTTGAATGAATTACAAAAATGAATTTTAATAATGAACACTTTGCAATTGTTGATATCATCAACATATTGTTTTCCAGTTATTGTGCTTTCTAATCTTAATTATTACCCACGTTGTTAGAGTTTTCATAATTTTAATGAATGAACAGTGGAATTGATTTATTACTTAGATCAGTATCGTAGAGGTTTACAACATAGTAGTTACACATTTATTTATGGTTATTGTACATTTATCATATTTAGTCATAGCCTCAACTTACAACAATTCCTTTCTTAAATAATTGAAATTTTTAACGCTCACATTGTGGTTCGCTCTGATGAATGTTCACTAAATCAAAACTTAGTATCTATAGAATATTAAATCAAGCTGTAACAATACTGTTGTTGGTGAGTTCCGAAACTGGTTATACCGCCTTTAGGTTCAGATAAATTATTTAAGTATCTGAAATGTAAATTATTTTATGGGTATTTTTATGGGAAATTTTAACTTTCGATGAAAAGAATTCCGCGTAATTTAAGACCAAAAAAGAGTTGTATGTCGTCTTGTATGTTTCATAATTCATAACATAAAAATACTTGTTTAGTAACCAGGTGTTGAGTTATATGGAGTTTCATAAAAAATATTACATATAGAAATTTTTTGATTTATTATTTTCCCAACATATCGATTTCAAGATCAATCACTTAGTTTTTAAAAATATTTGCATTTGCATTGGCTTCGTTTCCCCTGGATTTTAGCGCTCTGATACAGTTTTAGGAGAAATTAATTACAGGGTAAAAGCAATTTTAGGTATATGCAGGAATGAACTATGGATCCTCATACATGGCAGAGGTTCAACTTTCGCGCAATTGTTTTCTGTTTCTCTAAGCAAGAAGTTTTTTTAATATATAGTTTTTAAGGGAAACAGTTAAGACAGTTATTAGTAGGTAAGGTAAGACATTCAATTTTCAAATTCCTTTTGTTCTGATAGTGAAGAACAATTTATTGATTGTGTAAGGAATACCTGCCAAGCGAAGTAGAGAAGATATATTTGACGGGAGATAATAACCGAATGTAGAAAAAAATGGAATGGCATACATATCAGGTGAACAAAGAACGAATTTTTGCCAAACTTATATGCATTTGATCGAAGTAATCGTGGATTGAAAAACAGTTCTGTTTAATAAAAATAACTCTTGGTATATAGTCGCAGAAGCCCATGTACATCAGTAAACCAAACAGAAACTAGAAACTTTTATGAGAATAACTTTGCTATTTTCCAGAAATTAACAATTAAATAATGTATGACGTAAGTAGTTGATATAGGCCGGTTCTAGACCAGAAGTGAGATAATAATGGCGACAATCTTGCGGCGCCATTTTGCGGCGAGCGGGTTAAATTAATCGGTGTTTTGCTGATTGCGGTTCGCAGATAAGTTGAGTGCCATCTTGTGGCGACCGCGGTAATTAATAAAAAAGCTACGGTCAGGTTTCGATCCCCGAACCCTCAATTGGGAAGTGTTGTTCCGAGCCTATGCGAGATATGGTTATTATGATATAGGTTTCTTCAGGTGAATGGGTATCTGAATGTTGTAGGTAGATTTTCGAGATGTTAACATTCAGCATGTTAGTTAGTATTACGCATATTGTAATTCGGCAAAATGAAATGGGGCATGTTGCCATTCGACATGTTGAAAGGGTTAACAACAAATCAAGTAGAGATTGAGGGCATAACTGTGTTAGAAACCACACAGTTATGCCGAATGTCAACAGGCCCAATTTCATTTTGACGAATTTCAATATGCGTAATACTAACAACTAACATGCTGAATGTTGACATCTCGAAAATCTACTTAAATATTCAGATACCCATTCTCCTGAAGAAACCTATATCATAATAAACATATATCGCACATGCTCGGAACGACACCTCCCAATTGACCATCTAATCACTGAGAGCATTATATTATTTGGAGGAACATTATCTTGCTAACAATATTTAAAGGCGGAACGCGACTGTTTCTGTGACTGCGAAACTAATATTGATCTCTACGTCATCGTATAACAAAGACACTTTGTAGTGGATTACAATTACGAAATGAGAAATGATATAGGAAATTGTTTATCAAATTCTGATGGAATGTTCTTTACAAGGCATCTTATCAAATATCCATTTGCAAAGTTTCGCCTGACGTCAAACCCATACCTAAACTCAATAACTTTAAGTTTGACGGAAATACATTTCCTAAACCTTAAAAACTGCAACTGATCAAAAGCAGCTTCCAAGAGCGTTGCCCATTTACAACAATCAATAGAACTTTTTAAGTGACACAAAAATTTAACAGCAAACCACTTACGCCATCACGTTTATAATAGTTTATGAGTCATAATTTTAACGGCAAACTCACAGAAGAGCATTAAAACCCCCAAAAATATGGATTTTTATTTTTTGCTAACATTGTGAAAAGTGATGACGCCATCATAATGCCATCAAAGTCGTAGAGAATAAGAAAATCTTCAAAATGCGCGGTTACAAATATCGATCGCAACATTTTTCATAGAAAAAAGCCGGAAAAGAGATTTTTTTTATTCATAACTTGGTTGTAAACTGGACTCAAGATCTATTCATTTTAGTACATCTTGCAGAATTGCACTTTAAACAATTTATAGAAATATTTTGCGGAATATATTTTGAAAGCACATAAAATGCAGTTTGTATATCTTGAATTTGCGTGCCAGTACCGTAAAATGTATTAATAATGCTCGTTTAAGCCAATCTTTAAGGTTAAACGAGGGACCCTTCTTTTGCTCTCATGTCTTAACAGTAGCCGATTTAGCCAGTGGAAAAAAGTATTTTAATTAATAACTGTAAACATTTGAATATTGTATTGGATTGTTGTGGCTGATACTTGCTGTAAATCCATGATGAAAAACACAAAAACGAAAATACACTTCGAGATTTGCACTACTTTACTTTGACACAACAACAACAACGTTGTATCAAAATGACGTGTAAATCTAGAAGTGTATTTTCGTATTTGAATATTAACCTAATAAGACGACACATATTGTCATTGTTACGCTGGCAGCCTGCCGCATATTGACTACTATGTTACAACCAATTTAACGACATTATAAAGATAATCGAAAACAGACAAATGAAGTGAAATATCTTTAATAGGTATATCCCGATCGGAGTAGCCTGGTTAATGTGGTACGCTTGCAAAATATAACTCTTAAGTTATTTAAATTACAATTCTTCAAAAAATTACCTATTCGATAGTAGCCATCTTGGAGCCCATCTCAACTTAACATCATAAACTATTGTTTTGACGAAGATTAATATTCCAGGGTTAGTTTCCAGAATATTAGCAATTCTTGAAAAAAAAAATTTTACCCGTTTTTCTGACGGTTCTCCCTGAAAAATTATTCAATCATGACATAAACACTCATTAAGAAATATATCTGATTGTCTACAACTTTTACATTGACGATATTACTATCCCTTCATTACTTTCCATTATACTAGCAAAAAAACAAAAGAAATCCCCCAGCAGAACAATTGAAAATATTACAATCCTGAAGGTGCTGAGAAAATGTATTATTTTAGTTGTTCTTTAAAAACGAAATTTTAGAACATTTGATTTGATAATAATTTATTGATATCCCTTAAGTAGCACCAACAATTTATCAGTCGTGATTTGTAAACTTATGAAACTTATGTTTTTAAAGTACTCTTTTAAATTCATTGCAGATGAGGTTATTAATAAAACTAGCTGTCGCCCAGTGGTCGAAATTCGACCAATTGTGTCAATATCTCTGGCAGGTTAAGTAACATGAGAATTTTATCGTGACATTCTATCGTAGGACTTTAGGGAGAACAGCAATTACACAGAACGGATCCAGATTCGGAACCTCTCTGTGATAGTTTCCTCGAAAATCCTAGATGTCGGTCTTACATCTCGCTTCTACAAATAAGTAACGAAATTCAAGTTTTTTTCAGATATAATTCATAGAACTTTATTTGTGTTCAAATTCGTATTTCTTAATTTAATATGACAACAATTCAACTGCTAATGGGCTACCCTACATATTTATTTTTTCTAACCCCCCCTGTATAGCTATAATTGCACTCAATTCTCTAACATTTATTAAAATCCTCATTATAATAATTCCATCTCATTATATATTTCCACCACCCTGTATATGCAACTGCTTATGAACCACGCATAATATTTTTTATTTTTCAACCACCGGGTAAACCATTTTGTATATGCCATTGCCTATGACCCACCATATTTACTCTTTTTGTTTATGAAATTTTTAATTATCTTCTGTAACTATAATTCTACTCCGACCTATATTTCAATCATTATATATATATGGAACTCTTCGTGTTCTACTCTATAAATCATTTCCTTTTCTAACATTTTTTACACCATCCTGTATATCTATAATTGCTCTTACCCTATATTTCATCATAACTATATATACAACTGCTTATGGGTTACGAAATGTTGCATTTCCATTTCCGCCACCCTGTATATGCATCTATGTATAACATTTTTTGCACCACCCTGCATAACTGTAATTTTACTGCACCTTCTATTCCAAGAACCCTGTAAATTCAACCGCTAATGGGCTTCCCTATATAATTATTTTATTAGTTATAATTGCATTCTACTCTATATTTTAAACACCCTATATATGCAACTGCTCATGTGCTACCCATGAAAAAAATGTTTTCTAACATATCTGGAATCGCCCTGTATAATTATAATATTCAACGATTACTTTACCCATTAAACAATAACAACGCTTGCATGCCATTTCCAGAAGTACATGCTCTAAGCATATATAACAGCATTGGTCTGTCTATATATAATTACTCAATGGTTTGAGTCTGGCGGCGGCGGCACATTCATTTGTTTGGCATTGACATTATTGACGTAAATAATTAATTTTTATTATATTTTATTTAATGAATGAACCAATATTATAAATTAAGATTAGCATTCTGCACTGAAGGTCGTCAGTAGCTACTAAACAAAACAAAAATGAAGAAAATCGGTTGAGAAACAGAGGAGAAAATGGTACCTAATCGTTTTGTCTTTGCCTATTTATATATAGATAACTTATTTTTTGTTATTGATAGATATCGTGCTGACTTCATAGAAATCTATGGTAACTTGGTTGTTATCATTAACATTCAAGGACTTGATGCATCGTTTATACTTCATCAATTCCAAAGAATGCAGATTATTTAAAAAATTTTTTCCATTACTAAGGTTTGCAAATTCGAATAAATTGAATTCATAATCGAGTTGTCTCTGTTTATAGTCTTAAAATGAGATCATATGTGATTATAAGGCCGTATCGCCGTAAAATAATTGAACTTTCAAATTGCAGCTTAAAGTCGATATATAACGGGTGTTCCCAAGTTGGTACCGTTAAACGGTTTTAAAACCGTATGATTTACCTCAGAAGAATTGTTATTTTATCAGATTTATCTGATAAATTACGTTATTTTAATTAATAATTACTGTCATTATTTAATTGTGATTTCGTGACGGTGTAAAACTATTGTGTTTCATTTTTGTACCAGATTGGATGATTAATCTTGCGGCTTCAGGAAAAAAAAGAGAGTAGTAACCTATTTTATTTTTTTTTACATAATTTCATTTTATATTAATGGTTTTGGTGCATTCCGTTTTTTAGCCACTCGAAATTGGCGTTTTACTAATATTCACTTGATAATCACCTGTTAGTGGAAATTTAAATCTTGCAAATGCTAGTGAAAATATGACTTAGGGCGCCTTGGATTTGGATAGATTATGCCGTGTAGAAACTAGAAACCTCTTACGGTAACTATTTGAACCCAGGTCTTGTTGTTAATGTTGTTGCTTCTGTGATAATACAAATACACTGAATGATTATTCTTCGTTTTACTTGGTAGGTAGATCTTAATGAAAAGTATGATACACAGAAATTTTATCTTAAGCATATTGACTAACAAATATATAAACTGAATCCCCACTATCATTCAAACTAGAGAACGTACCGCGGTTGTTACAAATATTAATCGAGAATTTATGCAAATTCTCAAATTGTACTAATGAACGACTTATAAAATTCGAACAAATATGAGTTCTGATTTTTGTTCGTAATGATATCACTAACCTGTAAATCAGTTGTTTCCATTTGAAGTTCCCTGGCTAGGATTTCAGTGTCAGTATCAAAAGCATTTTGAAAAATCTTAATTTAATTTACAATGAACTATTCTGTGTTAAAGATAATTTGTTTACTTAATATATTTTCAAAATATTCTGTTTATGAATGGATTGTTAAAATTTCCAGGTACCCAATGAAAACCCAACACTTAACAGTTTATTACTTTGACTGACACTTAATCAAAAGTTGGAAAAACTATTTTTGATATTGAGATATATGATGTGACAAGTAGGGAAGAAAGTATAAACAAAAAAAAAACAAACAAAACCAATAAAACTGATTTCACTTTACTCCGTGGCGAATTAAGGATGTTCGAAAGCGCTCTCGAGAAGATGACAAACAAGTTACCTTTGACATGGGAATTTAAAATTAGCACCAACCTGGCAAACTTAAAAACCCATTCATAAAAATGAAATGCTACCTATACGAATCAAAGAGGTTTATACGTAGAGTGAATTAGGTATGGGCGTTATTGTAAGTGGCAGTGTAATAACAAAAGAAAGAGAAAGACAATATCAGGGAGCGCTTGCTATGTCTTTTTTTTTTTTTTTTTTTTTTTTTTTTTTTTTTTTTTTTTTTTTTTATCCGAAGAGGGGGAAATACCGTACTACTAGCACGTGCTATACTCCCGATGCAATGAATGTCACCAGAGTCGTTATGACCTGCAGCCACTTGCAGCCTACTCCTCGAACGTAAAAATGATACCAAGTTCCAGGCTTGGGGGCCCTTCAGCATAAAATATTAGTGAATCCTCTCCACTTCAGCAATGTTCTGCGTCCTCTAATCCGTTCAGCCCTCCTGAATACTTCACAAACAAATATAATATGATATGTCCACCTGCCTTTAGGATACCTCTCCTGCCATTGCCCTAGACTTATGGCTAGTTTCCTGTCGGCTGGTCTTTTTCTAACTTTCTGCGATAAAGCCGTCCCTTTCTGCAGCCAGGATGTCGATTGGCAGGGTAGAGCAATAGTGTTGAAAATCCTGAGAGCCGCTGGACTGGGAGACTTTTCTCCCATTGCCCCGTACAACAAAACAGAAGTAGCAATGTCTTCTTATCTGTCTAGGGCCTCCGACGCAATAGATAATGCCCCCTGTAAGCTGCTTTCTTGCTGGCCGCGATTATGTGCTCTTTGAAGAGCTTGTGTCCAGGAGCACCCCCAAATAGCTGATGAAGGGCTGCGACTGTAAATAGATAAACAAGAAGTGTTTCGGTCTTTTGCTCTGCTAAACTCAAGCAGCAGAATTGCATAGAAAGAAGAAAACAATGTCATCGGCGAATTAGCCTGACGCCCTCAGGCAGACCGAGCAGGAGTAGACATTACGTTCCATAAGAGGGGGCCAAGAACAGAGCCCTGTACAAACTACTTGCCCATTTTCCAGATGCGGTCCTTTTGAGACCATTCTCCGCAAGTACTGAGGAACTTCCATCCTGGCAATAAAATGCGGTCCCAGCGGGCCGAGTTAAAGGCGTATGATTATACTTTTTTCCACCTAAATAGCCGTCTGTCACGGCATCGATGGTTGAGATTAAAGTAAAGGCTCCACGCTATTATCCTTTCAACTTACAGAGGGGACGATTGATTTAAGGTTAGTTCTTTAGGCAGGTCTCATACCATAGGCCTATTGGCTATGGCGCAAAATATGCCAACCGGGAGCCTAAACGCGCCCATGAATAGTCACTGTGGTATATCTTCGTCCCTCACCTGCCACGAAGGATTAGCTATATGAGATAAAAAATGGGAGGGCCTTAATTTTATGCAGATTTTATATTTTCCCCAAAAACACAACTCCTTCCAGTAGGATCTCTTGCTTGAGAGAATAGTTGTTGTCTTTTGATGTCGAGCCTTAGTTCTTCTGACCCTGTCGCGTCTCCGTGCTCGTTGACATATTCGTCGGTGTTGTGAAATGTAAACTGGTGGGCGGCTGTTGTTCTGCCGTCTCCTTGGCATGGATGCATCGCAGGACTTTGTCACTTCTGATTTTTTGCTCCATATGAATCAATAATTAACCGACTAATAGTATTTCCCACAAGTAAACTGACCCGCCATTGAAAGTTTAAAAACGTCTCCTGTGTTGAGGAGTTTGTGGATCGTCCTCTCGCGCTCGTTTCCCGGCATAATTGCCCAGGCGTAAAATTTCACGCTTAATCAAGAAGGAACAAACATACATACTTTACCGCAAGCCCATATCGCTGCTCTGTCCGTTGTGTCATACAGATAAAAGCACCCGCTATAGGTCTTGGCTGCTTCGCAATGTTGAGGTTGAGTTGCAGTGGGCTTGTGCTGCTCTCATATCAGACCTCTATCTTTCTCTTTGCAGAGTAAGCAAGCAAATCCATAAAACGAGTCTTGCCTCTGCACATTTCGATGTCCTCTCGCGAACACGTAACGCACAGCTTTCCAAGTGCGATACCTCTGGGAAACAACTGCCATTTGTTTGATCTATATATATTGCTATGTCTCTACCCTACCAATAGTAGCGTCACCACGGACACTGACCAATCAGGAACGACACGCTTATTCTCTCTCTCTTTCTATTGATATTACATGAATTTCGCTACTTCACGTGCTCTACAGTATTAACCTCTTTGATACGAATGCATTTACTAAAACCTGAGGGTGTA
This sequence comes from Octodonta nipae, assembly GCA_034190945.1. Taxonomy (NCBI): domain Eukaryota; kingdom Metazoa; phylum Arthropoda; class Insecta; order Coleoptera; family Chrysomelidae; genus Octodonta; species Octodonta nipae. Next base: position 41,510,676 of record CM067221.1, on the reverse strand, counting down.
ATCTGGCAATGGCGCGAGTCGTTATTCTCTTTCTAATTGCAGCCAAAACAAATATAATATGCGGAATACCGTCTAGGCCTGACGTAGTGTTGAATTTAAGGAGAATATTTTTTAAGTTGTTTGTGTACCAATATCTAATTTATGCTACACCATTTTCGGCCTGATTTTTTTATATTTAATAAATACTACCGTTAAATGTGTTAGTTACGGTATTATAAATGCAAAGATTTACCATTCTGTATTTTACTAATATTAATGAAATAGCAAGTTACCGTTTCGTATGTGGTTGTGGACACAAGTTACATTCAAATTCCGCGCGGTTGGCTAGATCATATTGCAAGCAAAAATAAACTCTCAAGGTCTGCATTGTTGTCACACTTCACAGTTCACAGTGTTGAATACGCATTGAGATCTAATAAAAATCTGTTTCTTATTTTAATTTACAAATAAACTAGACGGTCAATCAACTCCAAATTTTAATAGAAGATCGGTATTATACTATACATTCGTTTGAAATAGTTTTTAAAGTTTTCCTAACATTTACGTTTTGCTTTCGAACATCCTCATTAGAAAATATACCATATGACTTCGTCCCTTGTGTTTATTTAGGTTTAGTACCTTCTCGGACTAATTTTTCCATTTGCAGATCAGCACTTACTAGCATTTAACCATTTTTATCCTTGAGCATCATTTTTCTTGACGTTTTAGAAACACTCATATATTGGAATATGAAATGCATATCTCACAATCAGTTTAAAATTAGTAGTATGTGTAGTATAATCGAAAACCTTGTATGTGTTCCATATGAATTACAATTACCAGATAACTTAAATGGCAATTCATATATAAACATCCTACATACTAATAAAACCCTTAATCATTACACAAAACATGTGGTATATATAAGATGGTACTCCACCATATTTCAGCAGAACTGTACAAGATTTCCTTGAAATTTAATTTCCATACCGCTGGACTGGGATAAGTTACTACATGCTCCGCCAGCGCGTCGGTCAAACTACATTCATGTGGATTTTTCCTTTTGCGGCTTCCTGAAATAAGATTAAAATGAAGGTAATTTTGCTATCCATTTTGGGCTACAAATGATAACAAATATTCTTGATAATATTCGTAAATTATTCGATAAACTAGTACAAAAATACATGGTACCATTTTGACCTCTTGTAAAACTATTATATACTTGGCTGCTGAACAAAAATTTCAATTTCATTAATTTATTTAAACAGTTTGTTATTCTCTCGAAAACAGTTTAAAGCATACTTTTTATGATTGAATTCAGGAAAAAAGGGATAAAAATTAGGAATACATTAAATAAGGCGTAGGGTGAACTGAAAATTATGTTGGATTATGTAAATCTATTTAGAGCTGTTGAAATTATGGAAATCTTTTAATGTACTTAATTTACCGCCCTGTATTTTTTAGTATCTACACTTGGACTAAGGTAAATTAGGTTAATCATATTTTCTCTGTATCCATCCAATTACTTGCTTATTGTCATGGATTTTAAAAATTCGTTCCTCCTTTGTAATAGAAAATACATAGCCTCAAATAAACAATGATGTGTTGTTTAAGAAAACATAGAATGTATCTCACAAATTATTGCTTGTAGAAAAAGAAAACAAACCTCTGAGCTGACTGTTATTTTACAGTAAAATTAATCGGTTGTGTCACAAAGTGTCAAGTACCTTGAACGATGTTCTGTTTATTCTTAACTTGGTTATTCTTATTCTCCCTGTGCGTGCTTAAATGGCTTGTAAAGTTTCCATTTTTCTGCCATTGGCGCTATTGATTGTTTCTCTGATGTGTTTAAAATTATTTGCAACCTGAAATTAAGTGTCTTATACAATGACATATTCCTTGTGCATGCATTTCGTTTTAGGTCGATTTAGGTCGACTTCTTTTTTTTACTTTTGGACCTACTTGAATAGTTTATTTAAGCTTTTGGTATCTGTTGTAACTTTGGTCTTATCATTTGTTCATGCTTCGGAATTATGACTTCTTAATTTAGAATCAACTATATTTATTTCAAATTACGTACTCTGTTGTTTTGAGATGTTCCTCTAATAACTTACTTATTTTAATGCCCCTTCTAGTTAGTTGGACTAGGCATTTCTGAAACTGGATAAAGATTTCCGTTACGTTTTTACCCTTACTTGTGCATTCTGAGAATTCGTTTTTACTATAGGTTTTGTTTATTCGCAGAATTGTTTTTTAGTGGGGACGTTTTAAGGTCACATTGACTAATTTACTCTTAAATAATGAAATCTTAAAATTCATTAGCAATTTATGGCTAAATGAACAGCAAAATATCATATCTGGCATTGGATGCTTTTTGAGTTTTACAAGGGTAGTCACGCAACAGTTGCTATAAACAACATTTGCGATATTTATTCACGTACATGAGACAGCCGTAAATGCCAAAGGTAATTTTGATCTTTCCAATTGGAATCGATCAGGAAGACCAACAACCTTAGACAATGCATCCACATGCAACTTACTGCTTCATCTTCAGCGGCATAACACAGAAGCGTTCACTGGAGATGAAAAATGGATCCACTATGATAATACGAAACGCAGTGCCTCTCTCCGAATGAATAGCCACTAATTTCAAATAAGTCAGGTTTACACCCCAAAAATGCTCTTTTACGAGGGTGAATCAAATATGAACCGGACTTTTGTTTTAAAAATTTTATTGGTACGATCAATACAAATTTTAATACATATTATTTTTCTACATAGTCTCCTCTCTTATGTATACATTTTTCCCACCGAATCGGAAGTTTTTTAATACCTTTCTCAAAGAATGTAACTGGTCGTGTCGATAACCAATTGCGCACAAACGTTTCTACACCTTCGTTGTCCTCAAAGTGGTGGCCTCCCAGTTCTTCTTTAAGTGGCCCAAACATGTGGTAGTCACATGGCGACAAATCAGGACTGTAAGGCGGGTGTTCAAGGGTTTCCCAATGCATTTTGTTCAATTTTCCTTGAGTCAATGCTTTATGTGGCCGAGCGTTGTCATGCAACTGAATCACACTTCGGATAGACATATCCCGCCTCTTTTGCCGATAGGCAAGTTTCACTTGTTGGAGTAGTTCGCAGTAATACTCAGCATTAATTGTACGGCGTCCTTGCAGAAAATCCATCAGCAGTACGCCTTTCGAATCCCAAAAAACTGTTGCAAGAATTTTCCCTGCAGAAAGACGGGTCTTGGCTTTTCGCGGTGCTGCCTCTCCAGGTTTTCGCCACTCCATGCTTGCACGTTTGGACTCCGGGGTATAATGATGCACCCATGTCTCATCACAGGTGACAATATGTCTCAAAAACTCATCCCCCTTTGCTCGATATCTTGCTAACAGCCTTTCACATACGGCAAGACGGTTTGCTTTCTGATCTTCCCTTAGAAGGCGAGGAACCCATCTTGCACACACTTTTCTTTTCGGTAACCCAACTCATCTGAAATGGTTGATTGAGCACTCCCGTATGATATTCCAACGTGTTCAGCAATTGCCAATACTGTAAGATGGCGGTCACCTTCAATCAGCTCACGAATTGCGTAGATATTCTCTCGGCCATCTGAAAACTTTTTGTGCCAGTCGTACACTTGGGTCCTTGAAAGTGTTTCATTGCCGAACTGTGCAGATAGTCGACGCAAAATTTCAGACGGTCTAACGCCCTCCCGCGCCAAAAATTTGATAACAACACGTTGCGCAACAGACGTATGCACCTCTTGCTCTGACATGATGCTACTAACAGCGCATCGACTACGCCTCGCCAAACCGACGAACTCCCCTCTTCTTAACATCCCTACCTAACATATATCGAGACGTCACGCCACTCGAATTACCTACAGGGCGAGAAACAGAAAAGTCCGGTTCATATTTGATTCACCCTCGTATATGTTTGGTGAGCAGTTGGAAAGAATAAATCAAATTTAGATTGAAATCTGCCGAGTGATTGACCACATGGAAAGCGTTATTCTACAACCAGATAATACAAAATCTAATTCTTTACAGTGAGGGGTATTGCCTTCTAAACACCAACAATTTTGAAGACGCGAGATGTAAGACCGACATCTAGGATTTTCAAGAGAATCAGTACACAGAGTGTTCGAGAGGACATTCAATTGTGGGAAGCTCAACTGATGAAGGTTCCCGACCAGAAACAATATATATATATATATATATATATATATATATATATATATATATATATATATATATATACAATATATATTATATTATATATATATATATTGTCTTGCGTACAAAGGAATGACACCTCGAAGAGAGTAACCAACAATTTTGTCAAGAAAAAAGTGTATTATTTTTTCATAGTCAGCCTACGCGTTAGTTTTGTTGTAAGAGTGGAAACTGAATTTTAAATAACTTAATACGGTAAATAATTCATCCAGCAATACGTATCGAACTCATCAAGATGAGTAAAACATTAATGTTTCGTTTCATATAATACAAATTTACATTCATCTCAGAAGTCTAGAAAATACATTTTTTACATGATTATTTTGTCTGTACTTTGGGGTTTTCTCCCCTTAGTTTTATTGCTGCACGAAATAAGTATGTGAAATTTTTATATGGGAAATAGAATGTAAAATGTGGAATTTCCGGGCAATCTTACAAATTTTGCAAATAGTTATCTGTTGCAGGAAAAAACAGAATTAGGGTTTTCTATTCAAAATATTCAAAGACGTCCTCAACAATCTGAAGTTACTTACTTTTTACATAAGTTTGTTGATAGCTGATAACAGAGGTAAATAATAAATTTTCAAAGTTGATCCTCGTCAAAGTAGCAATATTGCAAAAATACAGCATAAAATTAAGTGATATATCAGATTCACCATATTGTTGGTGATTTCAAAATTTTAAACAATAAAATTTTGCTTTCATGCTTGGAAATTCTTAATTACAACTTGTTGTTTTTCAAACAACAAACGTTAGTAAAACCACCTAGTATTTTGCTTGTTGGTATGTGTAATTATGGGAACTAGTAATGAACGTTAACTACTGTCATGGGAAAATTAATTTGAACTCATATTTTAATAGCTTTTATATTTTTAATTTAAACGATTTTAATCTTAAAGTTCTATTTAATATGCAAAATGTCTGGAATATCTACCATTTTAATGCAAAATAATGTGAGAACTCGAACAGAAAAATTACCTTAATTAATTACTTGTAATAGGTTGCTTCATGATGATTGCTCAAATACTGTTTATTTTATTGAAACTCAGAAATACAATGGCAGGTATAATTATATACAGCAATACAGTTGTTTTTTTATTAATCGAAGGCTTTTGATTTGTTTCTATTTTTCTGTCCAAATGCCACAATATATGAATTAGGGTTTTTTTTAATCTCATCAAAACTATTTAAAAGATATAATTCAGATTCTTACAATCAACTTTCGTCTAGTATAGATTAATATTGGAGTTCTGTCAGGGCTCAGTTTTAGGGCTATTGTTTCTGTTTTTTATAATGATTTTTTAGAAAGTCCCCACCTAATTTCATTTGAGGGCAAATCTTGACTGATCTCCGAGATGAAATAACATAACATAAATTCCATTTACTATTGGCTTGTACTCAATGTAAATGATACTGTTTTATATAATTTTTAGCAAATTACAGAAACAGTTAAAGAGAGTCAAGAGCTGAATAATTTGGGTGTCTTAACATTACGTGGGATCTGCACAGAGGCGGACTAAGACCTAGTCAACCTAGGCACATGCCTAGGGCCCATAATTTTTGGGGCCCAAAAATTAGATTAGGTTAGGTTTTTGAGGCCCAAAAATTAGATTTTTAATTTTTATAATAATTAGACAGAACTGCACATTATATCCTTTAAAACCAAACTACTAAACGTAAAAGTATGTGTAATGAAATCGCAGACACTGCTTAGTGGTCGCTTTATTTGACTTCTTGTAACACAATTGCAAAATTGTCCTTTTTTCTCTTAATCTTTTTTATGTATAGCGCCATCATATGTACAGGTGCATGTCATTTTGTATACTATTGTTTGATTGCCACAAAAGATGAGAAATAAGAATCTTTACTATGAAACATATATCCTGGTGGAATTTTTTTTCTAGGGAATCCAATCTCTTGTACGAAAATATTCTTAAAAGTGTTCGTGATAGAAAAACTCTGATGGTAGTCATATTTTGCGTTAAAAAAGTCTAGTGTAACATTTTTCTGTAAGATTGTATAGTTAACAAAAGATTAAACTTTTGAGACTAAAAATCTCAATCTGATAACCAATACATATTCAAAGTGTTTTACTTTTAGAGTGGTAGATTAAATGAAATTAGAGTAAATGTTCCATCGAGAGATATATGCCTCCGCAAATGAGAAGGGGTGACGTGTTAATGCAAATCACTTTCATTTTACCAGTATTAGTTTAATACCTTGGGGAAGCAGATTAATACGACCCCTAGTTATTGTAGTCCTTTGAACTTCCTACCTGATTCCAGCTAAATGTGTTAATGTATCTTTCTTGGCTCGACATTGATTAATTAACAAAACTATGAAATATAACTAGTGTTAACAACAATATTTCAACAAAAAATTTAAAATTAATTATAATACAAGTTTATGAATTTTACATATTAAAAACAATTTAATATATTTAACAGGTTACAATTAAGTTCTGTACCAGAAAAATGAACACAAAATTAACATTTAGTAACTTAATAAGAATATAGTGGCCAGTAATCTTGCAACACTTGCAACAAATCCCCTAGTTACCAAAAGGGCGTTCCAAAGTCCTTGTGGCTCCAGTGGGACTCTCTAAGAGTGGAGAATGGAATGTTTGCCAAGATGGCAGAGAAAGCAAGTCCCAACTGGTAGTCCCAAAGAAAAAAGGTACCCGCCTTCCTGAAAAACGTACATAATGGGCATGAATAAAATCCTCCAAAGGTACTACTGGGTAATTTACTTCTAAGTCTGATGCCAGAGATGTGATAACTTCCCAACCTGTATGGGTCCAAAGACCAGGTCAAAAAGCAGAATGCAGCAGTACAATGTGTGTGTACATTTTAAAGAATTGCTATTGCTGTCGCCGGTCCATTCCCCTTGTCCGAGAGGGTTAACACATACATTCTGAGTGCAGTTCTAGAAGGTCAGTACGATGTTGGGCATCAAGAAAACAAGAACCACACTATTGCATCCACTATTAGATAAAATGGTGGAAAGATTCCACAGAACCTTGGAACAACAACTCTACAAGGTCGTCAGATATATAACGACAATACTGTTGACCTATCGCTCAGTCGTTCAGAACAGCACAGCACTCCGGCCAGCCAGAGTACTGTTCGGAAGGGAGCTGCGACTACCGTATAATTTATAATTTGGCGTTTGACTTGCAAGAAGTTAAGGATAATGTCGATCAACTCAGATAAAGCTTGCTGGCTACACACGAACTAGCTAGTACGCAGATGTAAGGTTTGGTTATACAACCTCCAAATATGATGATTCAGATTGGGACGAGCAGCATTACAACGTTTGAATTTACTCTATTAAAAAGGAACCTGTCTCGTAACAAAAACCTATTTCTCCCAATAAGCATGGGCTACACGAAAATACATTTCCTAAACGCACGATTGATAATAAAAATGAATACCGAAAATTCCATTTTGTTCGAGAATAGAAATTATATACGTTGGAAAGAAAAGATCATTATGGGAACGTTCGAGAATGAATGCGATAGTATTTAGAGGCCGACGTTTAGCAGCAGAGAGTTCAGTAGTGGTTCAGCTGATAATCGAACGACTCAACATATCGAAGTGTCTATATAGTCTTAAGAAAAGTAGTTAATGTAATTTAGTTGTGAATTTGTGAGAAAAAAGAACGACGATTTGTTTTTGGTTTAAATAAATTGTTTGAACCCCTAGGTTTCGCATCAATATTTTTCAATTAAATGAGGTAAACTAATAAGGCAAACTATATCTAGTTTTTTAGTAGTACTTCCAATTAGTAAAAAAAATGTATTCCACAAGTGAACAGGGAGATTAAAAAATAATTAAATTGTTACTAATTAATGCAGGATTTATTAGTTCATTGATATAGCAGTTGAGGTTGCATACGCTTTACCAGCGTATAGTTAGACACTTTTCTGGCCTACTACAAAAAGAACATACAAATATAATCGACACATAGAACTGGTATGCAAACATTAAAAGTAAACAAATTACCCGCTTCAGTTGTTTTAAATTAAAAACGTACAGGTCTTATTTGGAAAAATAAGACTGTTAGTAAATAAACATGACAGTGAATTAATATACTTATCCAATATCATGCAAACTTTGTTGTCTATTAGTAGGTATTTGCTTAAAAATAAAAATGTGCTTTAATATTTTAACAAATCCAACATACGTTCGCCATATCCCCATAAATTCTCATTATTCTTTTGTAGGGTAGACTAGTTAGAACGATTTATTCCAAGCCATTAAGGACTCAGTATTTGTTTATGTGTAATTTGATCTGTCAAGAGGTCAAAGAAATTCAATGGTAATATTTTGGTAAATTTAAAAATGTCTAATACTTTATTTTTTGTGACCTAGAAACTACTAACTTAAAAATAAGAATCATCTCTCTAATGGAATGTCGTACTGTATGAGAAACGATAAGTTAGGTTGGTGTAATAATATGATAAAGGTGATAAAGTTTAATCGAAGACTTTTATTCGAAGCGGCTTTGAAAGAGTTTTTATCAGGACGTCAGTTGTTGTTTTTGAGTTCAAAAGAAAAGAACATAAGAGTGGGGATTATTATTACACAGTTCTAACAGTTAAGAAGCAACGTATATCGCGGCGATGCAGGAAATTATAAACATCAAATAGACACCCGTCATCGGTGCCATACACATTTGTCAGCAAGTAGTGTTTGTTTTTTATACGTAAATATAAAAAAATATAGATGTAGTGTCTCATATATGAAAGGTAAGCATTACTATACATATTATTATTATTAGAACGTTTGAAAAAATGTCTAGTTGTATTCGGAAAACCAGTATTCGTTTCCGTCTAGAAGTAAGGAAATGACAAAAACATTATTTGTTCAGGTTGTCCCAAATATAACAAACATCAATACTTCAATTTATTCATATGATAGATTTTTTTTTCAAAATTAATTCGGATACTCGTGATATTTTGTGTCGAATAAGGCGAGTAACCCTGTATAAGCAGTAAACGTGCAGGGATCACACATTCGTAGCACTCTGCAAGCTTCGTAAAAGTAGGCCAACTTTTCTTAATAGCTTTAACATTGCGATGGGATTACCGTCTTACCACCTTTTTACTACGCCGTTCTAAATAAGTTCCTATATATGTGTTTGTTGGGGTTTTCTGTTTCGAATCTGTTCGGGTTTTCGGTTAATTGTACTCCAAGGTAGATGAGCTACTAACTTTTAGTATAATTTTTTCTTCTACAACAAGCTTGTATATGTCGGATTCGGTTTTCAGTTTTTTCCTGTTTACCGTTTTAGTAATTGGGTAATGCATGTAGTGGTAATTGTAGGTCGTTCTCACTTTTCTTTATAATAACTGCTTCAATAGCATAACTGGTATTTCCATTTAAGTTTTCATCTTACCTGCTAGTATAGTTTCTCACAAGACTAGCCACTTTTTAATACACTTTGCTTTCATTACATAAAGATTAGAAGTACATTGCGATTCGTTTATCTGTATCGTTCGTACGTATTCAGGAATATATTGCTTCCCCTTTCTAATTATTATTCTTATCGTGTTTCATTTTGTATCGGAATCTTTTCCAGAATTCTCTTTTTATCTAGATCTAGATAATTTACTTTTATAAATTGGTCGTAATATGGAATACTTTCAGAAAGACCACTTGTACCATTTATTCCTCAATAAATGGCTTGCCTATAATATCCCGATTTCCGGGCCAACTAAGTTCGCTGATCTTAATCTCGTTTTTTATTTAGAAATCATTTGGTGATATGTAACCCATTAATATTTACACTTAAAATGGTATAGAGTTATTATAATAATGTACAAAATCGCAGCTTAGTTGTAGTAGAAACCTTGGTCGCCAATTAGAACATTTATTATTACTATTGCTTGTAATGCATTTTACCGAGTACCAAAAATTATTAAGTTAGTACCAACTTGTTACTGTGCACCGTTATCGAATCATCCGGCTTAGAGTCCATAAACTACTGAATGGGGGCATATCTGAGATTTACCAGATCAAGTTAGAACTAAGTTGGAACAATTATCAGATGGATCAATGGTCAGATATGATAATAAGTGTAATTAATTTGTTCACAATAGTAGTGATTGTAGCGGAGAAAATTAACAAATTACCAACGTTACTTTTCCATTTCGTGTTTAATGCATTAACTGTTTCCTCTAAATACATTAAAGAATAAAACATAAATTTACTCCCCGTCGTACGTTTTTAATGAAAAATAATCTTATTTCAATTACTTAACCTCTTAAAGGCATGGACTATTGTCTTTTACATGTAATTGGAGAAGGCAAATGTGCAAGTCATAAGTGAATGAACTATCAGTTCCATAAAAATTCGTGAACTGAGAAAACCGTTCGATAACTATTCACAAACAGTAGGTACACATTTTGTTGGTACAATAAATACATTTAAAAAAATAAAACCCACTTCAATAAAAGTAACTTAACTAAAAAGCATGAAATAATTTTTTAATGCAATAATTAATTTTTCTGAAGTCGGTACCAAGTTGAACAGCGAAGTTGCGAAGTACAACTTATAAATGTACTTCCCAAATTATTATCAATTTAGCTTTGCACTGACATTAGAAAAAGTATTTAATTGTTGCAGTAAAAAATTATTTCATGCTTTTTCACTTTTTTGAAGGTTTTTTTTTATGTATTTATTTTACAATTTTTAGTGATCGAATTGGCTTATGTTAATGCAGTTTTCAAATTAGTCTGAAGCTGGTAGACAATATAACTCATTTCCTTGGACTTCCATCGTCTTCAAATCTAATTAACTTTTTCGATGTTGCCTAAAATAAGGTATCTTATTTTTAAGCAGTATTTATTATTTTGACCAACCGCGTTTACTGTTTAATAGAATAAAGTAACTTGTTTTCTAAATATGTTTATGTATTAAGAAAGTTTTGCATATGATTCCAACTTAGGTGGATCCACTACATTGTAGACGATTTGAGTATCATCATCTTTTAGGTCTCTTAATTATATTGACATTCATTTGATAGTCTGAATCTCATAATAAATCATTATACAGTTTTAAGTGATATAGCATAATAGGACACAGTTTTCAGTTCTAATAAACATTGTTTGATAACAATTTGAGTTATTATTAAAAATAAAGGTACTTCACTTTTAAACAAAATTTATATTCTTTGTCAAATCTACTATATAATTTGAAAAGTGACATGAATATATATTATACAATTTTTAGTGATGTGGCATAATTAGATGCCTTTCATAATTCTAATTAAATCTGTTTGATAAGAGTTTCAGATATTATCAAAAATAAATCTACTTATTTTACTTTTAAACAAAATTCATATTTGCTGACAAACCTCGTATACAGTTCAAAAAGTGACATGAAATGACTACAGTATACGTTTATGATCATGCAAATGTTTTTACAAAGAATAAGTTTTTCTCTAAATAATATGCATAAGAACGTTTTCCGATTGACTCCAACTTATGAAGTCACACTGTATATAAAGACCAACTGAGAACCTCCATCTTGAAGTTGATTAACTGACATTTATTTTGATTTAATTCCAATCTATTTTCAATTTATAACAATTTTTAGTGAATTGGATGTAGTATTCAATTCTAATAAACTTTGTTCGATTACAATTTCAGACAAAGAAAATAAAGGGAGGTTACAGAAAATCGATATATTTTTTGAAACCAATTATATAGTTGGAAAAGTTACATAAATACTTTACATTTTTTAGTGTAATGGCATAATTAGATGCAGTTCTTAATGCTAATTACTTGCATTTGATAATAATTGTAGATATTAACAAAATTCCTATTTGCTGACAATACAGTTAAAAAAGTGCATGTAATGATTAGCGTATACGTTTTAGACCATGCAAATTTGTTTATGAATAATAACTTTATCTCTTAATATTATCCATAAAAATATTTCGAGTGATTTTTGAGGGCATACTGGACATACAGATTAATTGAAAATCTTCACCTTGAAGTTGATTAATTGACATTTATTTTAATCAATCCAATTTTTTTCAATTCATTATACTCCAATTTCCGAACAGCAACATTTCCATATTTTTATAATACCAGCATCTCCATCAAAGCTTAATATATAAGAGAGTCGGTAAAAAAGTTTTTACCGATGATCTAAAAAAATTGTAGAAGCTATGTCCACCACCTCGGGATCTCCCGGAGCAGGATCAAGTACAAACGGTTGAAGTTCCGTGAGCTGTTTTCGAATCGAATTAATGTGCGCTTATCCATCAAAATTGTACCAACCTTTTATTTCATTTTAGTAAGTTTTTTTTAGTTAAATGCAACATTTTTTTAAGAAAAACTGTTATTCATCACAATTGAACTAAATCTGAAATATACGAGAGAATGAAATTTCGAAGAGAATATCAAATGTGAAATGTCGTTTTCAGTCGTTTGCTACGAACACGATTTCTCTCCAAATAATGAAGTATTCCCAAAAATATTTCCATTGCTCCTTAAATATTTTAGCACGATTTCCCAAATCCAGAAAAAGTTCTCTTCTTAAGTTATAAATTAATCCTAACTGATATTGAAGTAATGGTTCCCTTCGAATTTATCATGTAACTACACTTCTCAGTACAACAGTTCAGTGTAAAAAGCTTACCACAAATCTCCCAACTCAGTATTTCCTAACAAATTCAAAACCATATTATCTCCTACAATCCAATTTGCTTTTCTTCTTTCACCACTGAATGAACAAGAAACGATTTCACGAATGTGTAATTTGGAGAGGCTTATACGATTCCAGACAGGGATCAAAAAGATCGATCCAGTTCATTTCTTAGTTCGACCCTCCAGCTCGACCTGCAGTGTTCCCGTAACCCAGATTGCATTCCATTTCATAAAATCCTTTTCGTACACAATGTCGTGATATCCGCATTATATTTTCAAAGGGTTAGTCAGAAGCCCATATGAAAGAAAATTATTATCGATTTTAGTATAAATTTAAGTTGTTATATGATATTTGAAGTTAAGAAACTTTTCCAGGTTGATTGCTTTAAAATAATTTTAGTATGGCTTCTAAATTTTTATCAAATAACCATTCTAAAGTTCATAACTCAAATAAACTATAATATCATTAATGCATTAAATTTTGATTATTAACGAGGTTAAAAATTGTCCCACTATTTTTACGAAACCCGGATCATCATTAAAATCGACTAGATTTTAAGGGTTTTTTCCTTTTTAGGGTTCCGTATATACAATATAAGGATACCCTTATAATATCACTCCGGATTTCTGCCTCTGTCACATCACAGCAATTGTCTCCTAAACTACTGGACGGAAGAGATTGAAATTTGGTATCAATGTAGTTTGGTGACCCGATTAGGAGTACATATCGTAAATGAAGAAATTTTGAATTCAGGGGTACTTTGGGGGGAAAAACTAAATAAATCGACCGTAAAATTTTGAAAAAAATGAAATATAGATCGTTGTGCGAATTTACAGAAAAAATTAATATGAATTTTGGGGGCAAATATAGAATTAAATAAAAATTAAAACTAAAAATATTTTCAAACGCATCATGTAATATATTAAATGAAAGGTCTCATTCTGAGGTACCAAATGAATTAACGAAAATTACCAAAATTACCCATTCCCCCCCCTTATCTCCAAAACTGTAAAACGAAAGTTTTGAAAAAAAATAAGGAGGGTCTGACCTGAAGTTTACTGGAAAAATAAGGAGAAACTCTACTTTTAATTTTGGGGGGCAAATTACAGAATTAAATGAAAAAAAATTAAAATTGTTTCTAACCCATCATGTTATATATCAAATGACGAAAACAAATATATTTTTTCCATATTTTAAAAATTAATTAATTAAAAGATATTAACAAGAATATTAAAAAAAATTACCCACCCCTCCCCTCCCTAATCTCCGAAACCGTAGGCTGTAAAATTTTGAAAAAAAATACGGGTATAGCACCTCACCTGAACTTTACTGGAAAATAAGGAGAAACTCCTAATATTCATTTTGGGGGGCAAATTATAGAATTAAATGGAAAATAAAAAATTATCATTGTTTCTAACGGATCAAGTAATATATCAAATCAAAGGGCTCATTATGACGAATACTAATATATTTTCTAAATAAATATTTTAAAATATATTTAAAAAAATATTACAAAAAAACCCATTCCCCCCTTTATTCCCCAAACTATAAGACCTAAGTTTTTTTTGTTTACAGGAAAAATAATACCACACTAAATAGTTCTGAAATAAATGTTTTACACTACCGTGTTTTGCCATGTTATAGCTTCGTCGGGTGTACGATGTGTACAATACATTGTACACCTGACGAAGCTATAACATAGCGAAACACGTGTAGTTTCAAACATTTTATATGTGAAACTATTTAGTTTGTTATTTAGTGTGAATTAATTTCGCGTTAAAGTTGTTAAAGTTGGTATATATGCTCTTCTCCTGAAATGACTAAAACTGAATTTAATCACCATAAATGTTTTGGGGAATAGGTATTCATTGGATTAGAATTGATAATTGACTTCTTTTTGTTAAATGAATACAAACTTTATTCGTCATTTTGCCAATATTGAATTTATGAGGCTGGGGAACTGAAAAGTGTTCCCTATCTGATTAATCGCAGGTGAGATCTAAAAAAATATTAAAAGGTTCCCAATGACAAATTAAGTAATTCAGAATTACACATTGCGAACCTTTTAATTTTTAATTGTCTTGTTCAGTTTTATGACTAGTGACAAGGTGGGTCGTCTTTTTAGACCCAGAAACTTCGGACTATTTGAAATATACAGACTTCCCAGGAATTTGTGGTGTTATTTCCAACAAAAACAGAAAAATAAAAACCCGAGATGCCACAACTATGTCTAAGTGCTTCTTGGGAAATAACACCACAGTTTAAAGAAAATTGCTGTATATTCCAAACGTTTCGGGGTCTAGATCAGAGCCCGTTGTCAATGGTTAAGAAACTACGGATTAAAAAGGGCACAATTCTAAGATGTAAATTAAAATATTTGACAATGTGTATTATTTTGATTTTTGACGTCAAAACGTTTAAACTGTGAAATAATTATTATTCTGGTCAAACTTGAACTTGTTATTTCCCAAGAAGGACTTAGACATTGAAAAATATGCCACAAGTATCATTCAGAAAACAGCCACAACTATCTTTCAGAATACTCAGGATTTTATTAAGGGGTGTATAAGGATTATTTTAGAGGTTTGGCAATACTTAAAAATTTACTATATTGTCCTGTTTGTAAGCTCGAAAATGACTGTTTTTGATAAGTTTAGAGAAAAGTTACTAAAGACATTTGTTGTTCAGTATGAGCCAAAGACTTAATCAAAAGAAACAATTTTCGCAACTTGTTCAACAAAAATTGTTTTAATTAATTGTGTTTATCAAAAAATTTAATGGGCATATTTTACTTAACGGTCGTGACGTTTTCGAATAGCTTCAGTTCGAACAAGAAAATAAGTTTTTTATTTTTCTGTTCTAATATTCGTTATATTCAAGAAAAATTAATCAAGCGTTATTATACCTAACCTTAAGTAGAAGTAAAAAATATTCCTCGTTTTAAATTAAATTTATTACAGTAGCTTCGTTTTAATTGAAGTTCTCTGAACTATTTTTAATGGTATTGCAAAACGCAGATGTTTTATATAGATTTGCTCAACTCGTTTGACTTTTCGTGATTACAGTTGCAATTTAATTAAACACTCATTTAATTCGAGGTCGTGTTCTTCATTTACTACTTCGGTAGCACACTGGTAAGGGGCTCAAGCGATTAACATGTTTATCTTTCTCCTATCTTGATGCAGTGTCAAAAATCCATAAAGAGATCTATATCGACATTGAAAATAAACTTTCTCCTGTTTTTCATTCGGCCCGTTTAAATTCACTTCTATTAGTATTTGGCTTGTCATGCGTACTCATAACGAAATCTTGACGCAGTAAAAGTTTGTCTTGTCGAAAATCAGAGCAACGAATCTTGCAACTGTGCCGGTATCATGGTAGTTTAGTCACGTTTGTTGGTGTTGAGTATGGTGTTGTGCACCTCCACCATAGAAATATTTTAATTGGTTCCACTTGCTGGTCGCGATATTTTTGTTTTATTGTCGACATCCTCTTTCCCAGTGACTGAGTCAGCATATGTAATACTAATGCAGACTGCATTAGCGTAGACAGGGAATTAAAACAGTGTACAAAAAATCAGAAACTTCATGTCGAATTTGATGTGGCAATTAGTATGTAACCTGAGGGTTAAACAATATTTAACTTCAAAGGAGTTGACGAAAACGACGATAAAAAAAAATTATTAGAATAATCGTTGTAATGCAGAGGTTGTTGACATAGTTGTCTGTAGTAGACAATATATTAAATATTAAAGAAACTGTATAAAAACGTATCTTCTCTAATGCATTTTGTTAACTTAAATCATTGGATGGGTTTTGATTTTGAAAGTATCATTTATTATACACTTGATTTTGTTCACTATCATCAACGTCAATTTACTGGAGGACATATGGACACAAGGAATTCAGAGTCTTTGTTTTATGAGCGTAACTGATATGTTTACTGAAACTGTTTTTTCAGTTGTGTAACAATAAAATAGATTTTGACTATAAACGGGTATTCACTATTAATTTTTCTTTTTTGACCAAATATTGCTTAATAATTTATGTGGGCTCAAATAAAGTAAGTTTAGTCTTAAACAGATTGGAGTGAATAGTCGATCAATATTAACTCAATCTGTAATTACGATCGATA
This sequence comes from Octodonta nipae, assembly GCA_034190945.1. Classification (NCBI taxonomy): domain Eukaryota; kingdom Metazoa; phylum Arthropoda; class Insecta; order Coleoptera; family Chrysomelidae; genus Octodonta; species Octodonta nipae. Next base: position 41,493,662 of record CM067221.1, on the reverse strand, counting down.
AATTATTATTAAAAGAAAGTCTACTGGTGATTGAGGCTCGTCTTTGATTACTCTTCATAGTATTCTACTTACTCTTACTATTCTCCAAGGTAAGTTTTGAAGGCAAGCCAAATAAAAAAATCTGTATTTTAATTGCCTAAAACCTAGAAGAATCCCTATTAGCTTCTTTCCCGTTTTCCTTTATTTTTTTTTAATTCGTATTGCTTACTAGTGTATTAAGATGTCGTAGAATAATCAGTTGTTGCATCTAAATTGTCTTTATAATATTTAACTTTTATTATACCGACGTATAAACCGGGATGATATTTACACAGATCATACAGAGAGAATAAATGGGAGAACTCAATGGTAAAAATTGTGCTCAAAATCAACGATTATCGCTTTCGACGGTGGGCAGCATAACTCTTTGTGGCGTATAGGTGTCTGTATGTACTCTTCCCAAAAGTAAAAAAGGAATCTACATCTTATTCATATTTATGCTTCAAAATAGTACCACTAGATGCCTGTACTATTAAAATAAAGCTACTAATTGAAACTCATTTTTCATACAAAATAAATGCACATATACAATACATATAGACATGTACATTTTAAGAAATAGAATATATGACACTATATAACAATAAATAGTTAATATGTGTATGTTTATATCAAATTTGCATCAGTTTTATTGTCAAACGTTAATGTCAAATTGTGATTACGATATTTGTCATTGCGAATCCTTTTCATTTTTTAATTTCTTGTTCATTTTGTATTAATACCATTGAAAACGGAGTGTGATTTAGACCTGGAAACGTTTAGACTTTTGAAATATACAGGCTTTCAGGTTTATGTGGTGTTATTCCCAAAGAACTCAAAAAATAAAAACATTTATCTTCTCAAATACATTTTGTTAACTTAAATCATTGGATGGATTTGATTTTGGAAATATTAAATATTATACACTTGATTTTATTCACTATCATAAACGTCAATTTACTGGAGGACATATGGACACAAAGGATTCAGAGTCTTTGTATTATGAGCAAACCTGATTTGTTTACTGAAACTGTTTATTCAGTTGTGTAACAATAAAATAGATTATATTCTCGTTCGCGATTATATATGCTGTCTCTATAAATTTTCTTTTATACCAATGCTCCTCCTTGTGAATTACCCTGGTCTGGTCCCAGTTGATGTGGTGTTCGGTCCACGCGTGGTTAGCTAGCCCAGACTTCGTTAGCTCCGCCCTTTGAGTAGCTGTGCGGTGTTCCTTAACCCTGGTGTCCAGCGGTCGCTTTGTCTCTCCAATGTAAAGATTGCCACATTCACAAGGTATACTGTATATACAGCTATTTGGTATTGCTGGAGCGTCCGGCCTCGTTCTTGTAATCATGCTCCTTAGAGTGTTGCTGCTTTTGAAGATCATTCTGATTCCATATCTGTGTGCAATTCGTATAAGTTTCTGCGACAAGCCTTTAGTATACGGTAATAATAGAGTTTTTTGTAAAATAATGCCTAAAAACAATCATTAAATTAAGCTAAAAATGTCATAATTCGTTACCTTTTAGACATTCAATTAAAACAACTATTAACTATTAATCCAACATGTCTGAGTAGTAATTATCTATTCCGTTTATTGAAATGACTTAACTGATTTGATATGCGTCATTTTTTACACTCCAGGAAAATTTTAAGGGAATTATATAGCAACTAATGGCCAGTACTTTTATAGAAAAAAAAACAGTAAATGAATGTCCGACGTCATGCACCTAGATCGAGGAGATTTGGAGGAGAGACGAGTTCAGAAAGCTACAATTTATTTATATGGGTTAAAGTGTATTTATATTTACCTAAATTGTCATATGGTGATGCATCAGTACAGTTACGGCATTCTACAATATAGTGGCGTTTATATTAGTGTTGCGACATAAAACGAGCTATATCACCACACATATAATATAAGGTCGAGAGATTTAATTCATAAAATAAAGCTAAATATTCATTGTTTACGTCCATACTATTAATTTCAATCATATAATAATAGACAGACAGATAGAATCGTAAGATGGATTGCCTAGAATGTCTCAAAATTGTTATAGATCTTCATCCTTATTGTGACGGGAATTCATCCGATATTTCGTAGAATCGGGATTCATCCGATATTTCGTGGAAACCAAAGTGTTGCCGGTGCTTGTTACAAAAATGTCATTCATTTCACTCATTATTTACAGTCTTATGGACATTGTACCTAATAATTTCGTTTTTAATTAAAGTAATTATGCTGTTTTAACAATATTAATGTTGTTTTTTATTTTCAGGTAATACTTGGATTCTTGGAACTAATCGTCTGGTTAAATTTTTTAAGAGTTGGTATGTATGAATAAAGCATACCTGCATACAGGGATTTAGTTGGTATAGATTTTTCTAAAATTATTTACCTCATGAAAAAAATATTCGTATAACTAACAATAAATATGTATTGTTCTAATATAATCTTAAATAAATGCGCTTGTTCACACGTTTCGCATTCCAGAAACAAAAAGCGGAAGCAGTAACGGTCTTTGTCTCTTCTTGGCTAAACACTATTTAGAGGCCGTACTTTTGTAAATTGATCCAAAATAGCCTGAAACAGACACTAGATCCGTTTGTTTCCTGTGAACAACAAAAATGACAGCTTTTGTGTGTCCCGTTCATTCGATTAAATAATGTGCACCTGTTCTTTAGATATACGTTTCATCCTTACAACCTCCGACATTTTCAATCTTCTTTCTTTTCATTTTGTGAAATATATCTGGGACAGAGACTGATTTTTGTCTTTTTGAAGGAGTATCACTTTCTAGAATTCATTTACCTCTCTAAAACATGGGATCAATATCAGTCATAATATAAATTTACTTTTTTTGAAAATGTTTTATGATATCAGCACATTGTGAAGTTTTCATTGAGGAATCAGTGAATATTCCTGCCTTTATTTTGAATATTCATCAAAATTGCAGCTTACAATAAAATCCTCATGTATTATAATTTCACCCTTTGACTTGACTATACAATGTATGGTATCACACTCCCTCTAAGCCACGCCAAGAGTACCTTTAAGGGAAAATTCACTAAACCTCAGATATCCTAGATATCAAAAGGGTTTAGCTCTGTGGGAGCCCTTGTCAGGTTTTCAGGCCCGTGGTTGGAGTCGTGGCTGTAGTTTCCCATGAATTTCGTGACCGTCCGGGCTGTCCCTAACAGGACGGCTTTATGCATTTGTTTGTAAAGATGTTCGTCCAGACCTAGGTATTTTAAATTGTTTAATAGATGTTTTGGGACTAGTCCTGTCGTTGACATAACAATTGGTATAGTTCGTGTGTTGTTCATGTCACACTGAGCGTTTATTTGAAATTCCAAATCTCGATATTTGGTTATTTTCTCAGCCTGCTTGACATTTATATTATTGTTATTAGGAATTGCTATGTCAATTAAAGTTGTTTTCCGAGCGACTTTATCTACAAAAATTATATCTGGTCTATTGTGAGCAACAGTCCGATCAGTCAGTATCGTGCGGTCCCAGTACAGCGTGTAGTTGTTATTTTTTTAAAACAGATTCTGGTTTGTATTTATAGTATGGTAATCTTACCGACTGTGATAGTTCAAGTTTCAGTGCTAGTTCCTGATGCAGTATTTTAGCCACAGCATCGTGTCGTTCTTTGTATTCAGTTGCAGCGAACGCTTGACAACCTCCTGTGATATGCTGGATAGACTCAGATGTTTGGCAACCGTACCTGCATCTGTCGTTGTTAATAGAAGGGTCTTTAACGATGTACTTTAGATAGTTCTTAGTTGGGATTACTTGATCTTGGATTCCCAATATAAAGCCTTCCGTTTCAGGAAACATATGACCAGAGATCAACCAGTAGTTCGACGCTGCACTGTCGACATAATCTTGGTTGACGTCATTTATATGTCTTCCATGAAGGGGCTTCTCTTTCCATTTCAGCAGTTTCTGATCAGTGGTCTGGTGGTGTAATTGGACGTGTTGTTTTGTCAGTCGCAGTGGTGTTGAGTCATCAACCTCGCACATGGCTCTGTGTAGATCAGAAAATTCTGCGAGTTTCTGGAAATGACTACGCAAAATAGAAATTTGTTGATCTAATAGTTTGCTTAGATCTGCCAATCCTCTTCCTCCTTCATACCGTGGCAAAGTTGTACGTTCGACAGAGCTCTTTGGATGGTGATCTTGGCTTTTGTTAGTAAAACTCGAACTTTTCGTTGTAATTTTTCAATGTCAGTCTTGCACCAATTAACTATACCGAAAGAGTAACTGAGCACTGAAGATGCATACGTGTTAATAGCATGAAACAGATTTTTACTGTTTAGTTTGGTTTTCAACAGTCGTCGTACTCTTCTATAAAACTCTGCTGTTAGGTCTTTTTTCATAGTCAAGTGATCAATACGTTGAGCCTGCTTTATTCCAAGGTATTTATAAGTATGACCTTCCCCCAGAGAATCAATTGAGGTGCCATCACCCATTTCGAAGTACCCCCTGCTGTATTTTGCCTTTAACTATATTAATAATTCGGCATTTGTCTAGGCCAAATTTCATATGGATGTCACTAGAGAACCCTTCTACTATTGCTACCAGCTGCCATCAACTTTAAGTCGTCCATGTATAACAAATGGTTTATCTTTAATGCTTGTATGTTGTTATGTTTGAGACTGACGCCAAAATTAGTCGAGTTCAGTTTGTTTGAGAGAGAGTTCATGGCCAGGCAGAACCACAGCGGACTAAGAGAGTCTCCCTGGAATATACCACTTCTGATTCGAATGGGGTCAGTTTGTATCGAACAGTTGGCTTCATTCAGTGAGATTTTGGTTTGCCAGGTGGACATGGCGTATTCTAAAAAGTTAATAATACAATTATTCACTTTATAGAGTTTCAGTGTTTTAATGAGCCAATCATGTGGAACAGAATTAAATGCCTTTTTGTAGTCCACATATGCCATGTAGAGATTTCGACGTTTGGCGTGGGCTTGATTGCAGACAACGGAATCAATTATCAGTTGTTCTTTGCAGCCCATCGAATTTTTCGCGCATCCCTTTTGTTAAGTAATTATGTTGTTCAGCTCACAAAGTTTGAAAATGCGGTGATTAATGCACGATGTTATGAGTTTGTATAAGGTTGGAAGGCTAGTGATTGGTCGGTACTTTGCTGGGTCCTGTGTACATAGGTTATCCTTTGGTAAGAGGTATGTAGCACCGTGCGTAAGGAAACTAGGCATCTTGTGTGGGTGGGTAATTACGTCATTTATAAGGGCTGTTAGTGTTTCGTTGGTTGCGTAGAGTTTCTTGATCCAGTAATTTTGTACACCATCTGGTCCTGGTGCTTTCCAGTTATGGAGGTGCTTCATTATGTTGGATGTGTCTTCCGTTGTAAATGGTAGGTGTTGCATGCCATCACAGTTCTGAAATGCAGCCTCCTCCTCATTAATCCAGCTGGCTTTGGAGTTATAGGAGATTGTTGTGGAAAGCTGTGTTTTCCAGAATTCCTCGATGTCTGTTTTACTGGGATAACTAGGAGTTTCATTATTATTGATGTTGTTGAGTTTTCTATAGAATCCTTTTTCTAATTTTCGGATTAGTGCGTTGTCTAATTTCCGTTGGTTACTTGTTTTGTACCTTCTTAATCGACTTGTGTAGACGGAAAGTTTTTGTCGTAAACTGTCCAGACACTGCTGAGATTTGATGTTTTCTCCATCCCACTGGGAGTGCATTCGGTTATTGTCCATGATAGTCTTGACAAGTCTTTCTATTCTGTTGTTCCTGACCCCTCGTTGGTACTCGGTTAGTCTTCCAATGTCTTTCCGAAGAGAATTAATTTTCTCTTCTAGCCTTTTTTGCCAAGGTGGTATTCGAGGTGTTTGTCTAAATTGGGGAGGGTCTTGCTTTGGTCTTATTGCGACCCCAATTGTTCTGCAGATGGAAATTGCAGCACAGTAGATGATTTTGTGTAGCGACTCTAACGTATTAGCACCTAAAACATAGTTTGGCAAGATAAATTTGTTCATAGCGTGCAAGACGATACCCAGTTTCTTAGAAGATCTTAGTTTGGGAAGAGTTGATCTATTCAATGGATCTGTTCCACTATACTCTATAAGAGCTCTTTCCATTTCTGCTTAGATTTTCTCAAGCAGGTCATCGTTGGCTAGCTGTTCTTGATGAAGTTCTTGAGTCTCGTCCGCTCTTTGCGCCAAAGGTGTTTCAGGCTCTGGATCTGTTGTATTTCGACCAAATAATTCGCGCTCAACTGCGCTTTTTATTGTATCCAGTTGATAAGGCGAAATAAGGCCATTTCTCAAGATGACACGATATTGATCTGCGACTCTCTGTTCGGTAACTTGAAGCTCTGGGTACTCACGACAGAATTCTTGATGGAGTATTTGGTGATATCCAGTCTTATCCTGGCCAAGGTTCGTAATTCTGTAAAACGTGCGCATTATAAATTCATTCATGGCGCTAGTCCATTTCATGCGCTGTCTTTTCAGTCCCGCTTGAGTGAGCGCTGGCTGTTGATCCTGGGCAACACTTTCTGTGGGTGGAGTTCTCGTTGTCGTTTGACTCCGTTTGGTGATGGTCACGATGATTCTGTGACGGTATTGGTGAGTGTTGTTGTGGTTCTTGGGGTTCTTGGGGCTGTAGCTCTTTGGACGACAGGGGCCCGCCTCCTCAGCACCCTGCCACCGACGTCCCGCATGCTGTCATGTCCAGCGCCGGCTCCAGACATGCTCTGGCGATCCCCAGGCAGCGGCTCTTTTCCGAGGCTTCATAATTTTATTATTATTCTAATCGTGTGCAACTTAATCTATAAAAAATATGAAATTACAGTTGCGCTTATGCATTGGCGTATATTTTATGCAAGGACTTTATTATTCTATTAGTACATGTTGTGTTGCATATTTCTTGTAACTAACCCAAAATAATTTTAATATGCGTTTAAATGTGGACAGGACTTTGAAAGCGTTTAAAAATAAGATAGCTATCGTACACCGAATTGAAAGGATCAGTGGTAGGTCACTACACCATCTGTATCAAGTAACGCAACTAATTTAATTCTGGTTAGAAGCCAGAATTCTTTGGACCATAACACTATAATGTTATTTTTCCCGAAATGATATTGCGTCCATAAGAATAATTCGGGAACTAATTAATATGTGTCATCCGACAATTCTTGCTTATGAGGATCTGTCAAAACACCATTGCTTAAGTAAAACCATCAAACTAATTATATCTTCTTGGGAGTTATTCACTTCAATCATAGAAAAATGTACTGTTTCAAGTCAGGACGTGACAGCTTTCAGGTTGTTATAGAAACAGACTGAAATAGAACTTGAGACTCTAATCAGTGACTAAATCACTAGTCGTTTTTTTTTGTCGTAATCAAAATAAATTTTAATGCAAAATATTAAAATAATCTTACTATTACCGGATGTTTTAATTTATATAGCACTTAGTATATTTGGTGTCCTTTACTTTGTATTCAAAAATCTTTGTTGAAAAAGTGCTTAATGTGCCACCACCACCTGTATAATTGATGTTGATTGTGCCATGATATTTGTTGTAACATATTGTTGATTAGCACAACGACAGCATTACATCCCCAACCAATGGAATGGTAGAACGGATGAATAGTATCGTCACTTGTTTCTAATGGCATATTGTTCGTCTGTGCACGAGTCCACGGGTCAGACCCCGGCCAGTATTATTGTGGGACGAGAGTTACGACTACCATGCGATCTGAAGTTTGGATATCTCCAGGAGAAGATTCCGGAGGTGAATACTATGTCAGCCAGCTACGTCAAAGAATGAACGACATGCACCAGCGAGTTCGGTTAAATATCGAGATTGCCAGTGACCGGATGAAGGAAGCTTATGACATCAGAGCCGAAGGCGGGGAATTCCAAGTTGATGATCTTGTTTGGTTGTATAACCCGCAGCGCCCTCGTGGATATTCGCCAAAGCTACAAAGATTTTGGGAGGGGCCTTACCAAATTATAAAGAAGATGAACGATGTTGTCTACAGAATAAGGAAGCTACATCGAGGAAAACGAAAGGTGATCTTCAACAGGTTAGCCATTTCTGCCGGAAATCATGCCGGGGAAGTTGAGCAAGCCCAAGTCCGCAGCATCCAACCACCTGATGAAAAGATGACCTTCGAACAGTTCATGGTACTGTACTCGGATGACGATAAAGTGCAGCACAACGTGACCAGAGAGGAACTCCGAGACCTGTTTAAGGTGCTTATAGAATATTCCCTGGCTCATTGTGTGGCTCGAGATCTTCAGATGTCCAGAGGAATAACCGAGGTGTTTGCAACGAAGTACGGCCAGTTCCAGAAGCTAAGGCAGCAAGATCCAGTGGTAGGGAAGGTCCTTCAATTCGAAGATAAACAACAATGGGTACCAGACATATATTCTATTTGGTAACGAAAACATTCTCGCAGGGCAAGCCAACATATATCGATCTTTGGAAGACTCTGGTAGAATTGAGGACTGTGATGTGAAGAAGAACCTGATGAAATTGGCGGTGCCAAAGATAGCCTTTGGGTTGGATGGACTGAATTGGAGGATGGTGAGAAGTATAATGGAAACTAGCTTTCAATTCAGTGGCATCGAGATCCTGTCTCAATATTAACAGCCCAGATTCGAAGACGGTTGGCTGTTACTTCCACCGAATGTCCCGTTGTCGAAATGGAGAGTCCTGCAAATATCGCCATACCATAAACGGTGGGGACAATGTGACGGGAATTCGTCCGATATTTCGTGGAATCGGCATTCATCCGATATTTCGTGGAACCCTCAATGTTGGTATGTCGACCCGAGGCCGGCGGCTGGAATTTCATCGACTCTTCGAGAACACATGAAAGAAATTTCCCGACAGCTCTTTAACCTTCTGGAGAATTCCGAGAAGAAATATATAAATACGGAGATCTGGCGGAAGGATTCATTCAGTATTCGAATGCCGTATAGTAAAGATCAGGTGTTCAAATTAAATTATAAATAGTTCTGTGAATATAAATTAAAGTAGTGGAAATACATTGTAGTGAGTTACGACTGTGTTTTTAAATAAATCCAAGAGCTGAGCTGAACCCGAGTGTCAAAAAATAAAAACATTAGGTACATTATTTTAAACTTATGAATGTCATTTAATTATATTGAGTTCCTGGATTTTGTAATCGCTGTTAGCCAAAATTATAATAGAAAAAAATTATATATATATATATATAAGAGAACGACTCAAAAATCGATGGGATTCTCGTTAAACATATCCAAACCTGCCGGAGAAAGTTGATACCTATCGGATATGTTTATCCTCTGCAGCAAACACGGCCACATTCAGCAGACAGTTTATGCCTCTCCAATTGATTCGATAAAATGCGGTGTCTGGTAGACCAGGTGGTTTACTGTTTTCATATAAGGATATTTGCGTTGAAATGGCTCTGAAATGTTCGATCCAGGCTTTGTATTTCACTTTATTTTTTCAATGTTTCTCTTGTGGATGACTCCTAAGCAGGAACGGAAAGGTCGAGAAATTTGGAACCTAATTCATTTGTGTATAAACTTTAACTGTAACATCACGTTGTTGATACCTGAATGACATATTTCCTCATTGCCTGATTGTGGGTGTTGGTGCAGATGCCCTGGGTTGTTATCTTAGCCCTTGAAGGCCACCTAATTTAACACCTTGCATCCTAGTTCTTTGCGGTTACATTAAGTACCTTATTTATGTAGGCCACTACTAAATATTCTAATTTTTTTTTTGGGAATGAACGTTACCAATTTCATTTTAAATATCAGTTTACTATAAATTATTTAAGATACGGGTAGGTGGATAACACAATAAATCTCATCTGTTTCTCTGTTCCGAGGTCTATATTTTCCAAATGGTAATTTACAAACATTGTGGAATTTTCGTATTCCTGGGCTGCCTGTCTGCGATAAAAGATTAGACAGAGCAGCACATTCGAGCGCTATATAAATTAATATTGTGAAGGGCACGTTCATTTTTTTGTTTTGTTGAAGTAGAAAGAAAGGCAAGTTTTCTGGTGGTTTCATTAAGGCATGAATGAGATTTTACCTACATTTTGTCACACTTGAATATTCGTCGCTCGAATAACAAATTAATTCTATTGCTGCCCGGCTAAGTAACAAGATTTTTTCCTGAAACAAACAGAAGCATTATATAAAAAAAACAAATAGACTGTTTGTCGCGAGAGCTATTAATAAACTAGCAACGGGAATAACAAATTGTATATAATAAATTGAGTCAGACAATGTTATACAATGTGGTGCAAACAAGGAACATATTTTCTGACGAAGTATTGATATAAATGAATTTTTAAATTTATAATAATAAAGAACAATAAAACTGATATTAATAACGACATAAAGTCATTAATATAAGTTTGGAATTGCAACAATTTCTTCAACTGGAAAACCTTCACAGTAATACCCGTTTAAAAAGAAAATGATGACCCTAATCTATGCAATGACTGCCATCCAAAAAATATAGTGACCAGTTATGAAAAACTATTGGAAGTGGCCAGATAATGTAGTAATTAGAAGACAATGAAATTTGAACGTGTTTTCAAGCGGACATTGTACCAATCCAATGGACCATTTACACAATGCCAATAGCCAAGACAGTCCACTAAGTTGAGTTTTATTGATTACTACATTGTTATATTATAGTGTAATAGCAAAATCCTGAAACAGGTCAAATTGTACATATAAAACACAACACTTTTTGAATAAAATTATTCAACTCTACCTTCAACCTCCTAGGGGTAATAACTACTCAAAAAAAAAGAATTAAATAGAAAGTAGCCTGTAATACCGCATTTAAAAAGGTCTTCGATTCTCTATTAAGCAATATAGTACTTTTTGATTTTTGAACCTGGATACTCAAGAAAAAGTATTTTTTTGTGTGTAAGCAAGTACTCGAGTCATTTCATGATTTACTAGTTTATTAATTATCTTTTTGCCAAAAAAGTAAAATATAATCTTTAAGTGATATTTACTTTCTAAAAAAAAATAAATGAACATATCTGAGACCCAAAGAATTCTGATAAATAAATAATAACGCATTCCTGATGTATGCAGAATATTTAGTGAGGATTGTCCTCACCGCCACCTTTCCCAGTCTACAGTGAGTAGAATAGAACAAAAAATCCGTCAATTTGGAACGATCCAAGATCTTCCCAAACCTGCGGGATCAAAATTTAATGACGAAATTAAATTAAATATATTTTAGTTTTTATATCACTTTTTATGTTCACTTTACTGTGACTAGTTTCGGCAAGAGGCTATGCCATTATCAAACAAGAGCGAACTGGTGAATGAATTACAGATTGTTACAATGTTACAATTTATATACAAATATACAATGGGTGTTACTTAAGTATAATGATGGATTCTATTTATGACATGAAATTTGTCTCAGCCAAAATTATTGCACATTTAACAATAAATTTTACACCCAAAATACTGGTTTAGCAATGGGCTCCCCACTGAGTCCATTGTTGGCAGAGATTTTTATGACACACTTAGGAGAAACTATCATGTCTTCCACCTTCTCTCAAAAATATATAAAGTTCTGGTACAGGTATGTGGATGATGTCTTAGCCTTTTTCACAGGTACTAAGAGACAATTACATTCTTTCCTATCACCGAAACTGACAATAAAATCAATTTTCTAGACTTAACCCTAACACGGCAAAATAATACCATAGAAGTCAACATATACAGGAAACCCACTTTTACGGATACCACAGTTCCATTCTCATCCTTCACCCCCTACAGTCACAAACTATCAGCCTATAGATCCATGATTCACAGAGCTTACACATTGCCTCTCTCTGAGAATAATTTAAAAATTGAACTTGAAAATATTAAATTAATAGCCCGTGACAATGGCTATGGCCAAAAGTTGATTAATAAACTAAATCTACCATAAAGAACAACAATTAGTCCAACGTTTAATTTATCCCACTGTATCGGCTATGGACAAGCCATCAAAATACGTCTCCCTTACATATTTTGGAAACGTGAGCAACAAACTTGCCAAAATTTTGTCCTAACACAACATCCAAGTTAGTTTTAAATCACAATACAAACTTAGTAATCTGTTATTCAATGCCAAAGACGAAACAGTTAACAAATATCCAAATTCTGGAGTTTATAGGCTATCATGTTCGGAATGCAACAGTTTTTACATTGGTATGACATGCAGAAATTTCACCTGCTACCATGAACATTATCGATCATTTAGATATAACAAGACAAACTTAACATTTGCAAATCATTGCTTACAAACAGGCCATCCCTTCCCAAAATTAAAAGATACAGAAATTATTCACGTACACAGTTTTAAACTGATAATCACCATTTTAGAATCAGTTCAAATTTTCAAGAGTATTAACGACCCTTTATCCTCGAGTATAATCTTAAATAATCAGGTAGAGTTGCAAAAAAGTGTCCTCTTCCAGGTATTGAAATAATATCTTTGTGGGTTTTTCCCAAAATTTCAGGCTGTCATACTTTAATCCACCGTTATTTTTAACTAGTATGTCTGTGTTGTAAATTTTAATAACCTTTTTACAATGTAATAAAATAATACCTTCATGGGTTTTTCCCAATTTTCATGTCATAAATATAATCCATCATTATACTTAAGTAACACCCGTTGTTTATTTGTGTATAAATTGTAACATTGTAACAATCTGTAATAATAGAGCCAACGCATTGAATCGGGCAGTCACTGAAGCTCTAAGAACGCATTACAATGATCGATGGAATGGTTACCTGGGGCAACTGGACCCGCAGAACCAGCCTTCTGGAATCTGCAAAAAATCCTGAGAACGGACAGGCGTCCAGTACCCCCACTTCATGGCGAGCAAGGTATAGTCTACTCAGACCTTGAAAAGGCAGAAGCATTCGCTGACAGCCTTGAGAGAGAATGTAGACTGAACCAACACGACGATGACGACGACGACCACGAACTCGAGAGGCAAGCCAGAAGGATAAGGAACCATGAGGACATCCCACCGATCAGGACCACGACCCCGGAAGAGGTACGGGACCAGATCAAACGTCTCAAGCAACGAAAAGCACCTGGACATGACCGTATATCCAACAGGATAGTCAAACGGTTCACCAGGAAGGCTGTCGTTTCCTTGACAAACATCATCAATGCAATGCTAAGACTCAGATAATACCCGAGGAGATGGAAGTATGCCGACATTATCATGCTGCCTAAGGCCAATAAGGACGGTACTTTTCCACAAAACTATCGCCCTATTAGTCTACTACCAGCCATGAGTAAAGTAGCAGAAAGGATCTTCGCGAATCGACTCCAAGAGACCATAGACGATCTGAATGTGATTCCAGACCAGCAGTTTGGATTCAGACATCGACACGCCACCGAACATCAAGTTCTACGCCTTGTAGAATACGCCTCAGACGGACTCAACCGGAATCGAAGAACAGCCTTCATCTTCCTGGATGTAGCAAAAGCCTTCGACCGAGTATGGCATGACGGACTATTAGTCAAGATGGACCAATTAGGATTTCCCACTAACATCATCCAGCTAGTGGGCTCCTTTTTGATACATCGAAGAGTAAGAGTACGAGTAGGCCAAGAGCACTCCAGATACCGGACCACCGAGGCAGGGGTTCCCCAAGGAGCAGCCCTGTCCCCGATGCTATTTTCAATCTACACTGCAGACATCCCAAGACCAGCCGGCGCTATAATTGCCCAGTTCGCCGACGACACCGCCATGGGATGCCAATCTTTCAGATTCGAGCCAGCCTTGAGGCGGCTGCAGCAAGCCACTGACAATTTAGCTGAATGGTGCCTTCAGTGGAAGATAGCCATCAACGAGGACAAAACCCAAGCTCTGTTCGTCAACGGGAGAAGCCGCACGATCGTTCCGACAGGAAACCTGACCGTCAACGGCAGACAAATTCCATGGAAGAACGAAGTCAAATACCTTGGAGTCATCATCGACAAGGGGTTGACTTTCACGAGGCATGTCCAAGAGACTCGTAATAAAGTCCGGGCTGCCCGTGCCAAACTTTACCCCTTAATAGGAAGAGGAAGCAAGCTGGGACTCTTAAACAAGCTGACTATCATCAAGACATTCATCTTGCCAATGCTGACGTACGCTTCAACAGTATGGGGACACACCAGCAAGAGCAACAGGCAGGCCATCCAAAGGCAGGAGAACCTATCCCTACGCCTCGCAGTCGCACCCTGGTTCGTTCGTAACAGTGATTTTCAACGATTTACGACACCAACCAGTGCTTGCAGAAATGAGAGGCTTACGCCCAACTGGAACAACACCCAAACCTTCACCTACGACAACTAATCGACTATGACCCCAGATTTATTGACAAATACAAACGGCCTAAGAACCAGCTCTGCCTTAGTGAAGGGGAAGAGGACGAAGAAGCCCAGAAATAGAGGACAGGAAGTAAAAAATGAAGTATATAACAATCTTTTTTTCAGGAGACAACAAGGGGGCCCGGGGGGAAACCAACCTACCAAACAAAGAGAAGACAGAAGAACACACACCCACAAAACAAACGACGACAACGTGCACGCCCACAGAAGGGTACAATTAGCTATATATCATAGCAAAGAATGAGCCACGTAACACAAATAAGACAGTGGCTGTAGTACCAATAAGGTAAAGCAACGGAACCATACCAAAGCCAAGCTATCCCAACAAGAAGACAGCGATTATGCAGAAGGAAAACTGCGTTAGCGTGAGGACCTGAGTTAAGTCTCAGGGGGTGGATGGCAAGGGGGCTGGAAGTGCTCATCAGTAAAATTTTCTGAAGGGCAAATCTAGTTCCTGGGCTCGCGCATGGGTGTGTGTATCTGTAATTCATTCATCAGTTCGCTCTTGTTTGATAATGGCATAGCCTCTTGCCGAAACTAGTCACAGTAAAGTGAAAATAAAAAGTGATATAAAAACTAAGTTAAATTCTATTTTCTTTCATTATAAATATATTTTTAAATGATGAGGAAAACACAAAAACTTACAAGAGAAGTAGCCGGTAATAATGATGTAAGTAAAACATCCATCCATATAAAAATAATGTAAATGTCGATGATCCAGATCGTAGATTAAAATTTGGTGAAATGGTTACGAATAGATTCCAAGGGAACCCGACATTTCCCAAAATTATTATTTTCTCCGATGTGGCAACGTTAACCCTATATTGTCGGTGTTGGAGTACGCAAAATTGAATGAGGAAAGGTCACAGGAATAATATGATATACATTTTCAAAAAGATGGAACTACACCACATTAGGCAGCATAAATAAGGGCTTATCTTATTCAAGTTTTTTCGCATCGATGGATCTGTAGCCGTGGCGAAATTAAATGGCCACCCCTTTCTTGCGATCTAACAACACTGGATTATTTTTTATGGGACTATTTAAAATAAAAAATGTATAATAGTTTGAACATATGACTTACATGAGATGACCTACTTATATGACTATAATTATTGTAAATATTGGTAATTACTTCAAACTATTTCTTCTTATAGCATTATTAGTTATTTTACAAATTACACAATTCAAATTAATTCTTCTTATTACTATCGTCCTATATTGCTGAATAGAGAATAAAAAAAATTAAATGCCGTACGATAAGACAGACACCCTTTTCATTTAAATGTATTTTAGAGGTAGTTATTACCCCTAGGTTGTCGGAGGGGCAGCTGAATAATTTTATTCAAAATGTGTAGTTTCATATACAAAAAACTCGACCTGTTTCAGGATTTTTCAATTACATTCATAATTACCTACAAAATGAATTTATCCGTTACTTTAGGATTATACTGTATATGCGTTTTCCCGTCTCTTTTATATATTTTAGAATTTATTTTTGATTGTTACTAAATTGTAAGGTACTCGGCGCCTCCACCATTATATACTGTTAATTTTATATTAACTTCTGGTTAGTACTTCTGATTCAAATGCACTAAAAATTGTGCTATACTTGGGATGGGTATAATATAACACTATGTACAAGTCAAAATTGAGAATTTTAAGTTTTGTACACACAAAATATACCTAAAGAAATATGGCCGTGATTGTCTAACCTAAACTATCTATTCAAATTATTGTAGTCTCGTTTTCAGCATCACGAACTACTGTTTTTAATAACCTGTCTTAAATAATATATTCCTGAGTTCAATCTTTCTAATGGTAAAACTAACTGACAACTGTATCAGATAACCGATGCTCGCCAAGCTGAAACATTTAGTTCAATTTCAAATATTGATGTTTAAGATCAAGGTCAGAGTAAAGCAGTTAAACAAACGACTTACTTCGACCGTTCGTAAGCGTAAGTACATTGGTATGCACTTGTCTCGCAATGGAAACAGTGCCCGAGGATCATAAATCATTCCGAGTAGATAATCGTCGCAATTATTATTATAATTATAAATTATTGAAATGAGTCATGCTGAGGTTTCTAATTATTTTAAATTCTGTGTTCAGAGACGATGACTTTGAGACTTGAACATTGCGTCCGAACAGTGCAATCTCTTGTAATAGTTTCTTCGTATCTGTTTCTCAGAATCGTGGGATTGTTGTAAGTGAAACTTCTCTATTTTGTGATTTATCTCCCATTCGTTTCAAACAGTTTGCAAAATAACTTACGGAAAGTAGTAAACATAATGTGATTGTGGGAGTTATTTTATATCGTTGCTTTCAAATATGCAGAACGAAGTCTAACTATTAACCAGAATTTGGGTCAAAATTACCCAGGTTCAGATTCTAAAATGGGTTTTATGGTGAAAATACTTAACACGTATTATTTTGAAAATTAGCTTAAATCCGCATAAAATTGCGTTTGTGTGAGGATGATTTTGTAATGCAAATAATAAAATTGAATACATATTTTTCAAGTATACAATTTGGTAGACATGCTTATGAATAATAAAAATATTAACGAACTTCAGATTTAAAAACGATTTGTAGTAAAATACAACAACAAACGATTGTAACTAATTTTTTTTATAAAATTATTCAAAATTAAAACAATTGGTAAATTACATAAAAGTAAATTAACTATAGACACTTGTAATCAATCTGTTTTAATATTATTTTGAACTTTTTCGAATAACTAAAATTACATGTATTGTCATTGATTTAACAACATTCCCGGAAATTATCAGATATTCCCGAAATGATTCCTGCTCTATGAATCGCTATTCATTATACAGACAAGAGCGTACCCAGCTTTTGGTTTACGGAGGGGCAAAATTAGAAGAAAAAAAATAGCCTAGAGGGAGCAAATCGGAAAAAAAGTTCTAGAGAGAAAGGCAAGTCAGATTTTTTTTGTCAGCAATTTTATGGGAAGCTTAAATGGCTCATGGCAGGTTTTTCAGGCCCAGAGATATTCTTATTTATTTAAACCAAAAAGTCACAATCATATTATATTTTAGAGTTTAGAAAAATTATTAATACGTATATATATATATATATATATATATATACCTAGGAAAGGCAGGAAGGTCCACCAATGAATTAAAAAAAAGTCATGAATTCTCACAAAAGCAGGAAATAATATTTTTCGACAATTAATTACTTATTTTGAAGTCGGTGCCAAGTAAAACATTAATAATTTACATTTAATAAAGAACCGTCTTCAACTGGCTTAAAATAAAAACCGTTTAGAAACCGTGTGCAATCAATAACTTTTGTCTGAGAAATATTGTTTTTTTATCTGATTTGGGGTACAACTCTATTGATTATTTTAGCGTATTCTTATCTTTCCCTATTTCTTTAATTTGTATTTTTCTATATTATCCACATATTTTTTAACTTTTAACTCTAATTCAACTTATATTGAAACCACCCTGTATATGTTTTTGGATATTGGTCATCCAATATAAATTATTAGTATATCATTTCCTGAATCACCCTGTACAACTATAATTCAACTCTACACGTTGTTGCAACCGCCCTGTGTAAGTACTAATCCTCTCCATCCTATTGACTCTTTCTATTTTTCTATTGTTTAAATCTCCCTATATATGCAACTGCTTCTAACATTTTTGAACTCTTCGCCCGTTAACTCGAATATCCTTACTGCATATGCCCAATACCAGATTTGTGCCATATTTTACTTCACTCTTATTTCAACGGCCTTGTATACGCAATTACTTATGTGCCACCCAATACAACATTTTGTTGAACCTCCCTGTATGACATTAATTCTACTCCACCTTATATTTCAATCATCCTATATATGGACTGCTTATGTACCACCCAATATCACATTTATTTGCAAGATTTGTTGAACCCACCTGACTAACTGTATAATTTTACTTCGCCCTATATTTCAACACACACACACACTACCACCGTATAGGTACTATGTAGAAAAGATCGCTCACCTAACAATTTTTCTTTTCGATACACTAATGGAATATTTTCTGCCATTTCACGCGACTGCCGTTTTTTTGCACATATTTTTACGATTTTCAGAAATACGGTATGTTTTACGTTATAGAAAATTATACGGAATACAATTTAAAATCGTCTTGAAGTGGTTGATCTCACAACGTTTCAATAGCTGTGTATCTGCTATTGTCATCAGGTCAATAATTGGAAATTCAGATTATCTCTCATATTTATTTATATTATATGCTTAACCGGCCATGAGTCGCCGGTCATGGTCATTGGGTCTTATCCGGTCCAATTAGCCTCGTCGTACCTGGCGGTTGAGGCCGAAAAAGAGCTCCCAAATATTTTTAATTTGGACTTCAAGACGATGGAAGTCCAAGGAAACCTCGAGGAACGAGTTACATTGTTTATCAACTTCAGACTAACAATTTAAAATATTGAAATTGATTGAGCCGTCCCTTAATTACTGCTTTTTCTAATTTCTGGAAAACCGCAAATCTCATGTTATAGAAAATGAATACATTGCCGTTTAATCATCAAAATTGCCCATGCCGTTTTTGAATAATCACTAAGCATACATAAAAAAACGTGCCAACGAATTCATAACCTCCTCATTTTAGGAAGTCTGTTAAAAATGTTTCTACCTAATTATTAAAAACTTTATTTATTTTATGTTTAACTTGGCACTGAGTTTGAAATCTTTTTTTTTATTTATTTAGTAAAGACTAGGAAGGATGCTTTGTGAATGCGGAAATGACGGCTACCGGAAGCAGAAGATAAAAAAACGAATCTCTTAAAGAAAAATATGTTTTAATGAAATTTCACATAGATTGACGAATATGATATACGCTAAGTAAACAAATCATACTTAATTTATTTAATTTAATTCATGAGCAGTTGTTTCGTGAATCTGAGGAGTTCCGTTGTGTATCTTCGAAGTCCAAGCTCCAGTGATAATGAAATTACGATGTGACCACCTAAGAGTTATACTGGGTCCAAACTAAAAAGTTGTAACTCCTCCTTTTTGGAAGTCAGTTAAAAAGAGTTACCTACAATAACCGCACTTTACACTTGTTAAGCATTTATACACAAAGTAATAAAACAAACAATTAGAGATGCTTAATAGGTACATATTAATTACCTACATTTCCGTATATTTGGAAAATTTGTGAACGTATCAAATATAGTACCTCTTTTCTTAAGAGGGTAATAAAAAATGCAGCCGAATTGGAGACTAACATTATTTCACATTTATTTTCCATCAATTTCTTCTTAGATTTCTAATAATTTCATTCATTCGTTAATATCATTGGTGGACACGTCAGTCGGTTTAATCCTACAGTAATAATAATCAGAAAGGTGGCGTATTAAAAGTTTATAGTAAGTACATATTTAATAGAAAGGTGTCAAAAAGTTAAAGTTTTAGTTTGTAACAATGGAGTTGTGCACGATTAGGTCAAGAAGTTCATCTGTGTTTTATTCTAATATTCACAGATTTAATGATTTGGGGGAGTAATATTTTTACTCGTGGAGATTTTAGACAAACGCCGCGAGTTCATGTACGTTTGAAATGTTAGAGACATTAAAAAGTTGTGCTTGAAATGTAACAAGAGAGCACAAAAATTCTTCTAAATGTGGAGAAAGGAAAATGTCCCGAGGTCAATTATAACAAGTAAAAACATACTTATTTGTTTGAATTTTTATTATTTATGGTGTTTTAATTTAATAAAACAGTTTTCTGACAAGATTTTTGTTCAAATTCCACGTGGGCGAAACCGTGACTTACACCTCGTATACAATATGTTGTGTTAATTTCCTAAACATTTTTGCTTAGATATGTACATTAATTAACAAATATTTCGTCGTAATTTCACATAAAATAAAAACAAAAATCCTGCCAGTTTACTGTATAAATTAATAACTAAACTTCCTGAATGTGATACGAAAATCGTTTTTCTTTTTTAGTGTATTTAGTACCTATTTGTTGGTGTCAGCTGTATGTTTTAATTATTACAGTTAATAATACTATTAGTTCCTGTTTAAATGAATTTATAATGTGTGTAAGGAACGTCCTACAGAAGTTTCTTGCCAATAAAAACTATCCAATTAGCGGAATACGAAAATTAATTTTCCTGTTCACTGAAAGCCATAGCAAAAAATGAGAATAATGAAGAGGTGTTGAAATAAGTTAATGAACGCTGCGGAGTTAGTTTTTGGTAATATGCCAAATAATACTCGGTAAAATGTAAAGTAAATATGGTTCCAGAAATTTAGCCCTGGTGCACATACAGGGAAGCCATTTAGTGCGTCAAAGTTCAAATAGTGCGTTATTATTGTTATAGGAAAATTGATGCCGCACTTGTACTTTGTAACTTTTATTTTTATATTGATAGACTCATCGTTGGATGTGCAAGCTGAGTGAACATACAAAGAAACAATTGTTTCTATTATTTGAAATAGGACACCTTGTATATTTTGTTATTTGAAATAATTGAGTTAATTTATTCATCGTATGTTCTCTCACCTTGTGTACTCAACAATGACTAGATCAATAGAAAAATAACAGTTACAAACACAAAGTTCAAGTGCAATGCAATTTTATGTGACAATAATAACGCTCTACTTTAAATATCCTACTGTATCTCTAAAGTTATTGTAAATTTATTATAAAAATGCCTATAAGTATAAATCACTCTTTATAATATAGCAATATGCTATATCAGTTTATGAGAAAACAAGTAGAATTTAAAAATGCGATAATATATATAGAGTCACATTAAAAAATCATAAAATAATTTTAAATTATTGACCATACAAGTTTTTTTACATTTTCCCTCTAATATTTTTCTTTGTCTTATAATAAATGTACAATAGAGGTTTGACGCACTTTTTGGACACCCTTTATTTAATTAGCAAGAATATTCATTCCAGTTCGACGGCTCTACCATTCGACGAAGGACGTATATCATAAGAAAACTGTCATAAATCAAGTTTAATATATGGGTTAAACTTTATTTACCTCAACTTTTCATGCGACTTACGTCGAAAGTCGGATGGTAGAGCAGTCGAATGGTTCTAGAATCGGGCCCCTTGCAGTGTAAGAAATAATTTCTATAAGTAGTAAACTATTGTACAAAAATATACTTTATTTAAAGTATCCACAAACTATCATTTGATGTATTTTGAGTGAAAAAATAATTCCCCTACATATTTTTTGTTAATTTACCACGTTGTTGGACAAAATTGTAGTTTCCAATATAATTTTGATAAATATTTTAAAATTGTGATATAAGTACCTATGTTGTGAAAATATATTCTTCTGCATTCATTGTTGAGTTAAACACACTATAAAAGTTTACGTCCCTAATATGTATAGATTCTAATGTGAATTCAGCTAAAGCTAGCAAAATCAAAAGGGCATTAAAAGTCGGGATGAAAAATAATAAACGCAAAGATTGTACCTCCACATATGACATTCGGAGAACTCTTAATCCTTAATTTGGCAAAAGTTAATTCGGCAACCCCTTTTGCAAAAATTTATGCGTTTGCATTCTTTAGGTATATTAGGACCCATATATGCCAAAAATAATGAAAAAAGAAAAATACTAATATAATTAGGAGTTGTATCTTATATGATTCACTGCAAAATATTAAAACATCTATTTCTAATATATTTATCCTTACAGTGCCAAAAAATACCTAAATACAACTCATATTGTTTATGTTTTTATTTGCAATATAACTTTATAAAATGAAACTGAATTGTGCAAACATATAGTCAAAAAATAACCTAAATATTATGAAATGTGTAAAAACAGTTACGAATTTTTACCAGGAACAGTCGGACATCGCAGTTGGTACAAATCCAGTGCGTTTCGCCGGTCGTAAATAATCTACACTGTCCTGTCGTGGAATATATTGGAAAATGATTCATTTTGTCAAGACATACATCTGGTGCTACTACTTTCTAGACTTTTTTCGAATTATTTATTTAACTTCAAAGCTTGTGTGACTGAATATCTAAATTCTTTCAAAGATAACTGTTTCTCTTCAGCAGTCAATAATTTTCTATCGCGCCGATATAGCAGCCAAGCGTTGTTTAGACATTTGTGAAAATATTGGCAGGTACCAACGAGGAGTCTTCAGTGAAAACCTATATAAGTATGTCCATCAGGTCGACTCCTCCCATGTGAGTGTTATTGTGTTTTACTATATTAGGACAGACAGGGAACGTCAGCTTTGGCGTTTTTTGCGATTTTACATACCTTTTAGCAGGAGTTACTGATTCAGCAGAAACAATGTACTGTCTAATGAGACAGGTTTGTTACATACCACTTTACGCATGCAATTTTAATTTCATAGTCACTTCTTCGGCAAAACTCATTTTTCCAATACGTTTTCTTCTTCTAGATAGCCTCTTACTTCTTATCGTACCCAAAGATAATATCCCATATTGATTTCGTAAGTTATATAATAAATCAAGGGATGCAAAAAAAATGTCAATATATGTAGCTGTGCAAGCATGATTTTTTACTTTCTGACAAAGGCCAAATACAACCTTAGAACCCAAACCTATACCAATTTCATCAATTGAAAATTTCTGGTGTTGTGTTAATTTTTTTCTCCGCCATAAACAATGAAATCTTAAAGAAATCTTATATCCCATAAGATACATTATCAAATTAAGAACCTTCAAGTCTAGAATGTCATTCCATATCTATGTACCAATGTAATTTGCTGAAACTTGGATTCAGAATAGTGAAACTTCAATTTGGTAAATATCTATGGATAGGTGCTTGATCAAAAGAACAGTGAGACACCGAAAGTGGATAAGAAATAGGACCTAGGTAACAAATGTCCTCTATAGAGTTAAATTGCAATGGATAGGACATTTGGCAAGATAGCAGGACAATACCTGTATTATAAAAATCAGTCGGGTGGCATCCTGGAATGTTAAAACACCAAGGAAATGTTAAACAATATGGGACTATCAAATTATCAAATCAGAAAAATGACAGGCATAACCTGGCGCCAAAATCCAACAATAGGAGCGCAAGGAACGAAAGGAAAAAATGACTATTTAATGTAGACAGCACAATGAAATATTGGATAAATATAGTATTTTATATATTTAAATAACGATAACATTTCTGAGACATTATTAGTAGTTGATAATTGAATGAGAGGGTCTAATTAATGCACTGTATTACCACATCTATACTCTCTTTCTCAAAAACATATATTGTAACGTACTATAATTTAGAGTGAGAAAACGGCGCCATAATACTGACGGTTCAGAGATACTTGAATAACTTATATCAAGAAAGGTATCTTTATTAAAATTGTGTTTAGCATAAGACGGATATAATGTATTACGACAAAGACATCGTTTAATGGAAGCAGTGATGTTGAACACAAAAAGATGGCTTCGTTGTGAACTGAAGTTGAATTAAATTCTAGAATTTTTATTAACAAAAAAATTTCGATCGAGTAGTATAGATACCATTACCACAGTTATTGCATTTATTCTACTTTTACCTTTTCCATAATAGTGGATAATTCATACTAGTAGATAGGCGGCACTTTTCTCGATTTACACGGCTATTACCTCGTGCGGTTGAACAATAATGAATGTGTTTATACCATTTCTTTGCTCTTATTATGCAAAATGGTTAAACAGTACATCTTGCAGATTACGGAATATAAAACCGAAAAAACATGTTTCAGAAACCATTTAAAAAATATTCTTAATAGCTAATTGACATAAAATAAAATTAATAGGGTGAATAAAAGATTTGTGTAGTATTGAAGTAAGCTCAAGTCAATTATATATTAACGAAAAGCAAAGAAAATGCTAAAGTGGCCTAAAATAGTTTTTATTTCAGCTGTTTGTCCGTTTGGAACAGTCCTAATGTTTAATTCAAAAGTTTATGGAGGCTTTATGTATACTGCATTACTTTTGCAGTATTTTCTTTGGCAATTGTGTAGTACATGATCTATAACATTTGTAACCGATATTTTTTTTTCCCGACAAGATACCGAGACAGCCACTCTTGTAAATAGTCATTCGACAATTTTAGATATATAAGTGTCTAGGTCTGTATGCTAAAATTTTACTAACCTGCTTTATACCATTTTTTTCTACTAACGAAAAGCTTAAATAAGTAAAAAACGCTCTAGAAGTGTTTGGTGTTAGTAAAGTTATATCTTAATACAGTTTGGCTGTCACAGATGAATATGGAAGTGTAATTCTTGATTAAGCACACACATTATAAACTTAAGGATCCATAACGGTCAATTCCAAATTCAAGATCATGTACTCCCATTGCGACCTTTGTTAGAAGAAGAACCTATAATTCTTTATTGTCACATATATTGCTATATCTACATTGTTTACTTGTTGCGTCTCACCCACGGTACAAATTTTATGAGTAATTCAGATTCATGTCAAATTTTTAGCCACTATATTTTAGGATACTTATCATTTTATTAATATGAATTAATAAAAAATAAAGATATACTAGCGGAGCCTGCAATTGTCTAATATCAAACATGTGTCTCTAGGCATTCTACTAAAGGCTATGTAAAAATAAAATTCTATTGCGTCTTAAGGAATAATGACTATTTGTTAATCTCAAACAAATAACATACTTGTGATAATACTGTTCTAAATAAATTAATAACAGAATCTGGTTCAAAACTTCTGTTTTATAGTTGATATTCCTTTCTTCCCTGTATAACATGTTGAATGTTCTGTCATTATAGATTAATGCATTCAGATTTCTTGGTAACATGGAACAGATATAACCCATATACAGCTGACCATAAGAAAAGTTGATATTGATTTTTAAACCACCAATCTCAGCGTATGGCTCTGTTGATTTGACATCTCTTTAACAACTTGTTTTATGTCTTTCGGTTCAAAATTTGTAATTCATTTTTCAAGTACTTCCTAACATCCAACTGGTTTTATTTTAAAGCCCATTAGAGTGTTTTTTAAATGCTCTACATCTTATAGTTCTCAAGGAAAATCAAAAACTGTCATTTTTGGTCTGTCCAAAAGCTAAGATGTTTTAATATGACATTTTAAGTAACCCTGCAATCACTAGGGCCCACCATCACTATTTATTTAAATTGGTAATGAATTGATTGAATGATGAATAATGAATTTATCGATATATCAAACGTAATATGTTTAAAATTTCTTGGGAACGCCACAAATGCTGGAAAATCTGTATATTTCAAATACTCCAAACGCTTCAGGAACCAAATCGGACCCAGTTTTTAATGACTATAAGAAATTAACACAACAAAATTAAAGAAAGTAAAAATTAAAAAGTTTGTACATTCTATCATTAACAATTTGACATTAAAATGTTTGACAATATAAACTGATGTAACGTCTGTTATTTTTTGTTACCATTGAAAACGGGGTCTGATGGACGTTTCAGGGTATTATACCCTGAAACGCTTGGAGTGTCCACTGTCTGCAAACGATTAATCTCTTTGTGGATGTGGAACGGTCGAGGAAAATTTAAATTCCAGGCATTGATCTTTACAGTCGGTTGTTCTAAGTCGTCCCGTAATACCGAGTTCGGCCTTTATGGTACCATAAAAGCCCCCCCCCCCAATATTGAATCTACTGTTCGTTGTTGTGCCAATGTCCCAGCATGAAAAAATCTCTTCTCCCAGGCCCACAATTAGACCTGTATCAAACTCCCTTAGTTTATGGAAACAATTAATCAAGATGCAGTTCCGGTTGAATTACAATTTTTGAAAATATTATTATTAATGCATATTATTTTATTAAATTTCACATAAATTATACATTGGCGATTTAGAATGTTTATTATTCATTTAGTCATACCTTAATATTCTCCTTCTTATACAGCCTAAAATGACAACTCTATTAGTTAAATTGAAGAATAACTGTCAGTTTCTGTTTTGAAATCCCTTCAATATTTGCCAGTACTCTGTTGAGAAAACAGTCCACAATATTGATTGGACATTCCGCACGAAACAAACATGTGAGACAAGCCTTTTAAATCAATATGAGAACAAATATAGTTATATCCGTTTGTCTCCCCATTTCCAATACCTCGTTGTTTGCTTTCAAGTGAATTTCAAAACGAGATACACATTTACGATGTAGTAGGCTTATCAAAGAGTAACTTAACAAAATGTGTCACGAATTCTGCTCTTGTTGTTTATATTAAATATAAATAATGTAATAGACATGTTACAGAATTGTCTGCAAGAGGATTTATTTTTAAATATTTTAAATGTGGTCTGTTAATGCTATACACATGATGCTTGTATTCCTTTAGGTCTTATTTAATACTTACATTTTATTACCATTCAAAATTGCAAATATATAGGTTGCCCAAAAGCCATTCTGACGAATAATAACTGAGCGCCAACCAATGAAAATTAGGCAGAATTAAAAAATTCATATACAAATTTGTAAATCGGTATCTAACGACGTGTAACATCCTGTGAGTACATCAAGTTATGTAGTACAAATGCCCTCCATAACTTTGTGTGCTGTAACATAAACCATACTCTGAAATTCAACCATGAGAATATAATCAAACAACAAATGATATACCAACACTGAGGGGCATACGACAGGAAGACAGCCGCAGATTATTCTTGTTTAATATTTTTATGGATGACCTAATTATTTACGAAGTTTCAAGAATAAACAAGAGTTACAGACTGAACAACAAGCCAATCAGGAACGACTGACTAAGGCAAACACATGTTACCAGACCAGTAAACAATACAAATTGTCAATTTCTATTGATAATACAAAATGCATAACTTTCTCCACTAAGATGAAAAATAGATAATACCCATGGAACATGTACTGCGCTTCTGTTAATTGGGAGCATACACATCAAGCAGTAACGACCTGTTAATCGACATTAAATTACAAATATCAAAATAGATACATATATTTACAGCGATACTAATTTGAAATAAATAAAACCTGTGAAAGGTGGAAGATGTAAATGGGAAGGAAAACGACAAGATATTGGCATGAACACAGAACGGGTTAGAATACATCGGGAAAGTCGGAGAGCCAGCCGCACGACGACCTTTTCGGAATACCACCCTTTTAGGCCAACTAAAACGGTTTCTCACAAGTCTTTTGACGTCCTTCGTCCGCAAAAGATGACCCCCACCATTTTGGGTTCGTACCCTTCTTTAAAATGTGTTTTTTGTGAACGGATATATTCGTTCTATTTTTTCAACTACCGAAACAGTTTGCGAGGATGAAAGATATTATCGACCAATTTGTGCCCTTTTTTTTTTTCTTTCGTTTGGTATTAATATTTTTAATTCAGGGGTTTGTCGATCCGACAGTCCTATCCACCAAAGGTCGGTAACTTCAAAAGCGCGACACGATGCAAGGGATCGATGCTTTCGTCACATTTTCTAGTAGATTTTAGTAACTGCCAGGCCAAAAGGATTAATGGTGCAATAAAAAGTAATAAATTAAGAATCTGCAAATGCCGAAAGAAAGAAAGTAACTATACCTAATAGTTCAGTCATTGGAGGTTTTTAAGTGATATACCACCTAACAACTGTTAAAATTTGTGTGTTGAAAATTTGCTATTTACGCTGGTAGATTGAATCCTAATAGTTTTCACGTTGGTGGTTGTCTTCGCAGACGACGGACGTGTACGGACGTGTGAGTCACCAGCATAAGTATTCTAGAAGAAGAATAATAAGAAAAAGGCCCTCAACCGTGGTTCTGACAAAGCCGTTAGATGCCGTTGATTTCTAACTTATTTTGCTTTACTGATGTTTACTTGTTTCATTAAGACGCGTGATTCTGAAATGTAAATTTATGTACGCTAAGAATTTGAAGGGAATGCGAGTTAGCACCCGACAAAAATAATCAATGTGTTGAGCCTCCACTCATTAACTTGTCTAGACATGCTTATAATGAGATTTTCGATTTCTGCCTGTACCTAGTTCCAAAGTTCTACTATACTTTGTGGGCGTTGGGGAAAATCATTATCTATAATGTCCTATACGTGTTCAATAGGCGATAGATCGGGGGATATTTGTAGTCAAGGCAAAATAGGTCAGTTTGGATGTGTTCAATGTAGTCTAACGTAAATCTCGCTACATGCGATCGTACATTGTCGTGTTAAAACAAACGAGGGATCCTAATATAGGGCAGAATGTACCATATCTTAGAAGTAGCATCCTGTTGCTTATGATAAAAACCAATTCGGATATACTGCCAGTAGCAACAGCCCCCTAGGGCATCATAATTCCTCCTAGTGAAGCCAGCATGCAAACAGAATTTGGTAGCTGTTCTCGGTAACATCGATGATCAGAGGTAAAAGTTAAGACAAAATGAGGAGGGTATTGATCCAAAAGTTCTTGTGCGCCTATAACCATTTGTTTTGCTTCGTATAATATACATGAGAAACAGGTGACTGCACAACTTACAAACACTCTCTACGCAAATAATATGCTTACTAAAACCAAAAGTCGTTGCCTTTGAAATTCTTTTTAAAATCAAAACAATATAAAAACAAGTATGTAAGATTCGATTACATGGGCATTAATGGGTTAAAATGAACTTAATTTTCTCTCCACGAACCTAATTCTCAATCTCTGAAACTAAAGTGTTATTCTAACGCATTTTATAAGTATTTTTTATTTTAATTGCTTCTTTTAAAAGGCTGCTATTATATATACCACGATTTTAATTATTCCGAGTTTATTCTGAAAACAAACTGAACTCATGATTCAATGGTAGAGCAACGAATAATAAGGTGCAACAAAAAATGTATGTACAAGTTCATTCGGTGCCTTAATGAAACCACCAGAACCTCCTTTTAGCCCAACTAAAACGAGAATTTCCATGTGCCTTTGACAACGTTAATTTATATACAACTGGAACGTGTTGCTTCTCTAAAGAGTCAGTTCATGAGAATAGTCCAGTTAGGGATAACTTCCAGAAACTCAAATATTGGAAGACGGATAATTGAGAAATATTAGTTCAAAATATATACTAATTTATTACAGTAAAACATGGTGTAATAATTTAGTTCACAAGTTCAAAATTATGTTAATTCTTGCTACGACTACTTAAAATGTGAGCAAGGGAGGGCTCACTGGTCTCTAAATGGCATGTACAACTACAAATTACATATAAAAACAGATTCCTAAAAGCGAGTAAATCTTCATTAAGAATTCACAACTTTAGGACCTTTATGTCTGTTTTTAGTTTAATAAAACACTATATTGATATTTACTGTGTTGATAGTTTTCTATTATATTTCAAAAAAATTATTAACGAAAATCCACCAAAAACGGCTAGCATCTTGGAGAGTTTGTGACATACTTTGAGAGATCATGACATTGCGAGGTTTTCATTTATAGAAGCTATCAAATAACTGAAAAGGGGGGTAATTTTTTTTGTTAATATTACTTATTCGAACTGTTTTACCATACGAAATAATACCTTGTATGCTTACATCATTCACATTTAAATGCTATAGATGTTTTACCCTGTATACGTTCAACTTATATACTTATACCCAGTATACGAACATTCAGTTACTTATACCCTTCAAACTTACTCCTTGTAAACTGCTTAAGCACTGTCGACAAAGGAAGGGCATTGTCACTGCCGACAGATATCAAAGGGCATGGACCAAATGTCTTGTGTCGAATCACCAAAGATTAGTCAACAGCCTGTAGCAATTATTGAAACCGAAAATCGGGCTCATCGGCACCATGAATACTTATATCCTGTAGCCTTGCATCCGCTATACTGCTCTGGGCACTTCACCCTATACTTACGCCCTGTATACTGCTGTAACTCTATATACTTACTCCCTTTATTTTTGTTAAAACTTTAGAGCCCCAAACCACCACCTGACTGTGTATTTCCGACCAAATCAGGTCCCAATCCGGTCGCAACATCAGCTCCACACGTCCCAACTTTAATCAGTTGTTCTGTTATAATTCAACCTTTTAAGCGATTGCTGGCTCCAAGTGACCGTTGGATTGAGTACAAAAATTTCATTGATATTTATATTGACAATCAAATTAATTAGTATTTAAAAATTTATATAATAAGTTTATAGCTGTAGTACTTACTGTAAAATTGTATTGTGACAGCCGTATATCTATTTCAACTAACGCACAACAGACAAAACGACGATTTTGGGGTCAAATAAGGGTATTTCTCAAACAAGCTCTCATGTGACGCTGCGCATCTGTTAACAGGTTGAATGACTGGATTCTCAATAAGATCATACAGCAAAACTTCTATTTGTATATCAATGTAATAAATAATTATTGGAAATTGATTTGTAAAGTGTCTAAACTATGTGATTATTTTGACAGTGTGTCGGACCTATAGGGTGGGCAGTGTCAACCCGACAGCTGCCTTCGGAAACCGACCATGTCAGGCTAAATGCTTTTACTACACACCACCTGACTTCTCGCCCGACCTGACCAAATTGGCTCAACCGCACTACCAAACAGATATGTGTAGAAACCTTTTTCCTTCCCACGACCGAGCCCGTAGCATTTCTATAAAAGTTTGGCTTTAAAAGTTAACAACACCTTTAACATATAACCTATTAAGCAAAAAAATCATTAAAATCCATCAAAATGAATGACTATAATACGTAACGCATATAGCCGTTTTGAAGTCTTAAAAATAATGTTATATAGCAATCCAGTCGATTCGAGATTGACAATAGTGACTACACTTAATATAAAAGTTTTTTAAATCGGAATGTGTTGCATCGGTTAGTATATTTGGTGCATGCACTGAGAGCCAATAGACTGAACAGAGTCATTCTATTACTCAGCACATATAATAGATTTTTAAGTCTAATTAATTATAGGTGCAGGGAAATGCTTTCACAAGATTGAAACTTTTTTTCTATATAATCTGTTTATTTTGATTTTTGCGTATTAAAATAGTAATAATTAACAGTAATGAAAAAGAATTTCATCCATTTTAACTTTTTTTTTGTTCAGTTTATAAGAAATAATAAGCAGATTATAACTGTTAATAGCATCACATTGTCTATAATCTCATATAATTATTCGTTAATTTACAACAGGCTGCTTTTATGAAAAATTAGTGTACATTTTTTTCAGCGGTCCAGATAACACTATCATGTATTCTTAAACTGATATTTCAATATTGTAATTTTACTGTTCACGCCCGGTTTGTAGCGTTTTATGGGGTTGGGATTCTTATATTGGAAGTGTCTTCTTCTTTAAGATTATATTTTAAATTGTCTTAAACATTAATAGTTTTGTTTATTGCATATAAGAGACCTGCGTTTTTATAATTTGTTACTAACGTTTGCAATTGTTTACGAGCACAATTTTTTAAAGGTCTACATTTTAAACTTATGTATAAAACTTAAAGGAATATAATAACAGCTAATTCAGGGGGAGAAAATAACCCCATTATAACTGTGACGGTCCAAAAGTGAAACGCAAACACAAAAAGCAAATATTAGTAGGTTTGACGTCTTCTCAAGCGTGGGCTAAGCAACGTTTACTATTTAAAAAAATAATAAAAGTAGAATACATCTGAATTAAACTCTGCTGCTAAACAAAAAAAAAGAACCTCTGTAATTCCTAAAAGCCATTTACGGATTTGGCTTGGTTTCAATCGCGACATGTTATATGTAATACTGACTAAAACACTTCAAATTGACCTCAAGGTACCCGGAACCATCTTGCCCGAGATATTCATCGGGTATTCCAGTCCCAAATCAACCTAAACCGAATGCGACACCCCACCCGTGTGCCAGTTCCGTTTGCTGTCTCCCTCTTTTTTAACAACATCCACTACCCTCTCGCTTATCCTTCTCCAATTTTTCTCCTCTCCATCATCGTCTTAACCACGTTTGCCTTACCGACTCTCGTTCCTCGTAACTTCGCCATTTACTCACGTCCATATTTCCACCTCTCGCACTCAGAATGGTATGCTCCATCGTATCATCCACCCCGCAGTAGGTGCACACTTCGTCCCTCATCCGTCGTAATCTGTATATATATATATATATATATATATATATATATATATATTTGTTCTAAAGTATCGGTACCCACTTAGCTACTGAGTCATTCCATAATTTACAGGTAGTCTTAACAAAACAAAAAGGAAAATATTTTCCATGTCTTCCACAGAACTAGTAAAGACTCGAATCGAATTAACAAAACCTCTTCTGAGAGAAACTAGCACCTCCAAAGGCACCCTTGAAACCGATCTCTCCTGATTCAACCAAATATGATATGACAAATAACGAATCCACCCCAGAAATTTTAAAGGAGTGTCCACAGCTCAAGAAACTGGATGTATAAGTCGATTTTGCAAACCAACCTAATCAAGTGTGCAGGAAAGCAGTGAAAACAGATTTCGAATTTACCCTTATGGTTGTTGGCGAGACTGGACTTGGTAAATCAACTTTGAATATTCATGATGTTCCACAATGTAGGATCCAGGACCCTGGCTGAGTATTAGGACCTTTCCTCCACCACGGGACAGTAGAAACACACCTAAATCTGATTTTTTTCTCCAGTCGCTTAACTGTCTTTAGAAGAATTCATTCATTCTAGGGTACAAAGGCTGCACTTTCTACTCAGGAGTAGCTATTATCCTTTTATCTGTGGGGTGTTTTCTTTTTGCCCGGGAAAACGGATATTATGTAGTAAGTTTACATATTGAAAATACAAACTCCTTAATTAATTACAATTGTGTTTTTTTTTAACTTTTCCTTTACATTATAGCTCTTGCTCGGGCATAGTCCACAAAAGTAATAGGAGAACATAATTGATTAAAAATCTATATTGGAAAAATTACGAAATATCAAAGCAAATAGGAAAAATGCATTAAAGTTCGGCAAAAGTCCAGATCAAGCCGTAATATAGTTTGCCGCTAGATATGTCCATCGGTTATTGAGATAAAGGAGTTACGCAGAAGGGACTGGCGCCGGAGTCCTATTATCTAGAGGCTCTTATGAAATATTTGTCTGCTAAAGTTTTGCAATTGGTCGGAATTACTACACAAGTTATATAACTCCGTAAAAAGGACAAATTATAGAAATTGTTGGGTGGGAATTTTCAATAAGACTAACCTAACTTTAATTTTATTATTTAATGTACAGGGTGTTTAAGAAAACATGCGCCAACGCTCGGTTGGAGATTTGTTATTAATAAACCAAAATGTATTTTCATAAACATTTATTTCTTTAAAAATTAAAAAAAAATAGTAACTAAAGAAAATGATCAAAATGACCACCATCAGTTTCATTGCAGGTATATATAGCCTACAACGTAAGGCGTTTGGCACTCAGTTACACACATGGCAATTTATTTATTGTCTCAAATCATTCTTAAATTAATTGCATTAGTTCTTCTCTTGTATCAACTGGCGTTTTATAAACAGTTTTCTTCAAATTCCCCACGAAATAAAAATCGAAATGATTTAGATCAGGTATATGAGGTGACTACCCAACAGGTTCATTCATTATTTCCAATTGTTTGTTTGGGGAAATTTTCAATTATTAATTATTCCTGTCAAACTGAAAAATGACTTTCAAGCAATAATACCAAAATTATTTATTTGTCAACAGATTAGAATCTCTATCTTTCAACTTAATACAAAGCCTACTTTTTTGTTGTGCATACATTACAAATATGCATAAATATGCGTTTTATTCATTTTCATTTAATAATGTGGCTTTTATTTTTTCTTTCGTAACATGCAAAAAGTGGTATTTTGAGTAATTTTATGTAATTTTGTCACAACCATATATATTTTTCTACATTATATAATAAAAAAATATTGATTTGTATCAAAAACTGTTTTTGGTTAAAATTTTTTCGTACATATATCCCAAAACCTACATACAGTAAAAATACAGTGATTAATTTTTTTCGCTTTCACGAAGTATAACATGTGAGATTTATTACATTATACTTATACATACGAAAAATTGCAGTATTACGGCGGAAGTTCGCTTGGCTTTAGCGTATTTTTGTTTTGTATTGCTATATTCGTCCAAATATTTGATGTATTCGCAAATATTCCAAACGTGCCATCCACACATATCGCAAAACACTCAAAAATGCCAAATATGTTTGAAAACCAGTGAACAAGACAGCCATGGATGCGTTGACAGCAACAGCAACTTATTTTTTCCATGCTTCTTGATATCATTACATGATATATCTACGTAACTACGAAGTTATTAAAAAACCATGGCGAAGATTCCCTCTTTTTCCGCAATGTGCACGGTTGTTCCATATTATTTTTAAGATCTATCCATGCATCGTTTATTTGGTTTTTATTTGTATGTCTATGTCTATGTTTGCGATCCCAAATGCAAGCATGCATTTGGTAGGAACAACTCCAAAAACTTCATAACATTTTAGTTCGATCCATTTTGCCACAAACACTACTTGTCATGAAAAACAGCACTAGTTGATCACGATCGAAACGCGGCGTGCAACTATGTGAACCAAGTGTGGGCAGTTAAAGCAAATATTTGGCTTATTTGACTCCTTTGATGTGCAGTGAAAACCGACAAGTGGACGGTAAGGCGTATTTGCTCTTAGCGGTATTCGACTTATTTCTTCAAATAATGCAAAAAATAGCGAATACCCTCTCCACACATCGCCGTTTTTGGACAAATATAGCAAATATACGAATACGCTACACCAAATGAAGTGCGAATAGCCTCTCCACACATCGCCGTTTTTGGACAAATGTAGCAAATATACGAATACGCTACACCAAGTGAAGTGCCGCCTTTAAAAACGCTAATAAATTACAAACATTGTGTTCGATTAAAAAAAAGGAGTGACCAACCTTACTCATCTATAAGTATAAAGTGTTACGCAGATTCAATGAATGCTAATTGTATCGATTAGCATATTAGTCCTACTTTTATGAGTTTGTTACTTGGATCCTCGTTATCCTAACCTCCCAAGTAGTCTAGTCTTACAAGAAACAAAAACTAATGACAGGGAAAAGGAACAATCACATATTAAAAACTGAAGAAGAAATATAATTACTTTTCTAAGTAATTTATTATGGAATCCAGCTATATTCATTTTGTTAACCGACATAAAAAAAAATTGAGGTTCTTAATTCGTCTGTGTTCAGTGATTACTTGAAACCGACTCATGGAATTTGGATCGTTTAAACTGGATTCTGTTACAGGGGATCCCGGAGTGGTACCATCGTTTATAATATTTTTTTCCTTAAAAACTTTTCAACAGAATATCTTATCTAGTAAAATTTGGTGGAGGCGGTGGTATTAAAAAAGGGTATATCTATTCGGAACCAGGGGAGTAATCAACTTCAAGATAGAGGTTCTCAATTGGTCTCTATATACAGTGTGTCTTCATAAGTTGTAATCAAACGGAAAACTTTCTTATAAATAATATTTAGAGAAAAAGTTATTCTTCATACAAACCTTTGCATGGTCTAAACTAAAACGTATACTGTAATCATTACATGTCACTTCTCCAACTGTATACGAGGTTTGTCAACAAATATGAAATTTACTTAAGGTTCATAAAATCAAAAATTATTATCAACAGAAGTAATTAGAATTAAAAGCTGCATCTAATTATGCCACATATAAATATTCACTTTTCAACAAGGTTTGACAAAAAATTTCATTTTTTAAAATAACTCAAATTGTTATCAAAGTTTCTTAGAATTGACAAATGCTATTTCAGTAAAAATTTTATAACGAATATTTTTTTTATTTTAAACGAAGAAAAGAAACTGATTTATTATAAAATTTCGAGGAAGAGAGACTATTAAATGAATGTACTTGGAATTAAGTTAAAATGTCTGATAATTACAGACCTAAAAAGTTTAATATTCCCAAATCGTCTACATTACCTTCGGTTCACCAAAGTTGGAATCATATGCAGAACTTTCGTAATACATATAAATATTTAGAAAACAAGTTACTCCATTCTACTCAACACCAAATAAGATTGGACAAAATAATGAATGTTTCATAAAAGTAAAACACGTTATTTTTTTGCAATATTGAAAAAGTTAATTAGATTTGAAAATTGCATCCAATTAAACCACTATATTAAAATTTGTAAAATAAATACATTAAAAAAAAACAAAAAACAATTTCAAAAAAGTAACTTAACAAAAAACCAAAAAAAAATCTGCAACAACTTTTTTGAAGCCTGTGCCAAGTTAAATTGAAAATAATTTGGGAAGTACATTTGTGAGTTGTACTTTGCAACTTTGCGGTTCAACGCACCGACTTCAGAAAAGGTATTTAATTGTTACAGAAAAAAATATTTTTTTTGTCTTTTAGTTTAGTTATTTTTTAAAAGCCGGATTTTTTTTAATGGTTTTATCTTTAATACCATAGTTTTCAACCGATATTGTAAAACTTTGTTTACTACCACTGTTTCTAATATTGCAATATGGGCAACCGTAATAGATTTTACTAAAAATAGTAAAGTTAAAAGTAAAGAGTAGCCTGTATTTCCTGTACTAAAGAGTAAGCTCTTGAAGTGAAATGTTAAGACACTCCTACATTTCCCGTCCATTTCGCATAGTGTTCGCTTTCAAATATGCAGTGGCCTCGTGGGTTTGCTGTTTTTTAATCAAAGTTTGAGGTCAAGGATTCGGGTTGGCATCGCTTATATTTATTTTGTTTGTTTGTCCACTATTCATGGCGGAATGTGTTTAGATTGGAAACAGGAAGATAGGTCAGACTTGAATACCAAGCTTTTTATTCAAACTTTTAACGTTGGAAGTTTTTAATCGTATAGAAGTAAACATTTCTTGGCAAAAATTGTCCTATTTATTTTGCGTATTATATTGGATGCTAAAAAAATTCCATGAATTAGCAAAAAAAATGGTTGACTGTTGAACAAAAGGAACCAGTAAAGTACATTTCATTAACTTATTTGGGAAACTTTAGAAATAAAATTAACTACAATTTTTACGTCTCAAAATTCTAAAATTAATTATAAATCTCAAATTGAATTATCGGATTATTTAATATCTGTTTAGAGAATTTCATACGACCGCTGGTGCAATCGGCCCTCAACCCATTCATGGAAAGGACATTATTCCGATTTAAATTCGTGGAACCCGAAATATTTGTCTCTCAACCGGTGGACCGCTGCCGTTATGGGATTCCTAAAGCTTCCAGAACGTGATGGATTTCCCGATGGTTCGTGGAAGTACCAGATAATTCCAAGATAAATGTATAAATATAAAGAGCTGGCGATACTAGAGTTCAGTTTCGACGGTCCTATTGAACAGTTAAGATAAAATGTAAATAGTAGTTTCGTGAATATAAATT